>OZ021679.1:24537272-25043487 GCA_963978505.1 Listrodromus nycthemerus | reverse complement strand
TGGGACACTGGAGAAAAATAGGACAATGGGACAAAAGTCAATTTTCCAATAATCGCTGGATGGTGGCGGTGGTGGTGAGTGGGCTAATACGGCGTGTAAAATTCGGATTTATAGTTAAGATAAAAATCGTGTATTCGAGAAAATTTACATTATGGATATTGGGGCGAAATGCAATTTTTCAATGAACTTTGTGTTGCGGCGGTGGTTTGCTGGTGGTAGTGAGTAGCCCAAAATGACTTTTAATTTCTGAATGCATCGTTGGGAGAACTCTTGGTACCCACAAATTATTGGAAAATTACGTTTCGCCCCAACGTTCCATTTTGACCCGTTCTTGTCCGTATCGGGGTCGGTATACGGCGCCAAGTTGACCGTTGCCGAACGCTTTCGCCAGGCTTACGACGAGCGTCGGTGTATCAAAACCGCCCCAGACGTGTACCGAACTATACCACGAAGCTCGCAGCCCATCACAGCGGCTCTTCCCCTCTTCCACCGCAGAAACGATCGATCGGCGGCGTAAATTCGCGCTTTCTACACCCCTCCCATGACATTCGTGTACTATCAAGGTCGATCCTTCGCCGAGACTTCCGCCCAGGGTGGATGGCGATTTCTTCCACCAGCTGAAACAAACAACACCGCGATAAAATCTCAAGCAGCATCAGTCCCGATAACTGCTACGACAAATACTAGATTGATTTCCACTATAATTGGCAAAACGGTACAGCGCTATATCCACGTGGCGTAGGCCGGCGAGCCATATCGAAATTTTCCGAGGCCGAAGGACTTCCGACTATCAATAAGCACTGACACACGTTATTCTCTGTCGCGTTGCTTCTGGTTCGAGAAATATGTTTTCGAACCGGAAATGCCGTCATAACGCGGAAATACGTCATACCAGAAGTGATGGTTTTCCCTGTGAGATTACTTCCGGTAAGGATCACGGTCTTAAAATCGGAAGTGACCTTTTCCTGGTTGACATCACTTCCGGGCAAAACACATTCAAATCCGAAGTGACGATTGCCGTTTTGACATCGTTTCCGGTCAACAAACGATATTTTCAAACCAGAACCAATTTCGTTTGAAAATTGAGATTTTAAGACCGTGGACACGTTCCGTTTCCGAGAAATGCTGGTTGGCGGACTCCGGTGCAAGGCACCTTATTCGAGTTAGGAAAATACTTTGCTCAAGACAAACAAAGTTGTTCGACGTTTCTTCAGGCCCTTGGCTGCGCCGGCGGACTCTCGAAAAGCGACATCAGGAGCGAACAAATATTGCGATGTTTGCGGAAGTTGTGAAATAAATATGTTTCGAGGTAAAAATAAATTAATGAGGTACAGAGAAGAAGAAAAAAGCGGCATTACAGAATGTCCGTGGATCTTTGATCCTTTGGTAAAAATGTCCCGAAGCAGTCTCGCAGCGGTCTTCGCTCCGGTGACTCGGTCGACAGCATCAACTCCGTTTGAAAGCGGTTCTTATTAAATTTGTCGTACCGCCGTTAAGTGATGAAGCGGCTGACCAAAACTTTCGCAAACCTGTATCCACTTAAAAAAAAAAAAAATTCCGTGACGTGCTAAAACGGTTTATTTTTAATTACCAGCCGACGACTCAAAGCTTCAAGATGACTGACAAATTAATCCAAGAGTCTCGGGAGAATCCGATCGCAAAGCTTATTTCACTTTCATCCCATGGATAAAACACTTCTTCGCAGAATCCTTTTCCCGGAAGTCTTCGTGCGCTTTTGCATATAAACGGCATTGTTATCCTCTCAGTACTGTACAATTCAAGGGTTTCTTCCAGTCCATCGTATCTGACAAGCTGAGGAGTCCGACTTCAATTTTTTTAAACCCTGGAGCGCAGCTACCATGAAATCTGAGTTCAAAGTGCAGATGTCCGATGGACTGAAAAAATGATGCTCTTCACGAGTATAACAAACATGTTCATTTGTCACAAGTATCCTGCACCTAGTCCAATATTCCCGTCCACCCGCAGCAAGTAATCCCATCTTCAGGAACACATTTAATAAGGAGCCTACGAAAAAAAAAAACACTTTTCTCACCAAACAAAACAAACAAAAAACACACGTTCCGTCGCGGCGGCTATCTTAAGGGCCAATCTTTGTCCACGCTATATATACTTGTCTCATCCATATACGTATATATATATATCACCTACCGTTTTAGCCCCTTTCCACAATCTCACCCCAGCGAACGTTCTTTCTCCTCCGTCGAACGTACCGCGCTCGTTCCGGCTCATGACCTGCAACAGTACCTACCCCGACAGCAGCAGCAGCAACAAGCTGCGGCAACCCCGCGGTGGAGGGGCCACGGGCTTCTCCCTCGTAGTAACACACACACCCTTGCGACAAGCTAGACCTCGGTCGCGCCTATCCGGACCAACACACCGTACACGTGTGCACCGTATCGTTTCAAGGACGCGAGAAGTAACGATCGATGCAAGTTCATTGTATGCGCAGTTTTCTCGCTCGCTCACCTCCTATACCGGTCGGACATCTGTTGACTCAGGCGAGACTCTCTACCGAAACCACCTCTCAATCCCTCCGCCTTCTTTCGACACCGACGGTTCAGCCCCTCTTTTTAACCCTTTCAGCCTTGGCATTTTTTTGCGTGCGTGTCGCCCAAGTCCCGACTTTTTCGTCCTCATAGACATTGGCGACCTCGACGGAGGATTTTACCGGTCAGTCCGGGCAGATCGTAAAAAGTTTCTTTTTTTTTAGTAACTCCGAAAGTATTTTTTTTACCGTCATGAGCATGTAAAATGGTCCTTCGTCACTTGTATCTTCTTCAAGGGTTTTTTTAAAGCTTTTTTGGTGTTGTACTTACATCCAGTCCGGGCGCAGCTCTTTGCGACGGTGTGAGGTGCCTATCTAGCATCCAGTGGAACAACATTAACCTCGGCAGAGCTTCGGCGTTTTGCGGAATAGCGAGAGGTCTCGAGGGGTGCTCACGCTCAAGGGCATCGGCCACCCTTGCTGCCTGGTATAAAATGCACCGTACAACGCGTACGGAGAGAGGAGCGCGAACGAGGGTGAGAGTGGCGCAGCGGCTATCGCTGCGAGGCGAAAGTTGTTGGACGAACCTGGAACAAATTTTCATGTAGAACTTACGGGTTTCGCGCGAAAATATTTTCCTACTACCCGGTTGAATTCACAATCGTTTATCTAAACGACGACAGGTGACTCGCTACTCGAATTAAAAAAAAAAAGGTCGATGAGGTCCTCCATGAATCGTATAAAATTTTTAACTATATTATTACGTGAGAATTTCGAGAATTGAACGTTCGATCGACTCAGAAAAAAATCGTATAGTTGGATCCTTTAAAAAGGTTTCTTCAAATAAGATTTTCGCGTTTCTCTCGACCCGGAATTTGCGAAAATTCTTTATTGCCGAAATCCCTGAATGTCGTAGATCTGCCAATTTCGAAAATGTTGCGGAAAACATGTTTCACTTTTGCTTGACCTATTTTTGCCTCCATAAGGCGAGGGTGGATGGGACGCTGATGGGAAATCATAAAAATTCTAACCACCGGCGCGCGTCTGCCTCTTGGGGTGAACTCTCTCCCATAGCATCCGCAGAATTATATTTTTTTCCGGTCGTTCCTGTTAAGGTGGAGCGGCAATAGCCCTGTTTCAGGTCAATCGCGCATTACGAACTTCCATGTGTACACCCGTCGTCACACACGACTCGCGAAACGTTACAACAAAACAAAAAGAAAACAAGAACTTTTTGATTTTTTTAAATCGTTTTAGATCCACTACAATGCTAGCTGTAATTGATCGAAAATTGAGTTCACTCGCACGTTAGGTAATTCAAACTAGAGTGCAAATGAAATGATTAATTTAACTTTTCCCGTAATTAAAATGAACATTCTCTTTTCATTAAAAAAAACTGATCTACTAAATGGTCCATTAGGTTGTTATATAGCTATTTTTTAATTGATAAGATAAAGAAAATAAAGATAAATTCGAGAAAATCTTTTCTACCACTGGAAGTCCAGAATCTGGGTTGCGCAGAGAAACGTTCTGTGCAAAGAACGAAACGGTCGTGGCTAGCCCGAGGACGAGCTCGTGGCAAAGGAGTGGCAGCATGGCGGGTGGCCGAGGGGGATGATTGTGGTAGCCGCAGCGGCCAGAATATCGATTTAACTTGTTGCATACGTAAGGGACGAAACTCCATGTAAGCGCATCACGCGAGAGTTCGTATTTTATATTGGATTATAAAAATGAACTTAACAGTTTATTGCCACTTTCATTTATAGTGTGTCGTTGCGATGCAGTATCAACACGGGGGTGAGTTGTTTACTTGTGTTTTAAGCGATATAATAGCAGATAGCTTCGTAAGGTTCATTAATACCAAACTTGTTTTTTTTTCTCTTTATATCAATGGTACTATTTGCACGGAGCATGATGCACGCAATTTTTGTTATTTGCATTGTATACGCGACTTTTCGAGACTTTCACAGAATAAAAATGTGTATTTTTTGCAACGTGGAATTGAATGTCTCAGATCCTAAAAGTTGCAACTCTTATAATTTGATAACGGTTCGAAGTACCGAATGGATATTTCTAGGATAGGTGGAAGGGTAAATGGTCAATATTTTGTTACTTTTATTTTAGCAAATTTCTTTTACTAATAACAATTGTGCGTGGTTATAAATTCTGCTAAAAAGTTTTTACTACCCTACTCCTATAATTTTGGAGCTATTATACATATATATATAACTATATTTAACAAAAAATTAGAACTAAAATTCTTAAAAACACGAGACATAAAAGGACACGTTTCTAAATTCAAAGCTGAACAAATAACATTGTTAATTATTCAAAAAAATTATTTTTACGAAACTTCATAATCCGATCTTACGAAATAATTGTCTATTGTGTGCGAGAAGTTGCATCAGATCCAATGCCGTTTCTGAATCGGGTTATTAATAAATACGGAAACAGTCGGTATCGCGTGCTGATCTCGATAAATATGAGGCGTTAATACATTAATATTAAAGCTACCCGCCATCACACGCCAACGAGTATCGTCGAGGCGATAACATGAGGACTTACGAGACACGGTCTGAGACAGAAAAAACTACACAGATTTCAGAGCTTTAAGATCGTAACGTCGATGAAAGTGTACTGTGCGAGATTGCACCATGAAAAAAATGTTTTTCCTTTCGTGTCATGTATATTTATACACTTGCAAATTGGCGCACGGGTTACGCCCACGCGGTCGTTATATTTAGTACAAAAATATTTCTGGATTAAAAAGTTAAAAAGGATCTTGAGAAAAAATGATTTCGTCATCCCTTAAGAATTTGTTCATTGAAGCGTGACTCATTCATCCATTGTATTCTGGCTCTGTAATCGGTTCGTTAATCCGTAAAAAAAAAACCCTCCCTACTTGCTCTGAATATATATTTATATATATTATATTTATTTATATTTATCTTATTTACATTTATATGCATATTATATCTGAATATATTTATATAATCAGCAGTAATGTCATCGAATCAAGTATATTTGATATTTCATTTGATTTCAGTGAAAGCCAACCCCGTTAGGAACCATCCTGTAAAGGTCTAGCTTTAATGTACCCGAGGTAATTGTACAGCAGGCAACGTCTGAGAACAATGCTAACTTCACATTCAAATCTCGACTGAAGTTTGGACAATATCCCGGGAGCTGCTCACCAGCTAAGTTACATCACGTTCATTATACTGAGGGCGACGGAAACAATCCTGGGCCGACGCGACATCTTACGAGATACGACCGGACAGACAAAGCGGTACAATTTTCAGAGCTTAAAGATTTGCGCGTCGATGAAGGTACACAGTGCAAGTGCCAACGATGATTTTTTTGTCCACAGCCCCACACAATTTGTTTTTTTTTTAAATTTTGCGAGGACAATGTTAGTCTTTTTACAAATATTTGTGAAATTTGGAAATATATTTTTGTGATATTAATAAAAGAAGAATTGTGGACGTATCCAGATACGTCCACAAAAAAAGTTTGTTTAAATTGCAAATCTTTTTCGCTGTGATATTCGCAAGTGGTAATTGTATTTAGTTTAAAGACGTTCCCGGTCTGAAAATAATGAAGATGTTCAGCGAAGATGATTTTCTCAGTTTTCAAGTATTCGTTCACCGAGGCGCAAGTAATTCGTTTTAGCTCGCTGGTCGCTTCATCGATCCGTAAAAAAATGGCATCCTTCCCGTTCAAATACTGAAGTACATTTATATACTTAACAGAAATATCATTGAATCAAGAGCATTTCATATTCCATTTTATTTAAGCAAAAACCCTATGAAAAGCTCTCCTGCGAAAATCGAAAATTGCGTCAAGAAAAAAAAAGTTTTTGTTCCTATTACGTTTATTTACGTAAATCTGCGTACTCGTAAGCCTCGTTTATCACGTATGATTTGATTTTTACTTGAGAAGCATATCTTTTATTCAAAAATGACTATTATCAAAAAAATATCTCTCGTCTAAATAATCGAACAAAACTGTTTAGAAAAAGACAGTTATTTAAGACTTGTCCACCGAACCGCAAGTTTTGATTTCCTTTCGGTAATCATCGACCCTATAACACTTTTACCTAGAATTTGCCAAGGTGCAAGCCTTCGAACGATTGGAATAACAAGCCAACGTGCCAAAAAAAATCTGTAAAAATTTAGAGATCTACCTTCAAGCATTGGTTTACTAATAATACTAAAGGATATTCATTATCGACGTCCGTATCATTTTTGCTCTCGATAGAATGATTTTTTAAGCGTCTGTTTTCGGGAAAAAATGTCGCGTCCTTGCAACATCAACAGTAAAATCATCAAATGAACTACATTAGATATTTCATTTGTGTTCTCCGAAACTCACCCCTATTAGGCGCCCTCCTGCAGAGACGGATTTCCTGTCGCTTGTGCAAATTCAACACCAGGCAATATCTGGAGAACGGTGTCGGTGTTACCTACAAATTTCGAACAAAGTTCCGAGAATATCCCGAGACTTCCTCTCCGGGAATGTTACATCACATCCATTATTCTGAGAACGACGGGAACAATTCCATTTCTGCGCAGTTTTCCTACCGTATAAAATCTGTCGCGATTTTCGCTTTCTTCGATCAAACCCGTCTCCGGTTCTTGAAAGCACAATCCTTTTTATTATTTTTATTATTTTTTTTACGAGGCGACTCTCTCTCTTTTGAGTTACGGCCCAGCGAGCAACCTGTAAGCTGTACCTGCGAGTCCGGTCCAAGAATAGAAGATTGCACGTTTCCTTTCTTCGCCGTCAGTATAAGACCGGAGCTTTCATAACGATTTTCACTCGCTCGATCTCGGCTTCTCGGGAAAAAATGTTTCGAGGAAGAGAATATTCATGTCGTGATAAAACGCTTCTTGCTCCTCGGTTGATCCGATTTTAGACGATGGGCGATCGAGCTCGTGCTCGACTAGTCCGCTTTACTGCGACGGCCGGCTCTCAGACGGTGAGGCTTATCGGCAGCTTCGATACCGGTGAATTTATCCGGTGAGTTCGTTGAGCGGACAAAATAAGCTGCATTGGCTTGATCGTCGGCACTTTGAAATTGATTGGTCGGCTGTTTATCGACGACTTGTTGACCGAGCCAACCTCGGTGTACGAACCGCGCTTGACCCGGGATCGCCCGTCCTGCAATCTCGTACAGTGCACAGGTTGCACAAATCCCTGTGCGTTTGGGGCATCGAGACTGACGCGCGATCGACGAATGTACTTGTGAGCCGATAAATTTGATTGACGGCAGTTTTGGCAACGTGTTGACGAGGACACATTAACCCTCGCTAGGCGAGAACCTCGACTCCGGATGTTTCGGCCGGGAAATTCAGTGAGTGAATAGACTGTTAATTCTTATGAAATTCAATGTTCAGTGTTTTAAAAAGGTTAGAAATAATTTTTTGTACAGGTATACCATGGCTCGAAAGGTCATTTAATCAAGTCGTATGTCAGTCGTACAACGGTCGGAACCAATATCGGTTCGATTGTCACTGAACGGACCAGAATCAATTTGGACGAATCCGTGTATTCAACGAATCGAGACACGTGCACGATCGACGGATACATTGTTGAGCCGATAAATTTAATTACCGGTAACTTTGTCGACGAATCCATGAGGAGGCATTAATCGAGTCGAATGGCGATCGCACAATGGTCACAGTCAATCTCGGTGCGATTGACACTTGACCAGGACCACAATTCAAACAGAGATCATAGAATGGAAATTCCACGATACTGTACATAAATCCTCTTACTGGGAGAATGTACAATATTTGCTGTAGGACACGTGTACACTAAATCAGTATTTAAACCGGGTGAGAGCTACGCGGAGCGCCTGAATCTGACCAGGCTTGCGCCAGTCCTGGGATGTAACCATCAGCCAGACTGTCTTTTCATGCAACTTTTCCGAAAGTTTTTTTAACACTTCATGTACGCGATTCTTGTTCGACGACTCGAATAAAAAGTTAATGTTCCGAAGAAAATCTGTAACAATTAAAAAATGTATCCGTATCTTTTTTGTACTTGAAAGAAGGCTTGGTTATTTGTTCTTGGTAAAAAGCCACCCGTACTTAAAGAGTTAATCCTGCATCTCATGTATAATTTCTTCTGACTTCAAACTCATGACTCGAGTAGGTATTCGTTTAAGATATCTGTGAAGAGTAAATGCAGTTTTCGGCGCATAAAACTCTTCGTATTTTTTTTTTCACAAAAAACGCATTTTCAAAAATATTGTTTGAGCTGGTTTTGTAGTCCTCACGTGAATCCAGGGTTTAATATGACGGCGACGAGCGCGGCATATCGACGTTTACAGTGGCCGTGACCTGCGAGGCCAAGGATCGTTCGACGAGCTCGGTGTTTATAATTTTTTGATCGTATTGACCAGCGGATACAACTGCAGAATCGATTTGATGTAATAACAACTTTCCAGTAATTTATAAATATGCCAATTTGTCAATTGCGTAGTTTTTAATTCTATGACGATTGTACATAAATATTCGCGAGCGATATTACGCGATGCGACAATCGATGCCGGTTGGGAAGCTGAAAATTTGATATTATGATACGTAACGCTTCTGTAATCGCTCTCGATAATTATTTTGAAAATTAGATACTATATCAATGTTCACAGTGCTCGAGGATACCGGTCAGATTATATTAATCAGCCTCAACCCTGAAACCTTCGCATCCGATTAAATTATGTATCGCATTTACCGCGCGCATCACCATCCACATTTCAGAAGGTATTCCTGGTATTGTGGTGCGTCGAGTGTTTAACGTGGAATCATATAGACTTTTATTATCGAATTTGCGATACTGCTGTATGTCCAATATGATGTTCGAACAATATGCGAGGACAATGGAGAGATGGAAAGGGGACGTTCAGCATTCTCACGGGAAACACTGTCTACGGACAGTTTGTACAACGCTGCATTAGGATTCGTTGGTTAACAGTCGTTGGAAAAATATGTATCGTAAAATGTAGGTCAACCGAGGATGAAATCACAATATCGTAAATTTCAGTCGTAGTTTTTTATTGACCTGTCTGGGGCTAAACGAAGTTAGAATCATTACTGTTCCCTTCGTCTGACGCATTGTTCGTATCTCACGAACCACTCGATTGTTTCCGGTCCAGGCCCTTCGGAAATTAATACAATGAAACCGTTGTAAATTTCGTACACCCGCTGAAAGTTTTTATGCAAAAACCGATACATTACGTTTAATTGTATTAATTTGCAGAACAATTGAATTATATTATTGGGTTTAATGTAATTTTACAGAAAAATCAAAGTACAGAATTGGTAAAGTTTCCGATGTACTGTATGTTAATTTTTCTACACAATTGTACGTAAAATTTAATATACCAGTTTATGCGTACAAGCTTTCAGTATCGGTACATTCAATTTCCTACCATTTTTTAATATTGTACTTACCCATAGCAGAAATCAAGTTTCACGGTATTTATGTTCTTTCAAACACACTTTTCGTTCGTTCGAAACCTCGAGAGTGCGACGTTTTTTTATATAGGATATTTCATCAAATATTAAGTGTCAAGAAATATTACAAGGTTTAGGCCACTCGGGAAAGAATTTATAAATTTCACTTAATTATTCATTTTTTTTTTTTGATTTTTCTTAACTGTTGATCCTAGTAAAATTCGAGTCATTTTTGTTTGCACCAATTGTCGTGTTCTACGAGCAATCGAGTTGTTCCTAGACCAGGCCAGTGATTACGAATTATATTTACTAATAGCAGATTCCAACCTCGATAAAAACGGCGAGAGTGCGATGGTTGTTGGCGCAAACCGACTGATTAAACATTGAATGGCGAAACACCAATATTTTCAATAGTATGTCACAAGTACTTTATCATAGAACAACCAACGACTGCGTGAGGCATCGCGGTTGTTGTCACTTGTTATCTGCACTAACACAACTAATGTGTATGCACAGATATGTACGCGCATTCCGCATCGAGCCTACACTCGGTTTGCCAAATGGGCTAACAGGTTCGATCGAATCCTATTTACTCGCTCCGCTAATATATATCCATTCGCCTCGCGACACAAAAGATTAGTCACTCACCGATTAAAGCGTCGTTATCGTATTTGCGCAATTGTACTAATTTTCCGACCGCGCGACCTCGGCGCTTGGATAACGGAAAAGCGGATATCACATCGGCTCGTCGTACTGTTTATACGATATTCATTGTTTACAAAACCTTCGACGTCTTTATTTATCAATTTATATATAACATATATAATGTACACTCCGAAGCAATCGCTTCGCAACTGCATTTGTATCTTCGCATTTTTTTTCCTTCTTTCTCTTAATTCCTCTATGACGACTTTAATTTTTAGCGACATTGAATCAACCTCGCTAATATTTGTCGATCGATCGTGATTAAATGACAAAAACGTGGTCAACGAAGAAACATATAACGCTCTTATACATCAGGGCGACATGGTTGTTTTCTTGTTTCTTTTTTTTTCTCACTTTTCGTGACTTTCCGAGAGCACTATCAGTTCTAGTTAGTTCCATCTCGGTTTTATCCGTAGCACATGATCCTGAAGATATCTTCATGAGACTCAATTTCATCGAGTAGTAACGCCTGCGCTTTGCATCGCGCAAACTTCGCCGACGGAAGTTTGCATGGAGGATAAAATTCTACTAGTACAGCATTATGTTTTTTTTTTATCGTGAAGCAGTGCATCAGCAGCGTGTTACCGAAGATGAAATTTCATGTCAAGATACCTTCAAGTGCATCGTAGCACCTTTTCTTAGCGTATAGCATAAGTTAATACGAAGTGGTCCTCATCTTGCATTCGCTTTAATGTGTGAGAATATCTCGATCTTGGGTGTGAACGATTGTTTTCATGCGTGTGTGTTTGTAGGTGTTCGTATGTGTGATAAAAAGTGGAAACAAAGAGGGTCGAGAATGTTTGCTTTGTTCATCCGGTTGGCATTTTTTCCGTTTATTCGTGTGAAGTTGAACGGGCGGCGGACGAAAATTTATTCTCAGCAATGCTGACAGCGGACCAGCCCGACTTCGTCGCAATTCATGCACCTCAGCCAGTAGAATTCCTTCATGAAATCGTTGCGGACCGGTGACTTTTTGCTCCCGTTGCAGACCGTGCACGGCAGAAGTCTGCAGCCACCGCAGATGACGCAAGTCGTACACGCGTCCAGACTCTGAAATTCAGAATAACAAGATGAGAAAGTCGAGTATTTATTGGATTAAAGGTTTTACCGTGGTCGACCCGTAAATTCTGACTACTTAGAAGTCGTTAAAAAAACCCAAAAAACTGCTGAGAGGCAGTGCGTTTCGGATTTTGCATTGGCGAATAATAATAATGAAAAAAAACAAGTATGAAGGTTGTGTTAAAATTTTTCTATACGCGAAAAATATTTTCGGCCTCGTAATGAACTATTATAACCTATTATTTTATTTCGTTGCGGCTGAAGTTCTCCATGAGTAGGTCCCAGTTTGTGCACAGCTAATCACAACACGCATAAAGTGACAATCATTATTTAACGGCATTTTTTTTAGGTAGAAATCGATATTATTAACTTGTTGTTAATCAGAGTGCCTGATCTTTTGTAAATAAAAAAGACGTCTCAAGTATTGTGCTCGTATGGAACGTGTATTTTTTTCGGATAGAAGAGAAGCGATCTTCGTTCTGGAAGTCTCGGAAGGATTTAATAAGTTGGATCTGTGAAGGTCGCTCATGGATGTATCCGAGAAAGACGATAATGCGAGCGAGGAATATCTTAAACGACCGAATGAGGCGAGTCGCGAATAAATTTAAAGAAAAGTCCTATGTCACGCACACGCGAGTTTGACGTCGTTCATTTTTTCCTTTTGCACTGAAATACATTAGCAGATACCTGTTTTTCCTCGCAAGTGAACTGAGCGCCGGTCGGTGGATAAACGTCGAGAAAAGTTCGAGAATAAATGCGCGAGTTTGCCCGGCGCTGCCGGTCTCGATTTTCTAATCGGACACCCGGCCTCGGGGCCCAGCGAGCATGGAAAGTAAATGTGTTCCCAGTGAATTATTACCCGAGGGAAACGGAAATTATTGACTGCTTACGAAATCAAAGACTGTGTGTCTCTCAGGTGTTCGGCTGGTCTGGCACAGAGCGTGCCCAAAGCCCAACGACGCACGGGCAATACGTACGGTGGAGTACACGATTGGCCAACTTGTGAAACTGTTGTTTCTACACGTATTCTACGATTCCGAGATTTATCAAGGTATTTCGTGCACCACTGGTTCGACCACTTTCAGTTCTTCAATTTTCAAAAATTCTTTAGAATCAACCAAAATAGTGGGTATTATCCGAGAATTTTCCGAGAATTTTTACCATAATATGTACAAAAAAAAAAGTCTTATAAATCAGGTACTTTCTACCATACATGGTGTCCTAGTTTCCTACTAGTACGTGCTAATGTCTCTGAATGGATATAGTCATATTTACTGATGCCTTCGCTCAGTGCAAAGACGCACGAGTAATACTTATCGTACACAATTGACCAACTTGTGAAACCGTCGCTACTACATGTATCACACACCACACACCATAGACTACCTTGTGAAACTGTCGTTGCTACATCTGTCTGAACAGCACCGAGATCTATCGAGGCATTTCGATCATGCTTCGCTGATTGAACCATTTTAAATTCCTCGATTTTCAAAAGTATGTAAAAATATCGATAGCACCCAGAATTACCTGGCCAAAGGATAAACTCGAGTACAAATTTCCGAGCGTTACATCGGGGCCTGACAATGTTCTGATAAGGCCTTTTCCGGACCCTGTCCAGGCCCGATGTATCACTCGAAAATTTCTTCTCAGGAAACTGCACGGGCAATGGGTAACGTGGAATACACGATTGACTAACTTACAAAACCGTCATTTCTACATTTGTAATCCAGCACCAAACTTTGTCAAACTATTTCACTTTAGTGCTTCTGATTCTACCAGTTTCAGTCCTTGATTTTTTTAAATTCGTTGGAACTACCGAGATCACCTGGTTTTATCAGTTAAAAGTTACCCACGTGTAACGAGACTCAAATCTGGTGGGGATGACACACTGGACCGATACTGGCACATCGTCGGCCAGTACTGGTCCCGTATGACATTCCCAGCAGGGAAGGAGCGCGTGCAAAGTAGTGGGATAAGTTACTTAGCGAACCGAGAATGCGAACGAGATAAGTCCATGCAGCATGCATGGACAACTGTTCAGAACTTAGAGTGGAAGAAACGACCTTTCCTCTAGTCGCAAGGTAAGACCCGATCGCTTGACATCGACAAATTTATGGGCTCATTGGCAGAGTGTGCGGGCGTTTTGCACCTGGTGGAGAGGGCAATAAACATATCTCGGGGATAAAAGTGAAAGGGTTGTGTAACCTTGCGTTTGCCGAGATCCTGGGACGATGTTTTTGTATGTGTGTGTTTTATGCTCTGCGAGAGATTCCGTAGGTGCTCAAATCACTACACTCAAACTGATTAAAGTACTCTGAGAACTCGGACAGGTTATGTTTTGAGGAAATTCTGTAAAACTGTTATTAATATCATAACAATTTCTGAACGTATGGACATAGAAGAGTCGACTAACGTTTCTTATTAGATCAACATAAAAAAAGTCTTCCCGGTTTAAAACATCCACTCGACGACAAGTCAATGAAAATTAATGAGTCTTTGACATTTAATTTTAATTGGAATAAATATTTAGGAACATTTGAATTTTTATTCATCCTCTAAGGAAGGATATGAATTGTGCGAGGTCAAATTTTATCTCCCTCGACAGTTGGGTCGATTGTCGAAGTACGAGCTTACCTCAAAGACCTCATTACTCGGTGTCTTCCTGAATACCTTTTAATTTGTCGTTGACGCAATGTCGTAACGTCGCAATAGATGCTGAACGGGGACCGCTTAGAGTATGTCGTACAATAGAAAGTTGGAGAACCTTCTGAACGAAAACTATCATAAGAATTTCCAAACGTCTCTCCGGTCATAAAAGTCTATTAGGTTTCTAGATTCAAATAAAAAACCGGCATTTACAGATTTTAACTCCGAGTTCTTCCGTGTTTTACTCGACCATCATTCTAAGATAAAATTAATTAGTGTCCGAGATTTCAGTTTCACCGAAATGTTAATTTGCGGATTATTCAATTTTTCAGTTTCACTTGGGAAGATCTTACGCGAGGTCGAACTACATCTCGCGCGTTTCTCCGGCCTGTTAACGACGGACAATTTTACTTCAATGACCACATTTTCCACCCAAAGACTTTACAACTCCGTGCATTTCCAAAAAACTTTCTGACGCAATGTCGTACCTTCGCGGAAATCGCTGAATGCTTCGCTGAGAGTGAATTCCACAATAGAAAGTTGGAGAACGTTTTGAACAAAAAAAATCCTTCGACGTCTCATACCTTTGCTTCTCGAGCCATTGACAACACCGGCGATGCGTAATAATCGCTGTCAAAGGGAACGTGCTGTGTATTATTTCTGGCTCTAAATGCTAACGATTGCCGGTACCGAGTGTCGCAATCTCTCGTCGTGTTCCATTGCGATATATTCGGGTGTACGCGGCTGTTTTCTTCGTTTGGTTCTTCGCGCCGGTATGAAATTTCATAAGGTGCGCTACGTCTTGCTAGAAAAATCTTTTACGGTTCCATACAGCGTGTAGGTTGGCAGCCGAGCCAGCCCTTCGTCAGTTCGTATTTACGCACGGAATGCGCACCTCGCGATCGCTTACCTTGTAAGGTTTGAACATATGTCGCAGCTCCCCGGACTCGTTCAGCCATTCGACCACGTCGGCGTTCTGTAAGAGAAAAAAGAGAAGAAAAAATACAAACATTAATTCGCATCAGAAACACGATCGTCGTCTTGCACGCTCTCTCGACTGCAGTGCCGAGAGCTGCGCGAGATTCGAGAACAAACTCCTTCACTATCGCGTGTATGATTGTGTTGTTAAACTTCGCTGATAATTTTACCACATCGATAACTTAGTTTGAAAACAATCGATCACCGATCGTGTGAATAAATTAATAAAAAAACGTTCGTCAGAAACTGAACTGTAATAATTGTTAAACGGCCGATTCGCGACTGACTCACGAGTTTTTTTTAAATTAGTCACTGGTAATTCACAAGCAGCCAGTATTTATTATTTGTCTGGCGGATAAACATTCAGTATTCAGCTAGTGTAAGCGAATTATTTTTTACATATTTCAACAATCCAATAAGAATAAAGAAAATCAATTCCTACCAAATTTTTGACGTATAAGTTTTGAGATTATTGAACTCGATCATCACTTTTTTTTCTCGTGCAAAGTCAAACTGAATTCGCGATTTCTTTTTTTTTCTCTTAAGGGCCAAGAATGGCTATTTTTTCGATCGGTTGTCGATGAACGGCAAACAGGTACGACGAAATTGTAATTGATGCTAATTGGCTCGACGGAGTTGTCGAAGAAGCACAGTGAATTATCGTATGACATTATAGTTGATTATACATCTCAGGATATTCGTCGACACAGTGTAAAATAATAAGGTGACGCAGACAGGTAGGAATGCAGTCTCCTTCGACGTGTGTAAGAAACGCACGTGTACGCATGTGTTATTAGACGTGGCAGCGTGTGTCTGTTAACGCCTGTGAGTCCGTTCCGCGAAGGTTCGCAGGCGCTGGTCTTTCGCCCGTATCCAACCGAGAGCTGGAAACACGAGCCGAGTAGCCTCACCTCTCTCGCTGCTCTCCCGCGGCCTTGGATCGAATAGCTTGACATTTCACTTACGCGTATATCTACGATTCGAACAACTCTTGGGATTGTCTCAAGAAAATTCGAGCCGCGTACGATGTTTAGTTATTAAAAATAAAAAATAAATAAAAAATCTCGTCAATCCGCGGTCCCAAAAATTCGTTGCAATGAATCTTTTTTATTCGTGCAACGTCCAAATCTCAGTTGAAATTAATTTTTTTTCGTCCCAAGAGTATATGTCAGACGCGATTTGTATCCGTTTCCAATTGATCGAACCGGGGGTGTGGATTAAATACTCATTGTCCTGTGAGCCTTTGGAAATCGGCGTCGGGGAAGATGGCAGTAACGATAAGGCTTACACTAATTACGACAGTGGTCCTTCGCAATTGTAGGTACATAATGGGCAAACGAACTTCTCATGCTTGATTGACAATCCGATGAAGGATTCGGTACGTCCGCTGCTGCCATTGACATCTATCGGGGATGCGACACTGGAAACTACAAACGTCACGTCTCGCGCTGCTCCGTCCCTTGTTAAATTTCAAACTTTTTTCCAGCGTATTGTTCCGTTGGCTGTCAGTTACACCTGAAGGCTAAGCCGTAGTACTCATTTAAACAGACTTTATTGTTCGGTCTACGCTTCGACAGAGAGTCTCGATTACCGACGCAATCGTGTTGACCGATCTTGCGAAAGGACTACACATGCTGTGTCTTTTTTTTATTTCGGATTTGTGAAAAAAAAAACACTGAAGCAAAAGGCACATCGATAGAAAAAAGATTCTAGCCACTTCACAAGACCGTATTGTTCGATTCACACTTCGGAAGGAAGTCTCAATTACTGAAGAAATCGCAGTGAGTTATCTCGCGCGATTCGACACCTCGAAAGGACCTGAATGTGTTGCATTAATTAAATTAAAAAACGAAAATTTAAATGCCAGTCGAAATAAAACATCAAATATAGTGAAGTTTGGAAAAAAAATCTAAGGATTGTAAAATGAATTCGTCAAAAAGAAAAAATCACAAATCTGTGACACCGAAAGGTGAAGGTTTCAGCGAGGTGATGGATAGAGAAGTCGACTTTATAAGACGAACAATCGGAGGGTGTTCATGCGTTGCCCTCGACGGTGATACGAAGCTGCGGACCGACCACGACCAATCGTCTATTCGTGCCTTCGCATAATCTTTATGATCAATGAGGAGTTACGCAATGGCAACGATAGCCGGTAGATCTTGGATCGAGTAAATATGCGATCGGAGGAAGATCTCGCACGATTTATGACGCGAAATGTCAGTGGGAGCATCAAGAGTGCGCTGTCTTGAGAGACAAGCGGTCGGAATATTCACGCGTGGCGATGAAAACTGTGCAAAAAAAAATATATATGCAACGGAATTAGCGATTGTTATATGGATTGGCAATTCATCGAGAGTTGAGTTTCCAAAATTTATGACGGCAGGTACATGTGAATGTAAATGTTTTACTGCGTCATGTGGACGCAGTAAAAAAAAGTTTGAACTTTTTGCAACAACTTATTATCCACGGACTTCGAAAATTTTTTACTTAATTAATTTTAGTTAATTTTCCGTTTGCCCCAGCCTAAGCTTTCAGTTTTATTTAAAAAAAGTACAAACTTAAATCTCCAATCATATGGGGATGAACCGAACAAACTGTTACATCCAATCGTAAAAAAACGAATTAATCACTTGTTTGACGAAATTATTTTTACGAATTTCTTTCGTATTTCGATTTTACAAAATTATTTAATGTTTAATTGAATCAATAATTGAACGAATTCGACTTACCCCGATATATTGTCCATCGATGAATAATTGAGGTACCTCGATGCTGTCGCAGCCGATTCGTTCCTTGAGTTCGGTCTGTAGTTCCCTGCTCATGAACATATCGCGCACCTCGTACTTGACCATGTGAGTCTTGAGTATCTGCAGCATTTTTATGCACGCGAAGTACGTCTCCCTCACGATGCTCATCGACGTCGTGTAAACGACTATTTTCCCTTCGTCTTTCGCCTTGTAATTCTGAAACGATAACGAGGTTAAAATTGGATTGCGTTCCATTGGCGCTGGAAACTCACAATGTGCCGTGTACCGTAATAATAACACGTTAATCAATTTTTGTGGGATTCGGTATCCGAGCCTTAATCTTCCTCTCGTTCTTCGCGTCTCATTATCGAAAAAAGTAACGATTAATAAGCCGATTTATGCGTTCCACTTACGATCGCGCGGCCCCGGGTTCGCACGCTCGTTACAGCGGAGAGAATCCCCGTGACCGACTGCGATAATTGCAAAATTCCACGAGAACATTTTACTACTCTCACCGTTTCTTCGTTACGTGCTGTATACGAACTACGGAATATAATCCGAATGATCTCTGCGCAGCTTTTTGACACGGCGAGCCACAGACTATCGAATTTCTCTTTGAAATTTCTAATAGGTAAAATAAAAAGGAACGGACCTGCAACTTGCGCAACATTAAAGGTAAATCTCTATTGGACAATTTTTTATTTTCATTTCATTTTTTGCACATTGCGGTGCACACTCGACGCCCTTTGATTACGATTTCTTATGGGCTTGAGAAATAAAATGTGAAATACAAATTAAATACGAACTTACTTTTTATTTTAATTTTCAGTAATTTTTTTTCATACAAAAGCACATGTATACTTTTTTATTTATCTCATCGTTATTGTCGAATATCTTCAGCGCAATCTTTCGAATATTTGCTAAGCTTGAATGGATATGGAAAAAAAATTAAAACTATTGTTTCGCGACGGATTGCCGGAGAATATTTTACTACGCTCACGTTTCTTCGTTACATACTGTGCGTACTACGGAATTTGATCCAAATAAACTCCATCCGGCAACCATTTGACCTCGCTCTGAAGTATAGAATTCCACGTTGAAATTCCAAACACGTAAAAAAAAAAAAAATCAAAGCTACAAGTCGCCTTTATTTTCGTTTTTTTTATTTCTGTGGATATACATACATACTTATTACATCGCTGTTGCAGCAATATAAATAACATAAATAAAGTAAGCTCGAACGAATATTATTAACCGAATTAGCAAAATTATTCCTCGAGAAATTCTCGGATGATATTTTTCTACTCTCACGTTTTCTCATTACATACTGTATTTATCACGGAATTTAACCTGAATGATATCCTTCAAGCGATTATTTAATCGGACGACCTTTCCGTTATCGAAATTCCCGCTGCAATTTCAACTACGTACGAAATAAAATGAAAAATACAGATATAACTTACTATTCAAAAATCATTTTATATGAATTTATTTTATTATTGTGTCAATATGAATCGTCGAACTGTTTCTGGTCAGAATTGTTACCCGACCTCCAGAATTCTTGCGGAGCCCAAACTTCAACGGACATTGACAAAAGGAATGAAAATCAGTAAAACTATTGTTTCTCTCATTTCCCCATTTTTTTTCTGTCGCAACTGTCGTAGTCGGGAGGTTTGGGACATCGCTTTTGCGTGCACTGTATATATTTTCCATACATCCCTGCTCAAATTTAGCTCGACTACGTCAATGCAGTTAACGCACCGATGATCTCGTCGGATTTCGATCGGTCGCTTTCAATTTAAATCTCCTTGCTCTACTCGTGTACATTCATCCGCAGATATTTCTCTTTTTTGCGATTCGTCGAGCGCATCCGGTCGGTGATTGTCCGGGCGATGCGATCGACTGGTTATCAGTCGACGTTAGCGACGTTTTCTCTCACGAATTACGATACGTCTCCTGAATATTGAATTTCCTATTTCTCTGCAGTTAAGTATCGACCAAACCTCTTTTATATTGCGAGACATTATTTTAATCTACATTGATTCGTAGAAAAAATATACGTCAATGACGTGAAGCGGCAAAGAGTGATAGTTCACGTCACACAATTGCACATAAAATCTGTGGCTTCCGAGTGTATTCTTCATTGGGTGCAAAGCGTCGCGACTTGCTCCCAGACAGATTATACAAATACGCACGGCATGAGAAAACAGAAAAATTGTGTGACTAAGCGTTGATCAAGATCGAAGTGTGCCGGTTGCTCACGCGATCAACGATAATAATCATCCGCGAGCCAGAAACTCAAGAGACCGAGGGAGTTACCTCACATCTCTCGATCTCTGACGTATGCGCATGCCTTTCTATTTCCCAACGGGGATATCGTCCATTATAGCGATATCCTTTATTTTGATTACGTATTCTCTTAGGCGGATTATTATTACAGGGAATCACATCGATAACTAAATGAAGAAAAATAAGTGAAAATTCGTTGTTGGAAAGTCAGGTAGGTAAAAAAAATACCGAGTAGAATATAACATTACGATACTAGTGCGATAAAACTCTGTCTGACACGTGTGAATTCATAGCCGAAAGGAAGTATTGCAGACGCACGATTAAAGAAAAAGTTTTTCTCACGCGTACCGTAAAAAATTTTATCAGCATCAATGCATCAACGATATGCGGTTGTGGGTGAAAAACTGAGCGTACCATGTTGCGAAACAACATGACACGTTCTTGTGACGCTCAAAAAAAAAAGTTCCTTAAATATGTATATACTAACATATATCGCCTTTCAATGCACAATTATAAACCACCGATTTATAATGCGAGGAGTTGATTATTCGAAGGGAGAATCGAGTAGAGTTCGCGCCGACGTCGGAGTGGCATATCGGCCGCGTCAGAAATATCTCGCTGCCGTTCGGGCTGCAAGTTGTAAGCGCAAGTTGCCATTGACAGGCCTCATTCAGCGGCGAATATTTCCTCGCTTTACGCAACTTCAGCCACCTTCGTCCCGGCAGATGTGTAAAAAAAAAAACCGATTCGAATGATCAACCGAGACAGCGATTCGCTGTACAAGAAAAGATGTGGTATCGATGATAGACATCGAATAAGCGACTTTGGACCGAAGGAGTTCGTGATTTTGCTAAATTAACTTTCACTGCGTACAACGCCGCGGTGGTTTACAGGTGGTTCGCGAGTGTCCGTGAGCGTTCGTTTGTGCCGTCGACTTTGGAGCACTGGGACGTAACTAAACCATCGGCAGTCTCCGCGTTCGCTTGTCGAAGCGATTCGTCGGTATAATTTGCACCGCTGCTATGAGCGGTGCGACCATGCAGTAGCGTCGATGGGCAACCAGCGCGATGACACGAATCGGAGATGCGTATTTCAAACTGACACTGAAAAATGAATATTCGGGGAACACATTCATTTAGTGACGTATGATTGGGCTTCGATGGAAATCGAGCCACTACTCATTAGCCAATGACGGACCTAGGAAACGACAGGTCTGTTATTTCCATTGATCCGGTTGCAACGACTGACACCCCGGTTCCAGCGTTGGGCCAGTCTCTCTGCTTCACTGCAACGCCACTGGCTATCGTATTTCACGTTCGGCATCCAAATTTGTCCAGGCCGACCATTTCGATAATTGCGAAAGGTCATCCAATTAAAAACAGAAGTGCGATCGATTTGAGCACGCGCGATTCGATAAACTTCACGGCCGCCGGCCTCCCTCTGGTAATTGGATGTGATTATGAGTCAGAAGATGCGCGGAGCAACAACGCACTGGCAGAGGTGCCAATGACTGGTGATCGGCCGTTTACCATTGTGGACCAATCAGTATATCATTTATCCCGCAATGTCCAATTCTGCCACCCATTGCCCGCTGCAGATTCGCAATCGCAAGTACAGTGCACCGAGCTGCACACGATCGAGCGGACGATGATTTCCAGCACCGCGGTGCACACGTGCTTCACGAGTTTCACCATTCAATGCTTGCGCGACACATGTGTACGGGACATTCCCACCCCTTTCTACATTCGTCCAACTTTTGATCTGTAGAATTGGCACACCGATTTTTTATACGACTGAACTTACTCTGAAAAACACTCAGATATGTTATCAGATTTTATAAAATTGTTAATAATTATTTATGATAATAAATTATCGATCGCAGCAATTTGAACATCTGAAAATGCCCCAAAAAATATTTTATCGTACATAACGAATTTCAATATTTAAGCTGGAGTGTGTAATTTTTACAAAAACCTTACGGTTTTCGAAAGCTAATTTAGACTTATAAAAAATGGTGTGCCCAGTCCAGGATGTGAAGGGTCAGACCCGGTCCGAAATGTTCAGGAATGTCCCACATACACATACATATATATCTAAATATATTGTAATATATCGGGTTCTATCCGCGGTAGCGGGACGACGAATTTCCAGTTATACGCACCAGTTATGTTTCACGAGAGAAAATATGCATGTTTCACGTGCTCGCGGAACCGTGCAATATATAGCTACACGATCAGCAAGCGAGCGTATCTATGAAATCCACTGACGACATGCGTGCGAGAATCGTCTAGGCTGTTTCATTTTTCTTTCAGTTTTCTTTTTCTCCTTTCGATGCGTCGAACACGCCGACCAGACGCTCAGTCTGGACGGTTTTCAGTTCGTGCCGATCGACGGAGAATACCGTGAAAAATTAGAATTAATAAAATAATAAAAGCCATATTTTTATCCGCGCTTGCACTCTCTTTTTTCTTTGGAGCGTCGCGATTATAATCCTGGTAAAGAGGCAAGCCTCACTCTTCCTATTAGCGTATTGTGTCGAATTGGACCGGAACGCGAGGGGGAAACTCTTCCTGCGAGAAGATCCGGAGCGGAAATACGAGATATCACGTTGAAGCGCGTGACGCGATCTCGAGCCCGTCTGATCGAATTATATGCCCGTGCTTGATATCGATATTCAATCGAGAGCGGAATCTTGAAAAATACTAGTAACCGTAGCCGATTTGCGGGGAGTGAGCGCAGTTTGCGAATCTATCTCCAGGCCGATACTTTCGATCTTCGCTGCAGTCGATACTTTCCTGATTACGATCAGGAAAGGTTTCCTAGCGCAGATCGAACAAAGCGTATTATTATCGGATCGGTAATAAAATCCCAGGAACGGTTGGAGTTCTGAATTTTTGTCCAAGACAAAAAAAAATGCGGTAGGGTAGGGAAGAATATCTACAAATTAATAAATCGTGAAAAAATAAATAAACAAATATGCAACTTTCCATTCGTAAAAAACATGCAACTCTTGATTTGTAAAATATAGGACAGCTGCGACTGTTTAATTGTAATAAATAAATAAAGCTGCAACTTTACGCGATGATAGATCGAACAAGCGTATTGTTAACCGATCGCCAATAAGCTCTCAGGAACAGTCCGGGTCTACATATGTCTAACGCTGGACCGTCACAATACATTGAGCTAGGTCGGGAGGGGAATATCCGAGCATTAAGATCGTCGGCTCCCGATGAGATACTGAACTCCAATCTGGATAATGGATCGTTAAGGCCGCCCTAAACACCACGTTCAGGCACCCAGCAGCGTCCTGAGATCAGACGGCAAGAGACCACGGGAACGATCTCGTTAATCTCTCAGCAAGTTGTGCATACACGCATACTCTGTATACATACACACGGAGACACAGTACCGATATGTAGCACGATGAGACGAGGCGACGATACGGATAGCTCGGCTACATGGGATGATCGTTCGCTTAACAAGCTTTTCGTTCCTTTCCGTTCTCGTTTCTCAAAAACTTCTTTGGCCCTTTCTGGCTTATCTTTCTTCGCTAATGTGCATACTTTATTGCGAGCCAGGATGATCTTTCTATCGAGGTAATTGTTATCTTTCCAATAAATTATACGTCCATGCAGCGCCCGCACAACCGGGCGAATGCTCGTTTCGTTCCGTACACACGTTAATGGTATGCTCGTACCTAGTTGCATGTTATTCGTATCGTGATGAAACGCGTCCCACCGTACGTATCCCACGTTCGACTAATTGCACGGTGTTCTAATCAAGGGAAAAGCTTCCAGGCATCGTGTCGCCCGACCGCCACTGCGCTTGCGCACTTTTACCCGCGTCTCTCACTATCGCGACTCGACAATTTCCACAGGTTTCGTGTAAGATGCACGTAATTACTGAAAGCGTCATTCGCACGATTTCGTACACACATGGTGTTTCCTCAGAGAGTCAATACTTCGGCATCGTAAGAGCCATCGTTCGGCTTGCTCAGTGTCAGCTCTGTCGTTAATTTCTATCAGACGGATTACCGTCGAATGTCTTCAGCGAAAGAAGCGGCAAGGACGCTCGTTTGTCCTCCCAGTGTTTATTTTTCTAAATCTCGATTTCTATACCTCTAAACGATAGATCGAATTGTATAAATTAGCTTCACTCTCGATGCTAAGTGATCGATTGTCAAAGAATAATTACCCGATATGCGACGGTTATTCGTAGCTCAACGGACTTCGAGTCAGGATCAAAGGCTTGAAGATTTTTTTTTAATTGGTAAAAATAATGAACATAAAAAAAAATTAGTCGGTGAACCTGTTGCGTATTCCGACTTCAACCCGGCATCAGATATTGCCGACGACGAATGCGAGCTGCGAGACTATGATTTAATAAACACAAAGTCGAGTGTAGACGATTAATTGAACCGCAGTCACTGCAAGGTACACTCATCTCTTCGCTTGGTGATCATCGCTCTCGGTCTATCTCATTCACCGAACAAACGCCACTTCCGTGCCGGCGATTTCTCTGCAACTGGGATAATGTTACGAGAGATCAGGTCGCCCGTCGTCATCTTCCTCCTCCTTCCCGACCGGAATTTACCGTTAGGAAGCTGCGACCGAATGCTACGTGTGGTACGTACAAACGCGAGACGGACCGAGAAGCCGGTGAAGAGAGATTGCTCTCGAGACACTGATATTGCTGTTACCGTTTCTACCTCTGCCAGCCTTGGCAGCCGTTGCTCGAGCGAAGCGAATCTATGGTAACCGAACCGTTTCCAAATACTCTCTCCGAGGCCTTTTTTTAACACCTCCATTCCTTCGACGGACACTCGCCGGCGCGATCTATTGATCCTTGCAGGATTAACGTTGAGTATTTCGAATGGTGAATAATCGAAAAAAAAAAACAAGTGGAGTTGTACGTGAATTTCGATATTTAGGTCAGCGTGCCAGACATGGTCCAAAATATTAAATAGTCTGCAGAATGATTTAAAGATTTCGCCACAACCCTGATCCGCTAAAGGTGGCTCTAGAAATCATTTTTTTTTTTTCGCATTGTTCATTTAACATTAGTTTTAACGAGAGACCGTCAATGAGAGCACCGAATCTACGATTCGCTGTAGTTGGCTCCAAAATAGTCACATACCAATGCCAAGAACGATATCTCGCGAGTATCGTATCGAGCTTTACTTCACGAGGTGTGAAAATGTGGTTTAATATTTTTTCGCCAGTCCCATTCTTAATCTTGAGCCGAAAAGCGTCGTAAAAAAAAATTCTTTTGTCAATTGACCCCTTTTTTTGCGAGAAGTCTAACACAATGAAGTTACGACATCGGAATCAGCGGGCGTGATTTGTATACGTCATAGAGGACCGCCTTTCTCGTCCGCCTAATAACTGCAGTGTAGTCGAGTGCGCGCTAGCTGTTTGGCACATTCGGATTCAAGAGAAGGGGTTGTAACAGGAGACGCTCGAAGGGAGCAACGATGTGCCGGGAGGAGCAACGCTCTGTCATTTGGATAATAGCAGAGTCCAGAACGACGTCACAAAGCGAGGAAACTTTCACAAGAAGCCGACTGAGCGCAGCGTCGCACCGAAGGAAACCTGCGTCGAGAGAATTCGGGTGCTTCACCAGGAAATTTTCATTTTTCTATATGTCATCGCTGATTGTTCGTCCGAAATTGGAAGCTTCGGTATTGTCCGGATTTTTCTCAGCGAAAAAAAAAAAAATTCACATCGGGTGAAGCGCGTACGAAATTGCAGTATTTATTTTCCATTTTCTCGATGTGAGCTGAATTTATGCTGCGACGTACGATCGATGGACCGCATAAATTTAAGTTTGAAATTAAGTTATGGATGGAATGGTATGAGAAAAGCTGGGCCCCGTGTGTGTGCCAATTATACCGACGAACCGTTTCCCAATTTACATCGGTATGAACTTTTTCGAGGAAAACAATGTAAATATATATCGCCCCACTAAAGGGGAGAGTAGAATGTAAACTACTTTGACCCGCTATTTTTCACCACCGCACTCTACGACACTAATGAAAAAAGAAATCTTTTTTCCATTAATCAAAATCTTTTCCATTAATGATCCAAAATCATTACTTAATAATCTGCCGTAGCGTTTGAATCATTTGTCCTGAAAATACGCAATCCACCCTACAGAGAAACTGGGTTATAGGCTAAAAAAATCCCTTTACTGGTCTCAAGTTAAAAAAAAAAGAAATAACCGTTACATATTTTATAATAACAGACTCTGCTGGTTACATGACTCCATCTTACAGTCCTGTTTGATAATAGAAAGTGTGAAAACTCGTTTTCTCGTCGTATCGGCGAGGCAGGAAAATCGTGATCGGGGAAGTCTGTGATACGTGGTGAGCGATTGGATAAATGACCGGGAAAGAGTGAGGAGACCGGTCGTCGAGACGACACTATATAATGATCGGTAATTTTCCAACTACGCATTTAACTCGACCGTCCTAACAGGTATAAATGGCTGCCCGGAGCGCGTCACCGTTGAAGAGTATCTCGCGTAGTTTGATCGGGGATGTCATCGATGATCTTATGCCGCGAACTCTTGTTGCGCAATGCGTTGCGACTGGTTGATTAAACGCGCTAAAGACGTACTGTTCAGACAGACCGGTATCGACTACTACTTGGCTACGGGGCGGACATTTTGTTGAAAACAATCTCAACTATTTATCTTCATTAAAAAATGTCATATGTCTTCAACAGTCCAATCAAGATTTTGTCGTCTGGTCAATCGATGTTGCTATATCTAGATATTGCTTCCTAAGGAAAAAATGCACGAGTAGATTTTGATCGATTATATTTTGTGCGAAGCAGATATTTTTTATTTCATGAAAAAAGATAAGCCATTTAGGTATTGCTACTTTATGATTATTTTACGCATATCCGCTTGTAACAACGCGCTGTTCCACTCATCTATGTAACACTCTCTATATTCAAATCTCAACTCCATATTCGTAAAATTATAATCAATCTTGAATACGCAATGTTCCGTGTGAAGGAAGCTTCGTGTGTTTCATCGCTTTTACTGAATGATGCGCAGATTTGCGATTGGCGCATTGTACCAAGCACTCTCGTTTTACGTCGATCCCGTCATAATCGAGCGGCGGGAACGTGGTATCTCGAATTAACTCCCTCGGTGTCTCAAGGCGTTATCGCTCTGCCGTGATATCGAAGTTTCCAAGGCTTCAATTGTGCGACATGGAAACTTTGATCTCGGTTACGGGGTTGCCACGTAATGAATACGGAAATTCCGCCAAACATTGTTAGCTGTAGCTAGCTCAGTCTCGTGTGTATGCGTTTTTGCCTCCGGTTCTCCGCTTTCATCCCTACCGTGAAACTATTAATTAACACACATCAAACGGAAATTCGTGCTCGACATGGCATTCCCCAATCGAGCTGCGTTTGCCCATCGAACATAACAGCACACGTTCAATACACAGTTCCATCGAACAAATCATAAATGGTCGTACGACAATCGTGTCCGCTTGTTCTATTCTCAGCCGCTTTTTTCCACGTGCTGTTGTAGTTTTTTTTTTTAGAGAAGTTCATCATCACTGGATTTGTTCAATTTTTACAATTTCCCGAGTACGCACAAGGCTTATCTTTAAGGCATTAGACTTAAATTCGTTTAATGTCGGTCGTAATGCGCAAAACTCGTTTCAGAAATTTTTATCAATTGGTTGGTTGAAGGACATGCGAGAAAATGAAAAAAAGTCGTTTCAACAACGACCGCTTAAAAAAACAAGAAACTTCATCAACAACGGTTGAATGAATTTTATCACAATTTTTTAGGGTTAAACGAATTTTGGGGGTTAAATGAGATGAACGAATTTTTGACGGAGTAATAATTCTCACCGTCTTCGGTCGATGCAACACTTTGAGTAATATATAGCAGAGGACACTGAGGAAAAAGGCGTAGGGGAGGAACTCGGAAACCAGCATTTTTCTGTCGGTGATCCGGGAGAATGGTCGGATCGTGGTCGGCGAAACGAGGGTCGAGTGCTCCGGGCGAATTTTCAATTTGGGAAAAGCGCACGTGCGCTATTGTGTCCCGCGGTGTAGCTCGTGCGGGCCGCAGGGGACAGACATGGCTTATCTCGACGAGATGGACAGAGTACCGCGGTATGAAAAATTTCGACTGCCGAAGGCGTCGAGAGAGGCTTCAATGGAAAAATAAAATAAAACTGCACGTTCGAGCTCGGCCGGCCGAGCCGCGAGATGGCAGGCCTGCTGGAGTGTAAAATGATTTTGAGAGCGACAGGCTAATTTTCGCGGAATTTCGCGTCATTCGCGTTGCCTATCGTAATTTAAATTGAATTGCCACTCGACCGCACCCTCGTCGTTCTCTTTTGATCCAAACGATCAAATGGGTGACGCTGAAAAACCCAAAGATCCTGAATGGGTCAATTGTCCATTTTATTATTTTTCACTCATCATCGATTTTCGTTCGACTTTAGTCCGCCAAAAATTTCAAGCTCATACTCAACAATTCAATCAATTAAATAAAACACTTTGGAAAATAATTTCCGCACAATATCACTTTTACGAAAAATCGGCAAGACGAGTAACTTTGAAATTCCAAAATTTACATTTCAGTTATTTTCTGTCGCTTGGAATGCTCGAGGGAAATTCGGTATTCGAGGCAACGTGAGCGATTGCGATTTTCACTCCTCCGCATTCAATTTCTTGGCATGCAAATCGGAGAGAAAGAGGGAAAAAGAAAAAACAAAACTGTCGAGGTTTTACTTCTATCGGCGCCACACGTTCGTTCGCCGTGAGCCAAGACGGATTTTCACGAGGCGCTATTGCGACTTCGTTTTGATCGATCTTCACGAATAACTGTGATCGCCGTTGCTGGCTTTCCCTTGCTCGTTATTCTCAGCGTGGATGGTACATCGCAATCTCCGTGCCGATTTCCGTGAGAGCGAGAGCTTCGATTTCCTTAACAGGCCGGCTAGTCGCGCCATCGTCAACCCATCCGAATCACCCGAACGACGCTGGAAGAAGAACCTTGAGCTTGATGCTGGCCTTGCTCTTCAACCCTCCTCCCAATAATCCCTGCCGATTAAACTCCAGAAATCCGATAATACTGCCAGCAAGTAATTCAATGGAATTAAATCATCATGAAATTTCACAATCAATATCCGAAGACAGTATTTCGTTATCTCAGCGAGTTTCATCCGCGCGTCCTGCGTCCGAGCAAAGTATTTCGAAAGTTCGAGGCGGATCGCACTCGCGTTTGCGTAACTGCAACCTGCGAGCTGGCAAATCAAAAACATTACAAAACGGTAGAAAACATTCCGGAGAGCGTGGGTTAATCGCTCCGCTACGTAAAAAAAAATCCAATAAAATTTAATATACACTGGTGAAGTTTCTATGCATTAACCGGTATATTAAATTTAATGTACAATTACGATGAAAGATTAAGGTGTGGTATATTAAAAACTGTTGAAATTTTTTACTTTTGATGAGTAATTGTAATTTTGCTGCAAAAGTCCATTAATGTTCATCATAATTCTAGATTATATTCAATGTGTCACAGGAACTGCCAGTCGGCTGCGTTCAATAAAAATTTTTTAAATAACGCTGTGAGAAAAATTTCGATGAAATTTAATTTACCGATACCGAAAATTTGTATGCATAAAATGGAGCATTTAATATCACGTACAATTAGAGGAGGGCGGGGTGAAATTGCAAAACGGCTTTGAAAATTTAAATTGATCGTTGGCACAAAAAATTCCATATAAAAATTATCGTAAGATTGAGTTTCGCCCTGGCTGTGCCATTTTGCTTCGCTCTTTCATACGAAGAAAAATTAATGTAAAATGTCGTAACGAATTCCGAAATTTTTCCTCGGTAAAACGCGTCCGCACATCCTGCACTCGCTCGGCTCCAAAGCTTTTCGAAATTTTGGTGGGGCGAATCGCGCGTTTGCATAACCGCAACCCGCGAGGGCCGTTCGGTTAGAAACCGCCTGAGTCGCGGTGACACGCGCGGTAATCACGGATAGTGCGCGGAAATACCGAAAGAAGACACTCAGATATGCGAGAGTGTCCGAGAGCTCGATGCGGTTATACGCGCGAGGAATTCCAAAGATAAACAATACGGACGCACTTTCTTGTACTCGGTTGCCGGAGTGGTCGCTTGATTATTCGTGCCGCGGTCCGTGTGCATAAATGCGTACACGATCTCTCGGGAACGCGAGCCGCGAAACGTCAAGAGGGAAAATGTCGTTGGCCCCGTGAGTAGAGAACGCAAACGGCCCGTGTTCGATAGCGGTCGAGAGTGCCGGGGATCAGCGAGCAACGCTCTATCGCTGTGCGTGTCTTTCCACCAAAGTGAACCGGCGGACAAGCGAGAATCGTTCTTTCAGCGCACGGAGCTTTCGTATTCTGTGGTATTATGTGACGTGTCTATAGACGAGACCGATACACGTGTATCGGGCTGCAGTTTGCGCATGCGCGCCCGTCCGGTGCTCGGGCAAAGAGTAGAGTCGGCTCTTTTCTCGGCTGTCGCAATAACTTGAGGATTGGGTAACGTTTTTACAACCGGTATGTGCAACGCACTTGCTGCGAATACGGCTGTTGCTGGGTTCCGCGAACTTTGCCAGGACGGGTAAACTATCCTCGAGGCATTAGGCAGCTGCGAGAAAGACTCTCTCTGGCGTCAGCTTTGCGGGGGCTAGATTGCCTCCGGTCGCCATTATTGCGGCAGTGGAACGGCGAACGTTCCCGCTGACACGCCTGTCAGTCATTCTCGTACTCGAAACTTATGCGACTGGCACGTTTCTACGTTTCGAGCTATCTTCGTCAGCGGTCTTCCGGTATGAGCGGATTGACGTTGCACTGGCCAGAAGAGCTCGATGGATCTCTGTCGCTACTCTTTTAGCTTCGGCGCTGTTCTCCGAGGAAGGCTGTGAGTCGATTTTCGAAATGTTGGTTTGAAGATCGGTCTTAAGGTTGAATTTGATTGTGAACTTTTCAGTTTGAACCGAGGTTCAGTTTTCAGTTTGAACTTGAGATCAAGCGATAGCACAGATACAAGTCAGATCCGTGGTGCAATCTTGAGTTCAAATGAACGACGTTAAATTCGACCGCAAGTCCGGATAACTAATTTCTGAACTGTGACTATATTCACGAACGCAGAATTCCCGACAAAATAAATTTATTCCCTAAGTGGAAAAGTTTGTTTTCTCTATCGCATCGAACGTGGCCTTTTTTTTTCTTGATGCCGTGTGTGTCACTTTGAACAAGACGGGACTTCAATCCCATATTTTACGATGCGAATTTTGAGTATTTTTTTTGTGTGATACTTTTTAGACATCCTCGGTCATTTAGCGTTGTAAGTTGAAAGAAATAACGTTAATCTTTTCAAGGATTTTTTCCTCCATCGTTTTCAATACAGAGCGAAGACGCAGAGTACAAGCTGATTTTTCTCGGGTTTCCAAAAAGTCCTTCGCACGTGTTACAATTGCCTTGGAAAAAAGTAGTAATTACTTTAGTTTCTCGCTCCGGTTCGAGATGTCGTATTCTACAGTGAAGTTTTCTGCACCTCGAGGTACCCGCGAAGACAATGCCTCAAGCTGTTATTCGATTCTCTCTCGTTTGCCACAAGGTTGCAACTCAAAGTGCCTGCCTATAGCAACTTCGATACTGCAAGCTACAACGTCGAGCACCCGTGGATGGCTCGTGTCGCGACTCTATTAACGGCGGAGGCGAAACTTCACGTGCAAGTTAATCGTTATCGTACACCCGTTTTTGTCGTGGCGACTGGAGTCACGTGGAGTTACCAATTACGGGGATAATTATAGTGCGGTAGACGCTAAAGAACGTACGAAGACGTTTCGAACTTCAAAATCCGACGCTAACACGAGATCGCGAGTGAAGCTTCAACTCCGATATTTTGCCTCGACAAATATTTTGATTCTATCAGCGAAATTGGTAAATCGATCGTATTATTCACGGATGCGTTATGAAATAATTTCCAACATTTGGTCCATCGGTATTTGAGAAAAAAAAAATCAATAGCATTAAACTCACGCGCGGATTTAGAGCATTTTCGTTGTTAAAATTTGAAAGATCATTCACTTGTCGACAGGAAGATTGGCCAAGAAATTATTCCCCGGCTACACCTTTCGAGAGAGCTTGGGGGTAAAAAAAATTGGGCTCGTTAGATGTCGCGAGAAAATTTTCTGGTCTGAAACACGTGGAGCGTCGATCCTCCGTCCCGCTTCACCCTAGGTCTGCACAGATATGGCGTTACCGCTCGCGGCCCCGGTCGTGCACGTGGTTTCGCCACGCTCAGTCGCTAGTCGGAGTGTAAGAGAAACCCCAGTAAGAAGATAAAGAAAAACGAGAGAGTTAGGGGTGGAGGTGCGCTAGGAAAGAAAGCTCGGAGGTCGCGGCTCCAGCATCTGGCCCGATAATTGGAAAAGTAAGTGCGAAACGTGCGAGCACTGGTGGCAAGGACGGTGTAGACGTGCTGTGTGCCACAGGAAAACTCTCTGCAAGCGCTGGAGATCATGCGGTGCTGATTAAGTCATTACGTGATTCGAGTTAGGGTCGCCCGGCAAAGGAGTTCGGTGCAAGCACAACCAGATAAACAAAAAAGAAAAAGGAGTAAGCTCAGCCACCAGGGCGCGCGCTCCATCATAGGTAAGTAACAGCGGGTTATGGGAAATCGCCTCAACTGAATTGCGCTGCAGATGTTATAATAAAAAATAAATTAAAAAATACATTACCGAGAAAATTGAAGGATTGAGAATAAAACGGTATCGTAGTAAAACTTTTTTTCGTGCGCCGTTCTTAACTCGTAGAACAATAAATGCGTAAATAAATAAATAAATAAATAAGTAAATAGAATGCGAAAATTGGGCTTACATTTTCTCGTCGGATAAACTACTCTTGAAAGCATGTTCAGCCTTGCCATGCGTGATGATACATACAATTTTTTGATATTCGAGAGTGTTTATCACGGAGCTAAAATTTTCAGCGTCTTAATCGTGAAACAACGGATCGTTCAGCGATCACAGAAGATCTCTATTTTCTCCGTACCTCGGCGACACGCCGCCTCAGTATTGAATTTCCGCTATCACGGTTCTACGGTCGCAGTCCAATTTGGGTATTATGGTCGCGATCGACGATGTTACTTCGGCCCGAGCGCGATTACTACGCTCCGGTGGAAGCGATTCCGGCCGCGGTTGTTGTCGCTTCACTGCGGAGAGAAGAAATTCGCTCCCATCGTTTGGAAAATCACGTGCGTAAGACAGGAGAACGAAAAGAAATCGATAAAGCAAGTAGTAAGCAGCGTATCGAATCAAATTATAATAAATAATCAACGTCCAATATATTTAAAACTTTGGAAATAATACATTTTTTAAAATAATTGAATGATTCATTTTAATTTCGCTGTAATGGTCTCTTAAATTTTTTTCTCAATTGTACATCAAACTGAATTTATCACTTTTTACGTAAACATCGGGAAACTGCAGAGAACCTAAGACGATCCATCGAATCGAATCTAAAGAAACGAATATCGAGGAGTGCACCGAGAACTCCACGGAAAGACGTTGGTACCCGCGAATCCGAATTCCTCGGGAACTCCGATTCCCACTTCGTCCCGCGCGTCTCTTCAATTCCGTCTTCGTGGGCCGGCGTCGCTGCCGTGTCGCTGTGTCGGCATCTTTGACCCGCTTTCTCTTTTCCCACCCGATTTGTCTTGTGCGGACATGCCCGTAGACCACATCCACGAGCTCAGCTCACGCGAAGTGCCAGAGTAGCAGTTTTCCTCAACGCGGAAATTCACGACTCTGCTGCCGCCCATGCGCACGCTCGCGATTGTCAAGCTGTTTTAAACGCTCCTCGCTCACTCTCTGCTCCATAGCTGTGGAAACGACACGCAGGCTGCAAAACTCGCGCGTGCGGTGCGGTTGCTCTGCGTCGTTCCGCATCCAGCTCCGGACCGCCCGGGCCACTCGCCCGGATGGAACCAAGCCGACTCTCGCATCAGCGGTGCCTTCACGTGTCGGAAACTCCCGGATTCCGCCGTGCCGGTCCTCCGAGTCGGATCGCGACGGTAACGAGAAAAAAAAATCACAAGCGATTGTCAACGCGTATCCTGCTTCCTCTTTTTTTTTCCTCGGCCTCCGCTGCTGCGATCATCGTCGCGAGGTGTCTCTCGCGCTGCCGAGAGAATGTGTAGAGCTGGGTGGCTTCGCACACCGGGAAGTAGGTCGTTGCCGAGAGTAGCGCGTGCACACGAGATTCTCTCGCTTCTCCCCGCTGCGAGTGATGATCCTCAACGCATGTCCCGACGCGGTACCTTACAGGTGGGTCGCGTTACGAGAGTCGCGTGGTTTCCGTGGGACACCAAAAAATTATCAGACAACGTGTCTGGGCCGAAAAATAAAATTCGAACAATTAAGATTCCAGAAACACGAAGGAGTTCGGTCGATGGCCAATTGAAACTATAAGCATAATATATCGTTTGTGAAATGTCACCGATGTCTAATAAAAACCAATCTTACATATATTTACTACTACTACTACGATTCGAGAGACAAATTTCGAAGCAGGCAAAAAAAAATTCTAAAAACATGTTTATTCCGAAAAAAATTAGCATAGCTAACAATTTTTGTTACACGCGAGCTCTCATGGTGGACCGTCACGAGAATTCTCGGCGATCGTTGAACATCGTCCATCGCATCAGGAAGGTCGATCGGTCTGTTGGCCTGATCGGATTCATCGGAAATATTACTCTTGCCGCTTGATTCACTCGAAGGACATCGGAAAACCCTTAAAAAAATATTTAATCGGAAAAAAAAATAAGAAGATGAAGATCCGCGACAAGAAGTTGTCCCATCGATTCCCATGGGTTGAGATAAGCCATGCGGTCCAGGTTGCGAGGTTCGCAGCGCCGCTAAGCCATAAATTCGGAAGCAATTCGCCGGACCGTCTTTCCCCTAGTCCGGGTATGTCCACAGTGTTGTCCGCCTCCCGGTACCGAACCATCCCGTGGGACCGACCATCCTCTGGCGGGAACCCAGACGAGTTTCTGAATTATTCGCAACCGTCCGCAAAGGCTCCAGACCTTCGGGCGAATTAGTCAAGTGGATAATGTATGTTTCAGTAGGTCGTTCCATGGGTATTCGCGTATGAAACCAGGTAAACGAGCACCCGAGAGTCTTTCGATAGCGACGTGTTTGTACGGTGAAACGAACTGGAAACTTGCACGAATGTCTACATAAAATACACAATGTATATACATACAAATGTACACACTCCTAGATTATAATTCTGCGTATAATAGTCGAATCGGTATGAAACAGTGTGGCACGAATATCGGTATCGGCATAATTATCGAAAGTAGAGACCGTTGCGAAACGCTTCGAGAAAACGAACCGATCGACGGAACGCGCGCCTTGGAGAACCTCTCGGTGTATCGCTCGCGGTGATTACCAGTGCGCGTTCACCGTCGCCTGACGCGAGTCATGCTCGTCGAACACTCGAATTTCTCGTTCCGTGAAGGCATCGAGAAGTCGGCCCGCGGAGACGAATACTTCGACTATCGGCGGCAAATGCGCCCGATGGCTTGCCAAGAATTTCGAAAGTCTCGGACGAGGCCGCGGACGATGAGGAAGACGAGAACGAATTTTACGTGTCTGTGATTTCCGACACTCCCGGCATCGAAAATGTTATTCATTCGAAGATTCCACTTCCTTCGCCGTGGATCATCAACGCCGGTTTGTGATAGCAATATCGAGTGGAGAGAAAAAAAAACGCAGACTCGCGAAGAACTCCCGATGTCGTGATTTTTTTTTCGTCTCGTCGAATTCCGCGAGGACTCGGCGACTTTCGGAAATCAGTGTTCGTAACTTTGTGCAATTTTGTGCTTGAAACTGTTCAACTAAATATTTAATGTGAAAGTTGATAACAGGTTGTTGGATGCCCATTTTTTTTACTGCGTTTTACGGTACAAAAAATAAACAGGATTATTGTTACTTTTGTCCCTGGTTTCTCCTATTCGAGAGACGATTTCGTTACAAGAAAGGCTCTCGGAGCAAGACTATACGACTAGAGATGAGAATCGGAAACTTGTTTTTCCGCTGGTATTAAAGTAGCCACGGTTTGTGTGCATCCAATGGTTTTAAAAATTCGACCCCAACATGGAAAGCCATTGGAAGTCGAAATAATCTGGTCCGGCATGCTGCACCGTGCGAGCGAATTTGGATCCACAGATCGCGTGTCCGTGTTTTTACGCAAACCGAGTCTAATCGACGGTTACGTGTCTTTTCTCTTGCGGCACAACATTCCCACAACTCAGCCGACCACCGCTCAGTCCGGTTAGCCGCGGCAATTAACAATTTTTTTTTATACCCGCAACACTCGTTCGCCAGCAGCGGTAAACAAGGATTCTGTATTCGCGTTTTAACGCTGCGAAGTGTAAATTGAATTTGATATTACGATCGAGCGGCATTTTCCGTCCGAACCCAATCCCCCGGAGTGAATCGGGAGCCGTTTCAATAGAGAATGCGTTGTGGATGACAAAATCACGGGAACCGTGACGGGAATCGGGCATTATTGAAATATTCCGTCCACGTCGCAAGGAATCTGACGTCCCACGTCGATCGAGAGGGAAACGTCCAGGGGTAGTTGCGTCTATAGCTGATGGAAGAGCGGAGGCAGAACAGCCCGGTCGCAGCAACGGTACGATCGACGACCTGATTGCGCTACTAATAATACGAAAGTGAGAACAATATTGGAATAGCAAGCGAATCCCGGCAAGTTGAGTTGCACGTGGCGCGCATGCCAAGCCTCTCCTGTCACTCCCAATTCAGTCCGTTGCTTATCAAGTCCGATATCCGGAGATAATACCCAGAAAATAAGTCTACTATAACCATTCAGCATTCATTATAGCCAAATACAGTTTATTGAAACCAAATGAGTTTCATTTAGATTATCTTATGAGAATCTCATAAATTTATTGATCTAATTGAATAAAAAAATTGTTGAAGTTTTATTTTCAACATTGAACATGACGTCCCAATTATATCGATCCATCATTTTATTTATCATTCCGATTCCCAATCGTCGAATAAACTATCTCGTTAATCTAAAAAATCAGCAACCTTCTCTTCAAATATACGTTTTTAATAAACACGGAAATATCCTCGACTGAAATAAAATCATAATAAATTCCAATAAAAACTATTCTCATATCTGATATTATTGATAGTTAATAAAAGTTTGAAGAAAAGCGCATTTCTAGGTGAGATCCGAACAGTTTCGATGATGTGCGACAATAAATCTCACTGTCGCAGCTCTTGACCGTCTCCAGTGTGAACTACGAGCTACACCAGCAACCATACCGTAATTCACGATTCCGACGAGAACATCGCAGACCGTAATGCTCGACCGAACATCGGTCAAAGTCAATTAAGCTGTCGTTATCATCGACGTTGGAAGGCGCTAATGTGATTAGCGAGCCAAGAGAAACTCGAAGCTACTCGTGGCGCGTTTTGGACGTGCGAGGAGCCGAAACTACTATATCGAGATTGACTGCAATTCCGTGGAACTTTTTTTCTTTGTGACGCGAGACACTATGCGAATTAATACGTCTTCGATGAGTTTACTGTACGTGCACAGTACCGAGTCATACGGGAGCGAGAAGAATTTTGGGTCAAAAGTAAACCCGTTCGCGAAATACCGGTTCAGTTGAGGGACCGCAGACGAAGTCGAGCGGTTACTCACCGAGGCTCACTGGCTTTTACCGTTTCCCACCGAAATATTATCCACCTCACGGGGTCAAGGAAACTTTCACGAGACACATTCTTTCCATAAATGACGCCCGTGCATTCATGGGAGAGAGAGCCTTGCCACCGTCTCGCCGGTATGTCTCGACGATGACATACATATATGAATGAAGTACCTGAAATTCATTTTTTTTTTTCATAGACACACTAAATAAAAAAATTTGTTGGATCAACGAAATGTCGCTGACGGATGTTCGGTGTTAATTTTTAGGCGCAGACACCACATTAATTTGGTGAACGATATTTTGATTTAATAAAATAATAATAAAACCGTGTGAAATAATAGTACATTACGTCACTAGTTCGAGAAAACTTTTTCTGACGAATACGAGTTTGCAGCACGGAAGACGGCGAGTTTTCCGGTCATACGAGTTGAAAAAAAATTTTTTTTGCACTGCTGTCGTATCGTACTATTATTGTGCCAATCATCTAACGCCTTTCGAACGTATGTCATCGTGCCTGTATCGACCCAACCATTTATTTTTCTCGGAGCGTCAGCGTTCTACAACCGGTGGCTTGATCGAGGGATCAAGTTCACAGCGTCGAGGGGGCAAAGGAAATTAAATGCGCGGCTGCAAAAACCGTCGGGAATGTGTGGAGGTGGCGGGAGAGCAGCAGGTACGTTCACCTTGGACTTGAGACTTTGGCCTCGTGCTGGAGTGAGGGAGGAGGGAGGGGTCGAATGTGGGCCAGATCACACGCTTCTCGTCTCCATGTGTGTTCCTTTGCTCCTCTACCAGCTGTCTGAGCGTATACGAGCCTTTGCGCGTATCGTCACAGCTCCACGACACCCCCCAGGCATATTTATGAATTTCCGTCTCTGGTGTTTCTCGATCACGGGCACATCGACGACTGGTATTCGTAACTTTCTATGTGAAATCAGGTATAATTTACTCCTTGACAATGCCACTGATGAGCTTTTGGTCGGCTACTTTTTTCACTACCAAAATCGCGTTGATCGATTCGACGAGAAAAGAAACGAAATCTGTTCTTTTGAGATGATCAATTTTATAAGTATGATCGGCGGATAACAGACCCGGTGGATTCTATAATTTTTTTCCTTTTTGGAGCACCGGTTTTGGATTGTCGAATTTACCGCTATCGGGTGGATAAAAGTTGTTTTGAAAACGCCAACGATGAGGTCTTTGTCGGATACTTTTTCTTTGCCAGCATATCGCATCGATCGATCCAAACGAACAAGAAAGCAAAATTGTTGCCTAGCAATTACCGATTTAGTATGTATGATTTTATTCCAGAACACCCGTTGGATTCTATAATTATATTTTCTTTTTTCGACCAGCAGTTTCGTATCATCGAATGTACCGTTATCAGGTAGATGACGAACCAGTGGATACTGATCGGTTCCGGATCGCCGACGGACGTACGTGGCGTTCCTAAACCGCTCGCTCGTCAGCTCAGTGGCCACGCTAAAGTACCTCGTACACGAAACTACGTACGGAACACAGACCGGCCGTGAAGTCTTCACACACAGCCGTAATTGGCTGAAGCTTGCGTATAGGCGTCCGACTGGTCGATCTGTCTGACATATCGTGTCCAAACAGCGTCGTCTCGTGTGCGAGACGACACTACAGCTGCCTGGACACACACACACACACACACAAATAATTTATTTGAACGGCCACCCAAAAATAATTTTTATGTAAATCAAATAAAAACTTATTTATGAGGAATAAATTTAAATATTAAAAAATTCATTTAAATAGAATATGTATTAAATGCGAAGATATTTTATTTTCATTAAGTGTATATTTGTTTGTGGGACGACAGTAAAATAAATCATTTTTCTAAGTCGAAGGATTATTGGTCGCAGTTTGCTGTTTATCGCCTAAACGTCAGTCAACGACCGGCCTAGCGACCGGCTCATCTGTCTTCGATACGTAGTTTCGTTTGTGCGCACGCCCGGAGAGCTGCATAGGACCCAAACCGGAAGCTCACGTACCGTCCCTGCCCGGTATCGCATACAAGATTATGTGCGCTATGCCGGTCAAAACAGTATCACACTTGTATCTCCGATTGTCAAGCTATTAAAGAAGAAAAAAAGAACATTTTTCGTCCGCGTCGCGGTACTTGGCTGCACTTGGCAGCCAAGAATCAGAGTGCATGCACACGGTCGTCAAGCAGTGCACTGGCCGTGCTGGAGCTGGACGATGCGGGACTTTAACTGTAAATCCGACAGGCGATCAGCAGAGTAACTGCAAAAGCGGAGCTTCTCACAGGCTTCGGTAGAAAATAACGTCGCATCGCACGGGAACGGCCAACCGATGCAGGATCGTTAAACGAAGAGCGACGCGATGCACTTGCACCGAGCTGCATCGATTGCAACAAATTCGATGCACGATTGGACGCAGTGGGTGGAGAGTCTGCTCTTTGACGGTGCTACAAATATTAAAAAAAAAACCGTTGCACGAAATTTCCACAAGATGGAATTAATTTGAATCGTCAAATGATTACGCAGTTGAAAAATTATTGAAAAATCGGTGGTTTTGCAATGATGTGAAATTCTGTGAAAACTAACTAGGCTGTAACCCTGTACTTACACTCTACAACTATCTCAAATTTTCACTTGCAATCTGAAGCTATATCAAGGTTTTACATTATAACACCGATTAAAAAATGAAAACATCGCATCCGTCGTAAGTAAGTGAAATGTATCGAGCATCGTAGAAAGAGGACGTCCAAGTGTTCGCACGACAACGATACCAGATCGGTATTGCGAATCAACGACTCCGAATCCGGACCATGGAATGTCTTATCTATGTACACGTAACAGTTAGAGGTACGATAGCGGACTGTCGAACGTGTTTATAGCTCAGGTGAGGGACGGAGCCAGAGGATAAGTATATAAGAGCCACACATGTGGACTAGGAATTATGTCGGTGCGCAAGGTGTATCTTGCCGGTAGTGAGCCGAGGCCGCAATCTGGTTCCTCAGCTTTGTACGGCGTATACGCCATCGAGTATCACGTGAATTGCAGGTGCGGTATCCACGTTCTTGAGTCGCAGCTAACCGCTCGACCGGATCTCACCGTAAGACAATCGCTCGACCAACGGCTCGTTTTCCGAGGATCGGGAATTATGGTTTATGCGGTGGTTCAAAATAGTTATCGCGCTTCAACTGATAGCGGTAATGTGGCTCGGCCTTGACCGCGAAATTACAGATTATGACATTGTCGAATGAAAAACCTTCCATTGTTTTGGCGATTAATTCGCACAGTTTGGAGGCCGAGTGTTTGTTTATTTTCCGACTCCAAATCCGAATTGACTTAAAATTAGTTGAGCAATTTATTCTATTTGCATACGAAACTTGTCATTTTCTTATTGTTTTTTTACATACACCAGGTAATTTGCTTTTGCTTTATTATCAAATAATTAAATAATAAATAAATATTGAATGTAGAGAAAAAATATACGTACTTTTGCGGATGGTTTTTGAAGGAAGGTGGCGATTCCGGCGCGAACCCTGTTCTTGACTCCACGCACGGTACCCTTGGCACTTCTTATGGCTTCACGATCGAGAATCTTGTAACCGGCGAAAAACTCGTCGGTTTCCGTCTCCTCACCGGCACCCTTGTTATCCCCCGCTTCGTCGTCCCGCTGATGCTCGTTCACATGAAACTTGTAGAATCTATCATCGTCGTAAAGGTACTTGGTGCCATTTTTACGATTGTAGTTGGCGTAATAATCTGCAGCCGCAGTTTCCTCATCAATTCTGTCCTGTTCTCTCTTGCGTTCCTCGTAGGTGCATTCCTTGACGACGGGCGACGAGAGTCTTCCGTTAGATAGACCCGTCACGGGGCTGCGTACGCGGGGCGTCGAGGACGCCTTCGACAAGGATGACGCCCCGGACGGCGACGGCGAGACGCTAGGCGATGTTCCCGTCGTCGAGCACGAGCCCGAGATCAGCTCGGGCATCGTCTCGGTCGCCATTTTACCGTTACCGTTATTTCTCTCGTTCATTTCCGCCTCGCCGGTGCTGTTACCGTTCGTCACCTCCTCGAGATTGTTATTGTTGTTCTTGTTGTTCTTGCTGTGATTATTGTTATCATTAATGTTGCAAAATTCGAGCTCACCGCCCAGACGTTCGACATGTTTGTCGTTTGAGATCTCGGTGTCTTCGTGGGTCACGTGACTCTTGGATCGGGTGCGTTTATCGGTGGTGACGATGGGGATCGTCGAACCGTTCGCCAGTACACCCTGCTGCTCGACTATCCTCGCAGCGAGCTCACCGTTGTTGAGCGAGTCGCAGCTTATGTTGCTCTCGTTGTCGTCGCTGTCCACCTCGGCGCCGCTGCTCGTCAGGCTACCGGTGCGATTGTGCTGGCCGACGACACCGCCGCCGATACCGCTACCGTTGCTACCAACGCCAAGAAGTACGGTACTCGAGTTCTTCTTCTTGGGCAACGGCGGTGGCGTACCGTCGAGGTCGCTGCACGTGCCGCTGTCGAGGGTGTCGCTTGGCGAACATTGACCGCTGGACATGACCATCGACGTAAGCTGATTCTGAAACGGTCCGTAATAGAAGCAAGCGGTCGTGCGGTTCAACGAGGTCGCGTTGACGCCGTCGGTCGCGCAGCGCTGCTGGACCATCTCGTCCCCCTGTTGATCCAGCAACTTCGGTATCTCGGTAATTTTGGCTCGATTGTCCCGCTGACTCTGGTTCTCGACGATGTCGCTGTTCTTACCGTTCAAGACACTTATCCGGACACAGCTCTCGACGGCACTGGCACGATCGTTGGCGACGTTTCTCGCGCTCACCCTCGCTACATCATCGCGCTTGGCGTGGAGTCGCTCGTTGGGTGTCGCCTCGTTCTCGCAGGTGAGCGATCCGTTGGTCTCGATTATTAATTTACCTATCGGGCTCCTGGTGTTTAGCGTCGGGCCCTCTTGGTCCGGGGCCAGTCGCACAGTTGATATCACCCTCCCGGTATCCAACTCGGGATTGATTCTGATCTTTACTACGTGGTGGGCCGACTGCGTATGTTGCTGCTGCTGGTGCTGCTGCTGCGGGTGACGTTGACCGAGGACTGGCGTACTCCGCAGCTGTTGCTGTGTCGTCCCGTAGCCGTTCACCGTTTGGACTTCCGGGATGGAAGTTCTCCTCCATGTTGTCGGTGTGTTCGCGTTGCTCTTCGCAGCACCAACGGTGTTACCGGCACCGACGAATACCGTTGCTCCGGTGGCCTCCGAGGGAGGCTGCGACGAGGTGGGGGCAATGCCCAGGATCGACACAGTCTGACGAAGGCCATCAGTTGTGCCACTGTCCGCTGATCCAGCTTGAACCAGAAGAACGTCGCTGCTCTTGGTCGTCGTCTGCTGACGGTCGCGGACTACTCCGCCGCCGATCGCCAGGCTCTTCCCTGGCAGCGAAGTTCGTCCCATCATCGCGCTTAACTCCTCCATTGTTTATTTATTTTTTCGTCACCTCTCGATCCTACTTCTTTCGACTCTGTATGTGCGTCACGCCGAGGGCATCTATACGTTTCTCCGGTCTCCACCGTCTCGTTCGCCTTTCACTCGACGCCTCGATTCTTTCGTTCGGAGAGCCGCGGCACGAGTCAAGTGCGGTCGCTCGGATTCTTCGCGATTCCTCACCCGAATATCGTATTCGCTTCCTGGCAATCGCGCCTCCGTGACTTTCGCATCAGGTACATTCCTCGGTTGCTTCGAGCCAAGTCGCGCGACACCCGATGCGACCTACGCGATCACTTTCTGTCGTGATATAGTGAACTCTTCGTCGCTCGACAACTGTACCCGGACCACTGAACAAGACGGCGATGTGAACGCGCAAACAATGAAGATGTCGAGCCGCGCAGTTCTCGGTGACAGTTGACGTTGAATCAGTGATAACGCGTTGGCTTACTGACGATACTATCTCTACGGTTCATCGATATCCGAGCAAACAACTGTTATCTCGTTTCTTTTACCTCGAGCGTCACGAATTCCTCAAGGACTCCTACGTATAACGACCCTCGATGCCGGCCTTCGTATCGCACGGTAGTTTGCGTATATAATGTGCACCCGTGCAATTAACCGTCCCTCTAATTAAGCCCAGTTCGCCGAGTAGACCTCGTTCCCGGCATTATTGAGAGAACCTTCTCACTGCCTTGGCTTCTCCTTCTGCCCAAGTGTCTCTGTGTTTCACCACGTGTGTTTGCACACAGCCGGGTGTGTTCCTTCACTCGTCGGAGCACCTCTCGAGTTTCTCTGGACCGGTACCGGAGAACCGGCGACGGGACGATGGAACTCCTCGGAGACGGAGCGAACGCAGTCGCGAAACAGGATCGCTCCACGGAAAATCTGACTCAGCGGAGGGGAATGTCTGTTTTGCTTTAAAATGAAAATAAACAAATAAATGAAAAAAGCTCGAATTTGTTAGGAGTATCCGAATCTCTCGTGTCGGATCGCCTTCGATCGAGCCGGTTTACACATCGAGCCTCGTTTCACTCGCCGGTCGAACGGCTTTTCTCGATCCTACCGATCTCACGGTCTTGCCTGGCTCTACTCCAGGTAATCCTTGAACCGGTCTCTCCCGTGTGCACTCATGGACCGGTGCGGAGCTTCAGCATCGGCAGAACCGGTGGTAGGTGGAAGACGAGCAGAGAGATATACAGAGAGAGAGAGGCTCCGATCTATGGCGCTGTTGCCTTCGCGCACTTGCACTGTTTCGTCACACGCGAGAAACTCTCCAGTACGGCACTCGACGCTACTATCGTGTGTACATCGGCGATGCAACCAAACAATATCCGCGATGTCCCAGCAGAGAAAAAAAAACCGGTGTATATCACTGACCGAACTCGCGGAACGAACTCCACACTTCCTATGAAATTGCATGCGCATTCACCGAGCGATGTATCAATGTCGTTATTGTGAATCTACGATGAGCTCGTGGTTCTTGAAAAAAAAAAAAAAACAACAACAATAGACGACTTGCAACTCGCGCCTTATTATTCTGTGATTAGCGGCCGTGTTTCTCTTGCTCGGCTGACTGGCGTTCGTTCGCAGCACGAGCCAGCGGTAACTGTACTGAGAGTTGCGCCGTGTCGGCACTGGTTCGTTCTTCTGGGCTGAACGTCGGGGCCCGGAATGGTGGTGGGGCGAGACGGGACTCAGCGTGACGACGACGGCTCTAAGGCCTCTCTCGGGTATAACGAGCCGTTCACGAGGAAGGCTCCGGAGGGAACGGCTGGGGACCAGAAGAGAGAAAGAGCCTCTTCGGCGCAGAGAAGGAGAGAGTGGGGCATGAACGACGAGAGACCGGGCGGTGGGGCCGCGGCATAAAATGGGTCTTGTGTGGAAGGCGAGCCAAGGCACCGAGAGACAACCGGAGGTGCTACCAGCAAAGGCGAGCTAACACACGAGCACAACCACTGAGATATCAGCTCTTTGCCAGACGGAGCTCGAGGCCGGCCACGGTGGCGTCCTCTGGGGAACGACGCGGTAACGAGTTATCCGGTTTTGGACGCGCATTTAAATACTCGTTCCCCATAACGTTCGACATCGACACGAGGCCGAACAGTACGTGCAGTGGCAACAGTTCTGGACGGCGTGAATGTCCCGGGAGGCAACAGGTTGCGGGACATGGGTGTGTGCCGACACTCACAGGACCGAATAGTGTGCGCCAATTCGTGTTTGACCCGCGCATTCCGAAGGTCTTCCGCGTGCAGGTTTCTCCCGATGTAGTCGGGACCGAGGCCCGAGTCGGTGTCCGCTTGATGGTCCCCGTTGCCTCGGGCTACACCTGCCGAAAATTTCACGGATCCGCCTCTCTTGGTACAGGGAACAGCGGCACCAGCTGTGGCGCTCTTCGTGGCTCTATTCGACAGGCAACCGCCAGAAACGACCGCATCTCGATTCTCGCGCTTGGATCTGGCGAACGCGAAACGCGGAAGCGGATCCTCGTCGTCGGATATTCGCTTCAGCCTTTTTTTTTTTATTACTCCCTACTCATTCGCTGTTCGCAAATATATCAAGATGTCAGATATCAGATTTCTTCTTACATTACGATCTCAAGATATCTGATTTCTTTCTACATTACTAAGATCGTCGCCACTGCGCGTATCCAGCCTGTGGGTAAGCTTACTCGACCCGGTGGTAAATTGTGCCGGGGAATTTTCTTCCTTTATGATTCAGACGAGAGGGGCGATAGACACTTGCCATTTTTATGACTCGACCAATACTGACGGAGATGACTGCGGCTCCCTGTGAGTCATCGGTCGTGGGCTGCTGCCTGCGTGCCGTCGATGGGAAAAGAGAGATTGTGCGTGTGAAGTTTTCTTGGGGTCGGCGGGGGGGGGGGGGGGGGGTATGCGAGAATGCGACGAAAAGGTCTAGATGTTCTTTCATCTCCGCGTAACCTGATGGTAGTCTGTATACGAGAAAGTTTATGAAAAATCAAAGATTTTTTGGTGACATAAAATTGCCTCTAAAAAAATCCACGGTATTCATCTGTCTTACCTAGACGTTTATGTAATGTTAGATAGAATCTACGCTGGGTGTGGCAAAAAAAATGCATAAAATCATAAAATGGATTTTTTTTTCCTGAAAATAAGATTTTTCTATAAAAAAAAAAAAAATTCAACAGTATTCGTGACTTGCTCAGGGAATTTCTTTATGTAGGGCAAAACGATACGCTTGACGTTGCGAGAAAAAAAAATAGAAAAAAAAAAAAAAAGACACGATAATAGCAATCACGACCACAAGTGTAGGATTTAGCCTATATGGATTATTATCGTCGTTGGTACGTGCAGAGAGCAATTCGAGTTCGGTGCATCGGTGCATCTCCGATGCATCGTTCAATGGGCCGCATGAAAATACGTATAATCCGGTGACCTATAACTGAGACCTGTACCACTGCCCGGTGGACAGTTATAAGTGGCGGTCTTATGCATTCCTTCACGCAGCAATACACTTCGACGCCGCGCTCCTTCTCTGAGCAGGGTGTTGTAACATAGTGTGTCTATCTTAGTAAACGACTTGGCAATTTATCTCTTCCTTCATTGCGTTTCAAAGATTCATGCGAAAAGGCCAGCGACATTTTTCGTTATATCTGGTTATATCTGGACAAGGGTCCGGCGAGAACTTGTAGGGCTTTCTTAGGTCCAGGCCTGATGCCCGAAAACTTACACTCGGGCTCCTAGGATTTTCCAGAAAAATTGCCTATGGCTGAAACTTATTGAACCGTCGGTGCCGCAGCCTCCATTCACTGCCACGTAAGGATGAGTCGAAATTCTCTTGACCGATCTTCGGCTACGTGCCGACCTTGCAGCAGGCTCACAAGGACTGAGTAAGCATACGCCTAGAATTTTACGACTAGAACAGGTTCCGTTACACCCTCGCACGCGTCCATACACTCACGTATTCCATCGCGCGTCCGGTTTATAGCTCAAGCTGTTCATTTGCGTAGTGTGTTACCTCATTCCTACATAATCGCCTCTCGATTCCCATCAATTCCCTGGGCATTTAACGAACCATCAACGCTTACAACAAATTTTCATAAATACATTTTTTTGGTTGTTCATCCGAATTGCATTAAAAATCCAGTGACATAGCGCGATCTCACACAATTTTTGAGGCATGAATCGATATTCGAAAAAAGTCACAACGGATTAGAAATATGTTTTTTCAATAGGAAGCGACGTATTTCTCGTATAGCGTCACATCTGACATAAAGATCGTTCTTCGAAACCGGAAGCGATGTATTTCCGGTTTTGAGTTACATCCGATCGAAAACTGAGGTTTTTCAACCGAAAGCGGTGGAACAGAGTACGTTGTAATATATTAATGCTAAGCAGTGGTGCTAATTAGTGCTCGGAAGATTGTCGGCTTTGTCCCGGCTAATTGTGCCTGCCGGAATAGAACCGACTTTGCGTTTTGGCGTATGGCAACAAGTTTACAGTCGGCGATGGATGTTTTTCCAGTTATAGTAGAATTCCGTATGAATAATGTGTCGTTTATATACCAATATATTATCGGTACATGAGCGAGAGATTGTCAGATGCGATACCGATTATCTCCATCGTAACTTCGTGAGAATGTTCCGTTCATTGTTTCAAAATGATATCAGATTCACGAATCTTCGTACCGCATACGCTTCTTCACACACGCATAGCACGGACCTCCTTCAATTAACCGTTACACTAATGTTTCTCTTCCCAAACTCTCTTTATCCACTCTCAAGTATCCTCGTGATTGTACATGAGTTTTATTGTATACGTTACAGTGTTACTGGAAATATTATCCTATATAGATCTGAAACGTTTATTGCTATTGTGAAAGTTTCATCGTGCTGGGTTTAACGGGGAATTCTCGTTGTCGTGGCCGGTGATGGTGGTCTCAGGGTCTTTGGTCTTTGTCACCGCCATTCCTTCGTTTGCTTTGAGGTAATTTACGAGGTTAACTCTCTTTCCCTCGATAGGAACCACACGTTCATGGGCTCGCTTTTTCCTTTCATCGTAACGGGCCCCCTGTACTCCAGAAGGAACTGCGGGTCCTGATTCTCCGGCATGCAGAGATATCTGAAATGTTTTAATCATTTTATTTTACTCAACTCACCAAATTTTTATAAATTAGTCGGACTACAGTCAAAGTTATTTGTAGAAAGCGAACTTTCTGTGAATAAATGTAATACATTATTAACTACATAAATCAAATTAATTTTCTACGATGTCAAGTCACCAGTATTTTATGTTACAATGATTTTGGTCGTATCGTAACCCTTGACGTTCGAGCGTTAGCGCGGTACACGTGTATAAGGTGTGGAATAAACTTGAGCCGAGTGAGGGAAGCCCCGACAATTCCCTCGTACGTAAGGTATAATCGAATTAGTTCAGAACCCCGACTCTATTCGCCGGACCTTACTTTTTTCCCGCCGCAGCACTCACTCAAAGAGTGCCAATCGCGAAAAGAGCAAAGCTCTTCCAGCTCTCGTCTACCGTCGTTTGTTTATTTTTTTCAATTTACCTGACACCCGTCACGTCAAGCATAACGTTAATTCCCTGAGAAAAATTTTAACCGAAAACTGAACTAATTGATATAACAAAGAAATAATGGAAGTAGTGATCGATTGTTACTTCGACAAATTGTTCGCGGAGATGGAGAGAAACTGTCTGTCATCGCGTCACAAGCGTCGCCAGTTGGTCAAATATTTTTCAGACGTGATAAACAGTTGCGCGGAAGGTAAACGATCATTCATTTATCTTAATAGTCAAGCCACAGTAAAATGACTTCATAAATGAAAAATAAAAAAAAATAAAATTACGTCCTCTGACAAGATATTGTTCCCCTCTTAGCCGAAGACATAACGAGGGACGACGTCTGCGAGCGGATAGTTCAGGCGGCATTGCGTTTCCACAACATCTCAATGTCGGACAATGGTTCGGTCTGTCTTCTCGGAAAGTTTCACAACGTGCTCTACGTCGCAGCGAAACTGTGCTACGATTGGAACTTGAGCAACAACGAGATCGTCAGCCGGCTGTTGAACGACATTTACTATTGCGAGCAAACATTCGAGCGTATATTCGTCGGTGCGATATTCGGCACGAGGGTGACGCATTTTTTGTCAGGTTGGAAAAGCGACTTCGACGATCGCGAAGAGAATCTCAAAGCTCTGGTTTACTTCATGGACCACGCTATAGCGGCGAAGTTGCAGTACCGATGTCAGAGGTCGAACCTGAAGAGGCGCTTCATCGACGTGCCAATGGAATCTTACGGTCAGGTTTTGCCGCTGAGGGTGGCGATTCAGCACGGTTCACCGGACATACTCCAGGTGATGCTGCGTTACGGCGCCTCGACGGAATCCGACAAGCTCGCGCCGTCGCCGATGGAAATTCTACTGACCAGACTCAACGAGTTCGAAGTCGATCGGGAAACCGCCGAGATACCTCAGCATCTCATAACTTGCCTCAGACTGCTGCTCCGAACCGTTCCGAACGCTTGCATCAATACACCCAGCCACATTGCCGAGCAATGCGGCATCAAGAGCGTACCGTTGCACGAACAGTATCCCAACTTGGTCGAGAGAAAACTCGTGCCACCGGATCGAAGTGGTCTCAGTCCACCGGAGCTGAGACACCTGTGCAGGTGTCGGATTCGCGAGAGCCTCTTCAACAATTGGGCTCTTCCTCACGGTATTCGTACCCTGCAGATACCCGAGTCCCTCAGAGATTATCTGGATCTGAGGTACGACTAATGATGAATTTTACGTGACGGTGAATTTCACGGGAGAAGATCTACCGATGACTATCATATAAAAAAAAGAATGTTGGATAACAAAAATGATATTGGACAACGAAAATGATATTTGATAGTAAAAATGATAAGGGATCTTATTCATGTAAGACATCAGTTTTTGTACGCTGTTCCGATTAGTCGGCCCGAGTTTGCTTAGAAATAATGGTGTCCATTGTAATTGCATCAAAGAAGGATATCCAAATGAGACATTTTCTCAATCGGACCTAAGTCCGCCCATCAGATATCGAAAGAGTGATGAGGGCAGCAGGTAACTGAATGATTCACGGTATCGCTTCTAGATCATTATCAGACACTATAGTCAAAGAAATTATTTAAGGAAAATTGACTGTGATGTATTGACACTCCGGCGAAGGCAGGAAAACCATTTGGAACTTTTGTCCATTTATCCGACGCATTGATTATTTATCCTTTCGTATTAGGTGTACCAACGTGTCCCGATGTGGAAATATAACGTAACATGTTTCTAACAAGTGTAAGTATTTAGTTACGTTATATTTTCTATTATATCATTTTTTTCATTCAATCTCTTTGCGATGGGGAAAGTCTGCCGAGGGTGCGGAAAGCGTACTGACCGATGCGAGTACATTACCATCGCAATCTCTACCGCCGTTACAGCAGCGCTCTGTCCAAACTGCTTCTCCAGGCAGTTCGCTCTTACTGGGTTGTTCGGGTTTAACGCAGCGTTACGTGAATTTAGCACGAGCACGACCAGGTAATAATTAGTTTATAAACGTTAAGTAGTTGAAACCGCCGGATTACGCGACAGAGGTGTTTAAACTCTGCAGCTATAACTTCGTTCGATATACCTAAATCCTTTCACCATGACAAATCGGTTCGGATGACGGAGTGAACGGTTTCGCTGGAGAGTTTCGCACTTAAATTTCGAATTGCGTCGTTACCGAGTTATTGTTGCTCGGACGGACGAGAGAAAAAATTAAGTCCATGAATCGCCACACATTCATTGCATTTGTCAAGTTGCATCCCAAAACATTGGATTGTTTATCACGGAAACTCGGATACCTAAAAATGCCAACGTGGAGGTTCGCCGTATCGACTGCTAGTTACGACATAGGCAGAAGTCACTACAATTCACGTGTTAAAATACGTCAGTTACGTTCGTTCGTCATTTAACGAATTACATGATAAATCATAAAAGAGATTCCTCTAGCGATAATTTTTTTCTGCGTCATTGATGCCGAAAAATGGAAAGATCTTTCGCCTACCTAAATTTACCCGTCTAGAAGTTTACCTGTAAGCATCCTCCGAAACGTTAATCTTGCCGAGTTCGCCGGTCGTTTCCGTTCTGCTCGTGAGATTGACCGTGTTGCCGAAGAGGCAATAACGCGGCATCCGATGTCCGATCACACCGGTTACCACCTCGCCGCTGTGAATGCCGATGGTGATTTTCTGTGGACAATTGTTTTTATCATTGGAAGTTAAAGCAGGTAGCTTACAACGTTACCGTTGAATGTGAAACCAGTGAAGATAAAAATCGTTCAGCGATAACCGAACTCTAGTGCCACGATGATTCAAACCGTTAATAAATAAAAACGAAAGTAGCTCATAAATTTGCGACCAGCACAGCCAGAACCGATAAAATCCCATCGGATGTCGTGTAACTCGTTAACAATAACAAGTAGCAGATAGAGTTTGAATTGGCCCAAACGGACGTGGAATGCTCACCACAGGTTCCCCATCAATCTGCACCTCGTCAGCGGCGAGATCCATCATGTCGAGGGCCAGCCGTGCTATGCAACGTGCATGACTGCGACATGGCTCGGGCAATCCACTGACGGCCATGTACTTGTCACCAACAGTTTCGACCTATGCATAAAATATACTGCATTATTGGCTGGCGTACGGTGGCGACGGGACGATGATTAATTCGTCGGGTTTGCAGTGGGTTGACGTACTGTGCTACATCAACCTACTCCGTGGAGCATCGACAATGGCCCGTTTCAGTTCGCTAACGATAAGCATAAGCTTACGCGGATCAACCATTTCGCCTAACTGTCCGGCTAAATTTCCGGTTATCTCAAAAGCCAAGTGGATCGAACACGATCTTTACCTTGTAGACATTTGGATTTTTCTTGGGATCGGTGAGAACGTCGTAGGCGATGTAGAGCTGATTGAGCATGTTGACGATCTTCATCGCACCGCTGGAGTCCGTGTGAGCGGCGCAGTAAGCACCGAAGCCGACGATACCCGAGAAGAGGAGTGTAACGCAGTCGTACTTCTTCGCCGGTACAGGCCTCGAGTGTCTGAGCTCGTTGGCCACGGATATCGGTAGCACCGAATACAGCAATCTGTCGAAACAACATCGAAAAGTCTTTTATCGCTATAACAACTCGGACGATGACAGTGGAATAAACGGCACAGCCATCACGGTTTATCCCACGAGCGTCCGTCAGTGTCGAGTATAGGGTTCGAATGTCTTGGTAAAGAAGGTAACGGCAGGCGAAAAAAAAAACACAAAAAATAATGTGGAGTCTCTCAGCCCGATAGACTTTCACCGCGTTCTTCGGCTGGGCAGGTTGTACAGAGAGGAATTTCGTCACGGTGACGGGGATAGAGTAATAGATCTGGCGCGGTCGAGACGTGCCCTCCGGGTTAATCATCCGCGGTATTTCTCGGATCGGTGATAAGTTCGTTAAAAAAAAAGGGACAAAAAATTAACTAGCCAAAGGCGGATGAATGAGATTCCGTTCCGCACACATTGTTATCGGAAAAATGTTTCTTGTATTCAGTCTTTGAGCTCAAGGGTAAGAGAAACTGGCATCGGCGATGAGTCTCCGCCTCGAGCTACGAATTCAGAAGTTAATCGACGAATAGATTGGGCCCCGTTCGACGACGGGACGGGCACTGGCGCAGTAACGCTGACCGAGGATGGAATGCCTCAGTAACGAATACTTCGGTGGTTGAGTTACAAAAAACTGTAACAAATAATGATGGATCGCAACGGCTTCTAACTAGGTTACTATCGGTGCTTTATTCTCATTAGAGGATTATTCGTGACGGCTGGAACTTACGAAGGCCTCCGTACGGAGTTAATTACAATGTCGGAGGAATTACTTTTTCTTGAAAAATCACTCCCATGCGAGAAACTGTGAAAATAGTATATGTACTATTTTGATAGGTTCTCTCACTAACGGGATTTTTTTTAATACTTGAAATTAGTATGACCAGTTTTCCAGATACCACTATGGCGATCATAGATACGCAACGAACTTTGGATCTTTTACGACTCTTTCAGCCTATCTTAGTGAAAACTTATTGCTCCAGCATAGTTATTTTATACTTGGCTCAACATTCGACTGAAAAAGTCGTGGTTATAGTCTAAATAAAATGTAATTTTTGGCCATTACCGATCGTGGATTGGAATTTTAAGATATTACTTTCAGCTTACGGTTGCTTTCGACAGAAAACTGATGTTCAAAGTTAGATCCGAATAGCTTAAGTTTGAATTTACGTCTGAACTTATTCCGATTGCGGTTTGAATTCAGATTAAACTTTAATGCTATTTCGTCGTAGAATCTATGTATATTCGAATCCTAAATGCCACTCTCCAGCATAGCCGCGTGAGTCAACTTCACCGTGTATTTATGTTATACCTGTATACTTCTAATGCAATAATCAAAGAAGGAAGTCTTGACTACCGCTGGATGTTCGCAGTTTATTTAGCAATCCCGGCATATCGGATCAAGCGTCGAATAAACTCAATCAGCGACGAAGTTTGATCCAAGACTTTTCGCGACTGGAGCTTCCGTTATTTTTCGTGTATCTTTCCACCATCTCCATCATTTCTCTTTCCGCCGCTTGGTTACCTAGTTGGCCTTACCTGTCGGTCTTCTGCTTTTCACCATCGAGCTCGCGATAAGTTTGCTGAAGCTTGTCCGTCAGGAGTTCTAAGTTTCTTGTGAGTTTGTAGTCGGCCTCGAACTGTTCGGACATAAGGACGAGGTCTCTCGTTGCATCGTGCAGTGGTACGTCGCTCAAGTACAAGCCTCGTCTGCGAAAAAAAAATCGTCGTTCAACAAATTACCCATACAATAAATGTATATTTTTACAAGATTTTTGGAGAATATCTTACGTGAGTATCACATATAAAAATAAATATAAATCTTATACGGTTATTACAAAAATGCGAATTTGTTTGTTTGTTTGTTGGTTCAAAGGTTCGTCCCATCTCCCTATTGACCCCCCTAGGATCCGGTTATTTGATATATAAATTGTATGGATCGTACTTTTCTATCTACGTAGAGTGCGCGTTCGAAAGACACTCCCGAAATTCGGATGAAATTTTCTCATAATCCCGAGCTCCACAAATGAGTTTTCCAGTTTTGTTCGGGAAATAAGTATAAATTTTTCATAATCCTCTCTCCTATCGAATTCGTAGAGAAGGGCGTGGAATTGAGAATATATCGAGTTATCGTGGCAGAGCACTTTGGACCCCTCATCGCGTTACAAATGACATTGCAAACGCAGTGGATGCCAGGGCAACAGAGTGTCTGCAACAGAGGTTGATTCACTTTAGCTTTAAATTTGTTTACAAACTCGTTTCACCGATGCCTCTTCGTTCTGATAAAAGCCCTCTGCCTTCGTTACGCGTACCTTGCATGGCCAGCGACTCCGATAAACCATCGAGAACATTCATTACGGAAATTTTTGTATGAAAGTAGGAAAATTACGGATCATTTTACTGGATACGCATCGCAGTGCGCAACAAACATCACCGGATTTCGCTGCGGTTAATGATGAAAAATTCACGATATCGAATTATTTAACGAAGGATAAAATATGCTTCGTTCCACTCGAAGTTGTTTACCTTCGTTACAACTACCTTGTCTGGCCCTCAGTTGCAATAAATCTTCGAGAAAATTGTTTCAACGTAGGAGGAAAATTACACTACTGACAATTTTTCTGAATGGACTCCGCAATCTGCGACGAAACTTACCCTGCGCTCACACGACGAATGCAAGTATGCTTTTTCTTTATTGAATTTCAAAACGAGAGAACAATTCGGATGTATTGACGGTGCAAAATGCGACATTTTGAAGTTTCGCCTCAGTGTCAAATTTTTTACTGCCCACCTCCGGGAATTCACAGGGTTTGAAAGCATGCGAAACGTCATTGTTTCTGTACCCAGTTGGTATTGAAAATTCTCATCAACTTTCTTCACGGATACGAGCATGTACAGTTGGAAAAAAAATTGTCATCATGAACTGAATACCACGATCCGTGAAGAAAGTTTTTTACGGTTTTTATCAATGATTCCCGGATTTCTAACAGCTGCCTCAACGATCAAGCATACACGATGTCGAACAATGATGCCACGAATGACAAAATATCAGGCCCAACATTTCGACCGCATATAAAGATTGCATGATAAAAAAATCTTGGAGCGTCACGAAATTTTTCTACCGTTGCGATTGCTCACCTCGTCAGGTCGTCGAGATTCATCACGCTCGGATAGCACAGAAAGATTACAAAATCGGATTCCGGTATGTACAGCATTTGACCCTGCAAACGAGAGAAATGGCTTTAAGTTTATGTAAAATATTTTCCTCCCCACGTAATCAAGGCTTAACAAGTATCCCAAACTGTAATTCAAGTTTGTTCACACGTCCTGGCAATGACGGTCAAAGAAAAAGTCTCATTGGGAACGAATGTCAGGTCAAGCTCCGATGAGACTTTTCTTTCGACTACGAAGACCCACCCGTTTTAGAAAAGTTGATCACAGTTTTTATTACCGACCATGGTATTTTACGTGTTCTTGATGCTACTTTCTGTTGAAATTGAGAGAAGAGAATATAAAAGAATTTGCTGAAACCATTTATATCTGCGAACGCACCTTTAGGCGTAAATTTGAAAATTCCTCGGACGCCTCGACCTGCATGACTCCCTTTTTAGTTTTGAGCACGTACACGGTATTGATGTGCGACAATATGTTCTCGAATGTCAATTCCAAGTGCGGCCTGACCTGAAAAAGAAACAACTCGCATATAAGGGTCAGTGATCAAACAACAATTTTTTAATTTTGTTTGTTTTTTATTTTTTCTTATTCCACGATGACTCAGCAGAATCATTAACACCCCATCATCTTTTCTCCAGATCGAAACCGTGGTTCATCAAAGGGTTCTCTCAAGGCACGTATGGTAAAAGAGTCAGAAATATAATGACATCTCGACGGAGATGGACGTTGACGAACAACATCGGGGAAACCCCCAGTCGAACGGAATTGGGGGCCCGTAAGCTTTCCATCTTTATTGGTGTCGATCTGCGAATGATCGCGTGTCGGTGTGTGACCTCTCTCATCTATCTTTCCCTAGGACAGAGTTCGAATGAAAAGCTGTAAATAGCTGATGATCCACCAATCTTCGGGACACAGTGCGGAAAAGACCCTTCCAAATGACATTCGCCCGAAGGCCTCGATCTTTCCAAACGCGCGCATCACATATCGACGAGCTCGAATACCTCTCGCGAATGAACGTCGAAGGGACTTCTCAATCCACGTATAAAAAAAAATGGTGAGAAATGCAATGATATCTAGTTGCGTTCCTTCGATGCGATTGAACATTGGGGAATTATGTAGTCGGATGAAAGTTAGGGTCCAGAAGCTTTGCAACCTTATTGGCTTTAACGTGCGAATGATAGTCTGTCGATACGGGACCTCTCGCATCTATCTTTCCCCGGGACAGAGGTCGAATGGAATCCTCTAAACGGCTGATGATCCGCGAACCCTCGCGACACCGTGCAAAAAAGACCCTTCCAAATAAGATTCGCCTGAAGGGACTTCGATCTTCCTACTCGCCGCGATGTCTCTTATCGACGAGCTCCAATGGCTCTCGTTCTGAGCCACCCCCGCTGTATTCACCTCTGGAATATCCGCTTCTATATGCTCGCTATATATATTTTTTAGCTCCCAGCGCCTGTACCGGGGTTATCGCCGAATGTGCGATGCGCCGAGGTCGAATCCGCGAGGATTACGTTTCGCGATTCGTGCGATAACTCAGACTCGTCCGAATGGAAGCGGAGCCTGAATGGAACGTGTCGGGGTAAACGCGTAACGAAAATTGTGGCTATGTTCCTTCATCGTAGTCGGATCATGTACCGAAGAGGCCGATAAAGTAGAGCTACGAATTACTCGCGGTACGAATAGGTCCTTCGCGTCTCATATCTGTATTTTACGCCTCTTATCCGGAATTACCCTACGGCTCGTCATACCTCCATTACGGAGCTTATTCCTATAAATGTCATGCAGGAAAATTGAAAAATAAAAAAATGTGAGTATATATATTTTAAAAAATAACTACCGGAATATTTGAGAGATTGAAAAATTTGACAAATCCGCGTGGCGATAAATAAACCCCACTAGGGTATCAGGGTTTAGTTTTTTTTGCGCTTACCGTTAGAAGTATGTCGCTCAATTTACACGTTCCGCTGTTGACTTGTGGCATCACCCGGTTTATCGTGCAGCCGGTTTGTACTATCGTCAGATCTCGATTGAACATCAAGTGAAATGGAAATACTCGGCAGAACGTTGCCGGACTTACTTTTGGTTCTGCAAAATAATAATTTTTTACTACCACAAAAAAACGTAGATGTGTGACCGACCGAACGGTAAAATGAATGAGGTAAATTTGATGAATTCACTCGCCGACGGATAGGGTTTCGAGATCGGCGATCATCGGTTTGGTCGTGACTCCCGGAGCTGAAGTGTCCGTTATGAGAAATTGTACGTGATCACACTCGCTCTTGGTCTTCAGTATCTGCATGTCGACGTCGGTGCCGTGAAGCTTCTTTGCGACGGTCTGCGTTCAAAATGGATTTTGAAGATCGCGATGGGTTTAACGTTCAATTGTCATCGCTGCACTCCGGTCTCCTTCGACGTAGAGGGATCACAGATAAATTATTGATATGAGCGATGGGATGACATACTTTTACGATTCCGATGACTATGTGCTCGAGACCGGGACGATCGGAGTAGTAGTGTAGCACAAGGGCACCGTCCTCCGGTCTCTCGGTACATCGGAACGACGGCGCTCTCATTCCGGGATAAAGCGTGCCCAGATGGTCGTGCAGAGCATCCAAATTCTGCAATCACTTGAAAATTTAGGTCACGAAGAAGAAACTGGAAAGTAAAGATGCTAGAAAAATAATAATTTTATTCTTATTTTGTAACATAAATATTGGTTGTGTTTGAAAAATTGAATATAAGTAGGCTTTCATCGACTTCGTCGCTTCTTTAGACTCGATTGATATAGCAATTGTGGTTTTTTGTGTAAACCATCAATTTTGCATCGCAACTATTGATAAATCCTTACGGTACAAAAATGACGATGGACATATCCGCGGGTAAGGAATAATTTATAGTGAATAATCTGTTATTTTTAAATCAGGATCCGGTCAACTTGTGAAATAAGGCAGAGCATCGTCCGAGTTGAGCGAGCCAGGTAACAGTATAGTTCTACATAGAACTTAGAGTCGACGAAACGGCAATTGACAACCGATTGTCACTTAATTAGCGGAAATTCAGCCGTCGAGGAGTCTCGTCGTTATACATTGAAGTTAAATTGTTTTGTCAATTTTGCGTCATCGTTCATGGGTTGTATTGTCAAATTGTCAAGTGGTAAAATTGTCGAACACTGACCAACCGGACTAATGATCGTCCAGCCGGTTAAATCGGATTTGTGACCTCAATAAAAGTCTATTAATAGTCGAATTTTGAAAGCTCAGGTCAAACTGAAGATCGCTCATGGAATCAAACTTTACGTCAAACTAAAATTTTTAATTCTTATAAAAAAGATTATCCGACAGAATAAGTATTAATGTAAAATCCATCAATTAGTGCCGATCAACTATCGACGCAGGGACACTGGCCGTAATTCTGGATGACGAATGTATTGATGCAAAGCGGATCTCGAACGGTGCCAAAGCGGCTTATTGATCGGACTACTCGGAAATTATCGTAAATTATACCCATCACATGGTCATAAATAATTGGTCGATTTGTAATACCGTCGATGGTCCACGAGAACAGTAGTTACGATTTCACAAAGTAAACGGCGTATCCTGACGAAGCAACGATCGTTTTAAAGAACAGGATTTTCTCATCGCAAATAGCTCTGATTTATTGATGTCCGGCAGTGAACACGCCGCCGCAATCAGTTGGCGACAATTTTTTTACTTCTCAAAAAATATATATAAACCCTCCACATAGCCATTTTCCCTTGCATTTGAGAGGAACGAGGATGGTCCGCAGACCATCTTTTCTCAAAATGGTACACAAATCATTCCATAAGAAGCGTAAGATTTAAGAAAAAAAAAAGTGAAAAGTAATCCAATTCGAGGCGGATGGTTCAATCCCACTTTTTATATAAGAAGACTCGCTTTTCCGTTCCGTCTCCATCCTCGGATGAAGAGAGCCGCTAATACCTCTCCGGATATCTCGTTATCGAATCATTGCGTTTTTCCGAACGGCCGAAGAAACAGCCGGGGGTTGAATCTGCACCGAGGCGAATATCGCGTCGACTAATGCGATTGCGGCGCTTCGACAAACGACTAAAAGTGATTAAAACATCTTTTCATTTGGGTAGCGGAACAGCTACGACACGTTGAGCGGGACAGCGTAATATGCAAGTTCCCTCATCGATGGAATGAGAGTTGCAACGGGGTTGATACGCTCGCGTTCTCGGATGGCAAAACTGGTCCCCAACGGAGACCCCGTGTGGTACACCTTAACCGTAAATGCGTTCTCGGGGGCTTCAAAGTGATTACGTCGGACGCTCGTTTCCCACCGGCGTGCGTTACCGTCCCGCTTTCATTCGCTCGTTCGCCGGTAATGGGGTTGCAGGCCAAAGTAGCTACTATCCACGGGAAATTGCCCAGAGGATTGTAAGCATGCTCCGACTTCTTGCACCTTGGGATCCGGCGAATACTGAATATCATCAAGGGGTAGCACAAATGACGCCTAGGCAAGAAAGCAAAAAAAGGAGTTTTCGCAATTACGTCTGACTGAGCTTTAACGTCTTTCCCTGACACTTTTTTTTCTGGAAAAAGTTCTGGTTAGGGAATAAAAACAGGAAATTCAATTTTTCTAATTTTCGGCAATGAAAAATACACTGTTTTATTTTTTTTTACCTGCAAAAAGTCACGTGGCGTCGCTCCGAGGACCTCGAGGATCTTGTCGTATCCGGAATCCTGACAGAACTCGAAGAACATCTTGCCGAACAACTCCAGTATCTCATTCGCAGGAATGTCTGTGAAGGGTTTGTTCAAATTTTATATCAAGTGTTTATTATTTTGTTGTTTTCGTGTCTCGTTAATGTCGTCAAATTTTGGTATTTTTTACGTACTGAGACGTTTTACCGCGGCGGCAATGATGTTGTATGTGATCTCGTCGTCGTATATCTGACGGACGAGGAACTGACCCTCCATATTGACAGCGGCATCTTTCCTAAACGAATTATCACGAATGGAATTGTATTAGACAGTGAAATAATAATTTCATAAAATCAGTGAGCGAATTTTTGTAGAAATAATTTTAAGTACGCGGTGAACTCATTTTTTTGTGTTTGAATGTTGATACCTGTGCCTTCATTTCCCACGTCATTGACAATTTTTGTTTGTCCTTTTGTTTGAAAAACTATAGCCAGATAGTACGATCGAAAAATTAAGAAACACACGATGGATGCTGTTGTAGGAAATAAACCATCGTCAAAAGAGCAACCTTTTTTCAGTGCGTATGATATCCTTGATAATATATAATTATTATAATTATACAGAGAGATAAAAAGTAAAATGTTTAATCAATTGGAAGAAACTTTTCGTTGATCAAAGTACCAACGGCGTCGCATCAAATGTTTCTTTCTTTGATCGGACAAATATTTTGTTCTGTCGACCGAAAATAATTTGTCCCATCCGTCGGCGGTCATTTTGTTGATTTAATTCTTCTTACACGGTAATCATACATAATTATTATTATTACAGGCGAATGAAAATTTTCTTACGGTGGGGGATGATCAAAATGTGACCGATTACGACCGGGACGTCGAGGACAGAATGGGATAGTTGCCGCCTCTGGGGACGGGTAGCTTAGCCGAGGGATTAGAGAGTCGCAGCACCCTGGGGGAGCTGCATGCGCTCGTGCAGCCGCAATATTTAATCGCAACTTAGTAATGTGACGATTTTAATAGGGCTTGTGTGTGTCTTCCTAGCTCGAGGAATTTTAGAAAGAAGGTGTGGTTTTACTCAAAAGCGATTACCGAACATGCCGAAGCTTTTAATTACGGATGGTGAGAATTTCAATGAACCATATTTTCGAATCATTCGTCCCGTTCATGTAGCTTATAAGTATTACGACGTTAATACATATTATACCAGCAACCAATATAATTATCAATTCCTAATGACATTATTGGTGTTTTACCGAATGGTAGAAAATCGATCAATTTTTATGTGTGTGCGGAATATTGTTGGCATTATTCGTATTTTCCCAACATCTAAAAATCAATCAATTTGACTTTCTCATACCAGAAGCTATGTTTCAGAATTGACTCTTATTTCTAATTAGAAATTCGTCAAAGGCATATCAAAACATTATGTTGAAGATATACAATTAATATTTCTGTAAAGAAGTCTATGCGAGGGTGTGAATTTGCTTTAACGAGTAACTAGTGTACACGGCTTTCCGGAATGCGATAAAGTCGAGAGTTCCACGAGTAGTGAAGGGAAAGGTTCTCATCAGTACTAAAGCAAACCCGAGTACGTGTATGATGGCGATGCTCTCGACGTTTGTAGGCCGTGATGAAGGAAACTGAAGGGTTGTGCGTGCAGGAAAAAAGCGGACAAGAACCGAAGGAATGAGAATTTTATTTGAAACGAAACGAAACACCGTTGAGCTTTGAAACCTCAAAGTCGAAGTGACGTGTGACTTGCACTTTTAAAATCTATGCCCGCTCTCGAGATCTCCTCACTGGGAGATACATGCGGCGCCACTTTACGCCTCAATCCGGACTACGCTGATGACTGCGATAATGTTTATCCTCTTACTTTAGAAAAAAAAACAACAGATTTCTTTTTAAATGCAAGTATCGTTGTTTTTTGTGTGTGTGTGCAATTATTTAAACTAATTTTCCTTCATTGAACATTAATATTGTAAATAAATATTTTTCTAATCCTGGACGGTAATTCGACTATTCGTTTGATAGTCTCAAGAAATAAAAAGTAAGTCAGAGAAAAAGTGAAAAAAAAAAAACAATTCCAAGGATAATCGAACCGTGCGTGTACCAGGTGAAACATACGCGATCCGGATCGATCGTGAGCTCGTAAAGGTTTGCCGCGTTGACTCCGAAGCCCCCACCGATTGTAACCTTAGTGAAAGATGTGATTTTTATTGAGTAGAAAAGTAGTAAAAGAGCAACCAGCGTATACGTGATCGGTTGCTTTCGTTCACCAACGTGACGTTCCCTTCCCTCCCCCTTCCTAGATAGATCGTTCATTCTTATGCTCTCTCCAGCTTTCCATCACGGGTTTCGAGTACCTTTCTATTCACGTATTTCCTATGCCGTCCTGGATCAGCTTCCGTGCGAGGAGAAGCTCGTTCGGAACATATTGGTAACGAGAATTTTATTCAGGAATAAAGAAAATAAATTAAATTTAATGCGGAAACGAAAATGCCACGCAGGAAAGATCGACGAATCGCCAGTTGATCCTGCAAGGGTTTACGGCTTACGGCGAACCCCACGAATACAGAATGTGCCTGTCGGCGGGAATACAAATAAGCAGGTTCGTACGTAGATTAGGAAATAGTGCAGAAAAATGAAGGAAAATAAAATTTATACGATTCGTAACAAATAATAAAAATTTTGTAACAACAATTCTTACGTACTTTATCGCTTCCCATGTCTCGTTGTCAAAAGTCTTCACGACGAGTAGTTCGAGGGCGTAATTCACAAAACCGTACTGCACATGGACAAAAAGAAAAACTAGGTTAAAAAAAATTTACGAACCGATCACGATAAACAACACTGTCCAACAAGAAATGACGAGAGATTCAACGATTACGAAAGAAAAACAACACGAAATCAAAAGGTAACACATTGGGGTCGTTTCATTATTCTTTGATGTATTTATTTTTTTGAGAAAAAGAAAAACGAGAAACAGGTTTAAAAAATGTACAATCCTGTTACGAATAAAAAAAAACCATCGAACGAAAAATAACTATGTGGGACAGATTCGGAAAACACAAAACCGACGAACAGTTACACATAATTGTCCATAATTTTTTTTTCGTCATCTCACGTCGATTGGCCGACAACTCGTCTATTTCAATGTCGAAAAAACTTTATCGTCTTTTCGCACGTTTTTACTAATTTTACTAATTTTCTTTGCGACAATAATTTTCATTTTTTTTTTCTCGTCATTTCACGCAGCAAGAATTTGGATGTACCATGATTATCTCTAGGACACGGTCGGAAATGCCGATCTCCTCGAAACTCTTATCATTCCACTAGAAATTGCCATGCGAGCGTGTTTACTTCATGCACACGAGACGCGTACTGCGAGCGAGCGAGCGGCTCGCGGGAGACGATAAGTATCGATTTTCGCGACCCCCAGCTGCGCCACCTACATAGAGGGTTGGTTCTCTACACCCCCTCGTCGTGCGCCTTCACATCGGAGCCACTTTCCTCTCGGTGCTCGGATGGGCTCGAACCCGCGAGCGAGCTTCCGCGGAAGATCCGCGACCCGGCTGACGAGTGTCCAAATTCGTCCGGAAAGATCTCTCTTCCACCGGTCGACCCGCCGGGCTCTCGATGAGTCATTAACTATTTTTAATTAAGACCCTCTGTTGACACACTTTCATTACGACTTGTCGTCCGCCGACAATTGCAGTCACTTGCGAGACACGCAAAACTGCTCGTAAAAGAATGCTTCCGACTGCAACTTCAACCAGCGAAGCTGTTAAGCCCGTTCGTTCTTAATTTAAAGATTTCTGGCTCGACGTTGCGGTGATGAAAAAAACAAATTAAATAAAAAACATTCATCAGCTTCGGCTGAATTTGTGTGAGATACTGGAGTTGGTTGATTATCGCCGAGAAAAAAAGCTTTAAAAGTAAGCGTGTAAGCGGCGGGAAAACCAATCTCGCTATTTGGTCTCGAAAAAGAATTTCTTACATGAGTAAACTCGAGTCTCGAGGCTCAAACTCTCGATAGATCTTGGAACGGAAAGGCTAGGAGAACAAGAAACTCGTTTGTGCGACCAAAAACAATTTACGATTTTCTTGTTTTACCCAATCTCGCGAGAGTTTACTTTTTTAACTTTGTTTTTGGAATTTCTCGTTAGACTCGAACGGATCGGATAATCCAAATTAATTGGGCCGGGTTCGCTCGCATCCCCGTGGAATAACTAAGTTTGCGCTACGAGTGTGGCGTTCACTTATACAGAAAGAAGATTGCTGAGGTGATGAATTGATTACAATGCAGACTACTCGAGTTTGTTAAATTTATTCGGCGCAGTCGTTAAAAATCTGTTTACATTAAGATTTAACGAAGAGGTGACTATCGCGAGACTATACTGATAGATTGCAGACTAGAAACAAGTACGCTGTTTCAACACCCTATTGCGGAAAGTGAAATATCGCGGTCGGTAATGAAAACCGTAATGAACTTTTCTCAAAGGTGTTCATTTTTTTCCGGGAAAAACAAATTTGAGCTTGATGAGTTCGGTAATTTTGCATTTGGTCCGAATTCATATCTTCGCAAAAAATCAGCTCTATTAGCTATAAGTTCATTTAAAAAAAAAAACCATCTCTCTCGCACAAACAGCTGTTCCACTTTCCCTTAAGCACGTAAATTAAATATCCACTTTTAGGACGCTTTTTGTGGATTTTTTCAACACTCTTAAAACATATTCACGGATAGTTTTTTTACACGGTTCTGGGTTTTACTCCCCCCCCAAACATTATGTTTATATATTATAAAATACGTTACAAAATAATATTTAAAAACGCGTATCGATAGCAGGTTATTAGATGGATTTTCAAAAAAGTACAATCGGCATTCGAAAATGTTGGCCGCGGTCCATGATCATGATGTGCGATATCCGCCGGATTGCGGATGATTGAAAGCTACATGCAATGGTCCCAGCTTTTCTCTTATTAAGTGTGTAGTAGTTGTTTTTTTGTTTCAATACGCATTTTATTAACGCATTTTGTTGATGCATCGGATGCAATATGTGTGCTGTTTCAACGCACTTGGTAGAGCGCTCATTTTTGAAGCGTAAGACTGGCTAACATGATCCGAGCCATATTTCCCAATTTTATACCATAGGATTACTCGACAACCTTATCGCGCTGGGTCGACAGCTCGCGTGATTCACGGGTCTAAAAATGAGAATGGACACTGACTCATATTTGAGAAAAATACCATACAATATCGGCTGGCTGTCTCGAGCATCGATCTGTCAATGCCGGGGAACGTCCGAAGAAATTTCCAACGAAAACCGTACCGGTAGAATTCTACGGTTGCCTATCCGAAACCTTTCGGACAGTATGAAATGGAAAATCTAACGAGAACCAGCCTACGAGGTCCACGTGAATATTTCAAGTCTAAGTGGTCTCCTGAAACTTACTCGGCGTTTCGCTTATTCATTATTTATAGACGACCCCCTTTCGTGCTTGCCAACCTGAAAGCCTGCATTTTTTATCTTCGACTCAGTTGCTGAACTTTATCGTCCTTGCAGTTTCATTCTACATGAAACAGTCTATGTACTGAAGGGCCTTTACTTTTTTTTTTTTTTTTTTGAAATCTCTTGTTGTGATTGTATTGTTTAAATAAAATGCCACGCTCGCATATGAACTGAGATAAATGTCTGGTGAAAAACGCCAGACGTTATTCCAGTAGCCAAAGCGAATATCTCGAAGATTCTGAGAACATTTCATCGGCTTAACTACTTGCAAGCACGAACTTACTAACATGAGAGCCTGAATTTTTGATCTTCGACTTAGTTTCTGAACTTTATCACAGCATCTCCATCCCAAATGAAACGGCATATTTCTGAGAGCCTCATAATTATCGCTTTTTTGTAACATCAATTATTATAATATTTTCACATAAAATTTTATGCGCACGTTTTATTTCAATAATTTACTACATTTATTTTAGTTAAATAATCCGTGTAATTGTTATATGTCCCCTAATATTTTTTCTTTTTTTGTGAGATCCATTATTATTATTAAATTTTTAAATATAATCCTATGCGCTTGTACATTTGTTTGAATAATTAATTAAAAAATTACTTTGAAACAAGGAAGATAAAAGTGGTTGCAAATTTGCTGAACTTATTCCTGTAGTTAAAGTAAATTCCTGGCAGAAGAAGCGAGCTCTCCGTCGATCTTACTACTTGCAAGCGCTTTACCGCAAGTAGTGAGAGTCAACGACGGTGTCGCGCGGAGTCTGCGAGCAGTAAAATTGCTTAGTTTCGGTAAAGAGTGCAACCCACTCCAGAACTCGCGGCTGCTAACGTGTCAGTGTACTGGGAATACTCGAATAGTTATTCAAGTCACGAACTATTTCGACGAAGTAATTCGGGATTCGCCGGGCTGCTCTTCAAAACTCAATTCGGACTTGAAGTTTTACTAGGGCGGGGGATCCGCGACGACGAGCGAAACGAGAAACGGTACTCTTCGTATTCTCCTTTCCATCTCTTATCGACGTCGATTTATCGACGTCGATTTATCGACTTCCACCTTCGTCCATTGACAACCTTTAGTCGTCTTTTATCCACCGTGTCTCGATTCATTTTACTCGAGCTTAGGGGCTTCCCCGATCCAGGAAACCAGTTAAATTCCTCTGTTTTTCTCTTCTTGCACCTTGCGGAGAGACGACGATATTGCCGATATTGCAAGGAAGAACGTGCAGTCTAGAAGGCCGCAAAAAATAGCATAAAACAATAAAAAAAATATTGCAGTTTATTAATACGTCAAGGTTTTCGGCACATTGTGGTAGAAAGTTTGGTCCGGTTAAATCCGATGACCGCTAGCAGGAAACAAAGTATCGATGACTTGTCTTTCAACGAATTAAATTTCGCCGAGGATCTTGAATCGGATTAACATAGATTTTATCGTCATCGTCATTTTCCTCGCAACTCGGACACAACGCAAGTTACCCGATACAGTTATCGCCGACCCGGTCGCTCCCGATCCAATTTAAAAATATCGTTTTCGAGAAACGAGCTGAGGCCGCTATGGAATACGGGGCTTGCGAATCGTATACCCAGCGGAGACCGGCAGCGCAATTGTTGGAGGATAAACCTATTTCGGAGTAAGTGCTTTTCGTGTCCATCGAGATCGTTCGCGATGCCGCTTGTTTTATACCGTCGATCAATCCGCCATCGCTACTCGCCTTTCGGGTTTCCTACAAACCACGGAAATATCTATGTTTACGACACAGCGTGTATACGATACCCTGCACTTCTGTACTGGTTTCACCGCTTGTGGCGCGTTTAACTCGTGACTCACGTCTCGATGTAACCATCTCAGCGAAGCTACCTCGGGGGCCCATCGGATAGCTCGTTCTGCAACCGCCTTCCAAAGGCGTATCTGACATCGACCTCTCGGGATGAGTATATCATTGAAAACCTCGTCAGTCAGCCCTCCCCAATCACAAAGTTGCACGACTGCATATATTTTTTTCTATGTTGTTTATTTATCAATTTTATTGATAGTCGCGGCATAAAGTGCAAAATATTTTTTTGATAAAAAGCCGCGAAATAAATATAAATATTAGAGTATCGTATCTGGATGAGAAAAACATTCCTCGCGTAATAAATGTCAGCTGTCGCGTTACGTCCAGACGTTTCGTCGCATATCTCCCGGCTGAGCGGGCACGCATCATACTTTGTAAGACGTCTCTGAGATGTCGTCTTCGTGCTGGCTTGGCTCGATGTTGGATGCTGGGCGAAAGGATCTTGCGCTTGAATTTGTTCATAGGAGCAAAGCCAACGATTTAGAGCGCCCCGTTTCCCTCGTCACTTAATGGTACCATTTATGATTGGCTGTATTGTACCGCGGGAGAGGCAGAGGAGGCCTGGAACTAGCCACCGAGGGAGTTGGAAGGTTTATGATAATGTGTCGACGCACGAGGGATTAAAGAACAAGTTGGCACTCAGTGAATTGCTCGTGGCCTACTTATTTATAAATGTTATGCTGACAGATATGTACGAAAACTGTGCCATTGGCGTGACTTAGTAATGTCGTACCTAGCAAAAGCGTGCGTCTGTTTTGGAATCTGCGGGTTCCCGTCCTTCACACGATTCATTAACAAGACGTCACGGGGCGGAGAACCGCTGAGGCTTACTTCACAAAAAATGATAATTACTTCTGTACAGACGGGACCCTAACGACTGGCTATTGATTGTTAGTAAATTCTATGTTTATGTCATGCAGACGTGGAGGATTGAGAAAAGAAGCTGGGAAAAAAGTATCAAATCGTATTAGTCATTTTGATGAGGCAATATGGCACACCGACACCCGACAACACTACGCGGTTAATAAAACGACCGGAAAAGCGCGGCGCGCCGACCGCCGACAAGTAACAATTAGGGAAGCCAAATGTAACCTACCAGCGAGATGGAGGTAAAGTAGAGCCTTTCGCGCCACATTTGTGGTTACTCGCTTTCCATAATCTTGCACACACATATTCGTGCACCGCTTAAGAGGAGAAAATGTGGGTAAAACATCTTACAGCTAGTTTCTTTTCTCAGTGTGCCCGAACCAAAACAAAAAAATCTGTTACTTCGTCGTGATGTTTCTGAAAAAGTGCATGACGTTCCATTCCCACACACACATATATCTCGTGCACTTAGAGATTGACCCGTGTTAACCCCCTTTCCTCATGTCCTAATTTGTCCTATATCTCTCCTGAGGCTGATGGAATCCGGCAAAATAGGTACGTTTCGCAGTATCGCGGAGGCTAAACACCGACTGTATCGTTCCCAGCCACCACGGGTTATCGATTCAACACAACGTTGGCACAAGTACCCAGGCGAAATTGGCTGGCCTTATTCTACGGCAAGCAGAGCGTGGTCGGTCGGCCCACCGGCTGTCCAGCTATCCGGAGGGCCATCCACGCTCATGATTCTCTTCTGGGCATAGTTGATAATTAACAATCTCGATGCAATTCGCGAACAACTGTGCTCGACCATCGACGAGTCGCTCCGATGCAAGTCCAGTCCTAATGCTCTCCGTTGTGTGTCTCGGCGTGTCGTCGCTACACGTACCTCAGCCGTTCGCTAATTAAATTATTCGTGATTCAACCGGATCGCGATATATTCAGAAAAATCATTTCTTTCATCGACAACCGCAAATAAATATTTATTGGTATTACGTAAATATTTTAATTTATTTTAATAAATATTTATTTAAACCGAATTATTATTATTTTTCTGGGCGTAAAGACCGCGCGGTTCGGAAACGTAGAATCGCAAAGGGAACGTTGCGAATAAATTGCGACTATTTTTCTTGCCTCGAGTACGATGGTATCAAAAAACTGTGCACCAAGAATGATGAATTATTTCACTGCCACTTTGCGAATAAAAACTCGAGCAAAAAATAAATATCCATTCAATTTATATGAACGTTTGGTTGTAGTAGTAAAACATATTTATCGACCATACAATGCTAGATCTTTTATTCATTTTTCTGGAATCCTTTTTTTTACACACAATGCCTTATAGTCTACCAGTAGACCATTCATCGAAGTCCTTCAGCCTAGTTGTTCTCGATGCACTGAAAGCCATACTCTACAATTCGACCAACACTTGTGATTTCTTATTACAAGTATACATTTTAATTAAATGGGTATTTGCCCGGCGAATAAATGATTATCCCGAGTGTGTGAGATACCTCGATCGATAAGAAGAAAAAAAAAAAGAATAATTTATAGCTGCTAATTGGAGAGCGAACATGGGATACACGGTTTATAGTTTCGTAGTTCCAAGTGAAAGGACTTTCGTACAGTCACGAGAAGAGATGTGCAACCATACATGCAGAGTCGTTCACGCGACAACGAACACATCGCGTGTACAAAGCCGATTCTTCTAAACAATCGTTGAGTTAACCGGCGACGTTTGAAAAACTCACGATCCTCGGGAGTGTGACACATAGGGTACATTCCTTGGAGTCGAGGCGAAAGGTGTTGCCGCTGGCTCTCCGATAGCGGAGATCCAACGATCCGACAATATACCGAGAGACTCGAGCGTCTAATATTTCGCAGCCATTATCTGTCGTCTACACGAGCGGAGGTTCCCCCAGGGACGTGTATGCCTTACGTACCGCACAGTATATAACTAATGTCGATAGCAAATCTCGCGAAACGAAAGACTAGACGGTGTTCCGGTGGTACGTGCCTGGCCTCATCGTATCGAGGAGCGAGCGTGAAACCAAAGACTATCCTCTCGTTGCGGGCACGTCCAAGCGCTGACAGGCAAATGCTATGCTTAAGTCCACTCGCTATTTCTTACCGAGCTCACGATCGTTTTTCGATAAAAGCCCAGCCACGGATAAAAAAAAATTGAGCCGCAAAATTTTATGACTTTATTAGAAAACATTAGCAAACCAGGAGCCTGTTGTGGGTTCTCAAAAAGCTCATTTCGTCCATAGGCGGTACGGAGCTTTGGAAAAAAGAATTCGTTCTAAAAAATCAACGACGGCTGAGAACCGGGGAATTTGAGTACTCTTCGTCCTTCGGCCATACCGAGCGGCGGATAATAGAAATCGTGTCCAGAAATTCGTTGATTTTTTTTTTTAATATCAGTCTCCGTCGTCGGGAACGATGGCGGAGAACCGATGAATTGGAGGGCTGCGTTCGTCCTTCAGCCATACCGATCGTCCGCTGACTCTCTCGATAGGGACGCGACCCTCGGCAGGGGTTGATTTCACTGCACGGTGGTTTAATTAAAAATACCGTCACGATTCTGATATCGGTGATCGACCGCGTTTGCTGTAGGGCTTGTCCGTCACAGCTCGCACAGCCTTATCAGAAGTTGTGGCCATAATACTTCGCAAAGACGTATCGCAGCAAAGCGAAACGGTAATAAACAATGCAGCGTCAGTGCGCTTGTGCCATAATAATCGTCGAAATACACGTGGAGATACGAAACATGTCGAGCTTTGTACACACAAGCGAAAGAGAGTGGTGTGTCGACCACGAAGACTTATTTATCACAATTAAGAGGAAGATGAAAACGTGCAGAATGTAAAAAAAAGACAAAAGTTAAATGAATCGAGCGATTGGATAAAATTCGGAAAGTAGAATCAATTAATAAACTAACAAAATCAAGAAACAAAATGGAGAAATTGAGAAAGTCAAGATAGGAAAAAAAATCACATTGTATCTCAGTGTTGCGGATTCGCAGGCTGCACGTTTTTCTCCAATACAGCCTCGTAAGTGCATTCCGCCAGGTAGCGACAGCAGGAAATTCGACTGTGTCGTGCTGGCGCGGGCGCGAAGACCTCCAGCCAGCGTTTACGATGGGGAGACTCATAATATCGACCAAATTCGCTGTCAGCCCTGGCACGGCTAACTATTAATAGGTCACCTATTTGCCGAATTTAGGACTCGATCGTTCAACCTCCGGATCTCTGTAACCCTGTCGTCAACTCGCCCCCGGACGCCTGCACTGCATCAGCTTCCCTTCCCATTTCGGATATCGTACACGCTCCATCGAAATTGGTTTACTGATTAGTCGGTTATGGGTTTGTGCCTTCAGGGAAATGCGACATATCTGAATCGCCAGGTTAACGCTCTGTCCCCAACAATGGAAAAGCGAGTCTCGAATTTTTTAAGAACACGCTAATACAGACAGTCAAATGTAGCATGGGCGAAAAAGGACAATTGCTTGTCCGCCAAGCTTCGCTATCTACGTGCCAGCAACATCGCAGGAATAGTTTCTAGCACGAGGTTGCAGCATATTGTCAGCAGAAATCCAACAGTGTTTGCCGCAAACTGATTTCTCATTCGTAACAGCTGTGAAAGAAATTAAATTTCTGGGTGGTTTGGTTCTGTACTATATAAAATATGATAGAAGAATCGACCAGCACTGACGATCCTTGCAATTAAATTTTTCTAAGAATTGTTAGAGGTGTTTAAATTTTATGGGAGGCCGTGCTGACAATTTTCTGAAAATCTACTCCTTAGAATTTTTGGCAACGAATGTTGACACGAATATAGAGAAATTCAGTTGCACATGGCGCACTTCTATAGACTTCCCATTCGGACACATGCTGCCTATTGGCTGGCATGTTGGAAAAATGCTATCTGAGAAATATCACAGACGAAAGACAGAACCTGTCCTACGTTCGGAAAAATTAATCGGTTACAGATTCATGTCTTCAGAAACATGCGACAAATTCGGATTGGGAGCTTAACGCTCTCTTCCCTACCATTGCGATGTGTTTCGGCTTTTTCTTCACAAACCCAAATTTGACGGAAATGAAAGAGTTTCGGGCTTTCTGATAGCCGACACGATTTTTTTTTCAGGTTTAACCAGGCTCTCCTAAAGGCAAAAGTATACAATTGGGGTCTTCGGCGTGACAACCTTCACAAACTTATGTTTGGCGAAGTATCGGAGATGAAAGCCAGTCGCACGTTACGGAGTCACGACAGGCAGCTACAGACATTATTGAGTTTGATACGTAGCACGGAGGAGCAGAAGGGGGATAACTTCATCGACTTCGGTATACGCCAGATTAGCTGGTACGAAGTCTCACGAATTCGTCGGGCACGTATATAGCAAAGCCGTTCGGATCCGGTGGCAACATCGGCCGTGCGAAGATCCGATAAGCCCCCCAAGCACATCGGCTAAGATCATCAACAGCTCGACCTTTGCACCCTGTCGTTCACCCAACCTAATTTCATCCCAGATTAAAGAGCTACCATTTCTGTTGTGTGGAACTATTATCGACGGTACCGCACACACGTTCTGCACAGGGGAAAAGAAACGGTTGGATTGATAAATGTGTTATGTGGTTGGTAGACGAAAAAGTTTGTGTCAATAAACATACTTTTAACACTGCATTCAGTCCTAATCACTGTCTTTACTACAATCCATCTCGAGAAGAAAAATCTTGAAAGCATCGGCATAGCCGTTGACGACGTACAATTTGCAGCGAGTTGGTAAAAACGTTGTTTATTCTAATTCATATGACATCAAAATACAAGTTCCATTCATTACTCCGTATTTTCCGAGCTTTGTACCCGACAGCTTGAAAAATGAGGTCAAAATGTAGCTCGCGCGGTACCGAGAAGCGAGGTAAACAGTATCGGAATTAAACGTCCCGATCAATATTTGCCTCTGACATAACATCGTATTCATAACATAATTTCATCACGTGCGCACAATATCGTATCGATACGGTATCGCCTCTTTAAGTCCGTAGATGTAAAAAAAAAATACCCTGGCAGGAGCGAGGAAGGCAAAATGAGACAGTTGTGCGAAACGGAAAAGCAATGGCAAGATTTAATTTTTCCACAATTTTTGAATGCTCCGTTTTGTCCTAATAATGCAGTCGGATTTTCGACCCCGTTTTTTCCTTTCTCTCACTTCTCAAAAAAGAATGAGCGGATTTGCGGTGCCCAATCTCTCCTCTTGTACACTCTCCGTATCGTCCTTGCAGCTCCGGGATATTGGAGACCTGCTTTCATCATGAGTGAAGCTTCACGTCGGGGGTTTATTTTCTCCCCCTTGAAATTCTCCGCAGCGTTCCGCCATCCCAGAAAGGTTCTTCGTCGAAGGATCGTTGGCGGTGGTCCATTGTTGTCGAAGATATCGGCGCAAACAGAGGACCAGACAGGGGCGAAGGTAGCGATCGAATAAAAGAACCAGTCAGACTTTCAGGATCAAATATCCGGAGGTCGTGATCGTTGTTGTCGTCGTTACCAGTTTCAGTGCATGGTCGATAGGGTCGTACTTCGCATATGGAGTGGACCCGGACGTCGACAGCAGAGGGCATCGTCATCTACGGAGTGAATGAGATTTTCTCGCAGGCTCCTCCAGTCTCTTGCCCAAGCTCGGAATCGAATTTCTAACGAATAAGTGAAGGAAGTCTCGGGTTGCCCCGCTGTACGTAATCGTACTGCACAGTAGTGTCGCCGAGCTTTGCGCGACTGGATATTGCACTGTGTTCTTCCGCACACAGCCACACCGATGCACATGCATTGGTGCCCCAATCACGTTATGGTTTGATCGATATTCCCTGGCAGCCATGCCCGCTACTCGGCCGTTCATGCGAGCTGGAATAACGTGTTACGAATAGAAGATACGCCGCTATCGTGTGTGCAATCAACAGGGACCCAGCTCCGGTTATCCGCACGCGGAGATCCTGGCTACGTTTACGGTAATTCTCGAAATTCGATAGATTAATTTATAATCTGGAAGATAGACGAAAATAAAAAGAAGAATGCAATTTAAACGAACAATGGAGCGGACAAACTAAAACGGTAGACTTAAACATTTTCAAATGGTTTCGAGATCATCCGAGATTTTTTACCCCCATCGTCTCGCTTTCTTGTTTTGGGAAAACAAGTTACCAAAAATTTCATACAAGATCCCGAGTGTAATACATAGAGTGAACATAAAATAAGGATTTTGATTAAAATTTAAAAGGGAGGTTGAAATAAATATTTTAACGGTTGGACGAGCAGAGATTCTGCATTTTTCGGAAAAGTAGTTCGTTCGATAAGCTCATCCAGAAGCGGGTCTCATTAATTATCGAAAAAATCAAATGCTAAAATAGTTTTTGCTCGAATGTATTATAATTTGATTTAATCCGAGGATATTTTTACATAGTACACATTCAATTAAAAGAAATGTATTCAAAGTACAGTTATGCTGGCTTTTGGGGGTGATAAAATATCTCTAATAATACTCGATTAAACAAATTATTTGTATTAAATTTCGATAAAATTCTATAAAGCCCACATCAAAAGAAGCAATTTTATTAATTCCGAATCGATTTGATTTCGTTCCGCTAAACATTATTTCTAATGGTGCAAGCTCTCGAGGCCGATGTGTCTTTGATCTTTCGTCTTCTCGCGGGAAGCGCGACAGAGCGGGATGCGTCGGTAAGATAAATTTATGAAGTACATTGGTACGTTCAGGCACTCAGTTCCCGTTTCGCACTGACATCAGCAAGTGTATAACTATTCGTTACAACAGCCTTCTCGTTGTACATCGCTGTTGCATATGCGCATAAGTTTCCGCGAGTACTCGTGGGAGTTCCTTCGCCCCAGCTCGTGCGCGTCGCAGTTTGCTCGAAAGTCCCCGTTCTAACGTACACGTAATGTAAATTCCGTGTAAACAGACTCATAAAGTCGTGGCGTTTTCCTCTTCCCCAGCTTCCACGATTTTCATTGCCCGGCGAGCGCACGACTCGGGTTCTTCGTCTTCGGATGATCCTCCGCGCTTATTCCGCGTCGCTCCGTTCTCCCCAGTTTTCGGCTGTTCCGTCGCAGCATCAGACGGCGGTCCCGCTTCACATTTCATGTCGTTCCGCACCGTTTCGAATCTACTGTTGCCGTTAAAGTTTTTACAGCCGAGAGATACGAAACTTGTCTGCGGTTCGCGGGAACTTAAACACCGGGAGGAGACGATGCCGAAAGCGGGGCGAAGACTCATTAGGCACGACAAAGAAAACCCAGTGAAAAAGAGTCGTTTATTTCAGAAATGAATGTTTTCGTATTTTCGTATCGCATTTGCTCGAGTTGAAAAATTCATAAATTAAGGGGAAAAATTCCAACTGCGTACACTTGAACGGCTCGGATCAACCGCGTTTCGATATTCTGGGCGTTCTGGAAGCGAGTGGAAAGTCAAAGAAAAGGGGTGGCTTTCCTTATCTCACGGAAATATATGTTTTGTAATTACGCATCGCTCGAGTCGAAGAATTCATAAATCGAGATGAAAAAAAAATTCCCACTGCGTACTGTTGAAAGGCTTGGATCAAGTGTGTTCCGAAACGAGTATTTTTCGAACAAATGGAACACACTCGGAACGCAGGGTTTGACGAAAAAACATTTTCGAATTGAAATATCCTTGAGTGCATCGTGGATTCTCGTACCATTATGCATCCGTTCGCCGAAGCCGGCAGAGCGTATAGCGATCCGGACAAGGATTAACGTCCGTTCTTCAGTCGTGCTCGGGTGTATTGTAATCGGCAAACGGCACACGGTTCGATGTTCCACCGATAGTGCACTATCGGTGACGCTGGTATATCGGTACCGACGGTATCAATCCGAGTTAACGTCGTTTTTACGTATACTCCAGCACCGGTGCGGCAATTCGGACAAAAACGTGAAATCGCGTCGTTGACGATGACACTGTGCCGGTTCGGTAGATCCGATATCCGATTCGGCCATCCATCATGACCGGTTCTTTTCTTTTATCATCGTTAGGTATCTCTGAAAATAATTCCGTTCGCGCAAAAAAAAAAATATTGTACGTTGTTTCGTTCGCCAGATAAGGATAAGCGAACAATTCAGTACTTGCATAAAATAATCGAATAAAAACAAAATGCGTTTCACAGTGCTTCAGCGTTGTGCAGTATCGATATTTCTGTTTTTCATTCCCTGTAGATTCCTATGGAAATCGTTTTTTTTCATACGACAAAATCACTTTCAAATTTTGTTTTACCAGATGAGGAGCTTGGTATTTGTACAACGCGATAGGAAAATAATATTCGCACATTACTTTGTACTTTTTTTCGTAACATAAAAAATGTCTTTTTCGGACTTCCATCATACTTTCCTTCGTGCAAAAAAAAAACAGTATGACATATCATTTTTTTATTGTCAGATAAGAATAACACATCAATTCGATGTCAGAATGAAAGAATTTATTTGAAAATTGAATCTCGTACTGCATCGCTTGAGCAGTGTTCAATGTTGAGTAATATCGTCCCGTGTCCTCGTATAGCGCACCACTTCCGTGGGAAGAAAAATAAAATAGTCGCTTCAGTTCGGAGTACCCGCAAGCTTTTGCCCCGGCACGCCCTTCCCGTGTCCCATCCGTCAATCTTGTTTAGTATCGATTTCGCGTGGTTTCACGCTCGCTCGGGTCAAATAATCGTTTTATCGTCGATGCGTCGCTTAGATCCGGATTTCGATTGGAATTCCCAGCACATACTATTTCCCCATACATACCGCTATTTCCAGCGAGCCGTATATTCTCACCATAGTATAGCAGCCCGTCGATGCCTCATTGGCGCGTAAGCCTCTGCTCCCCAGTCGTGGCATTCGATACCCGGTCGAGAAATTGCAGAACGCGACTCTCAATTCACTAGCACTTGGGCAATGATTAATTACCCTGGTGATGACAGTGAAACAAACCCAACGCGCGATTTTTTACTCCAGTATGAAGCTGCGCCGGCTGCAAGTACACGAACGCTGCGACGAGTTTACTTTTTTTTAATGCAATATTATTTACATTGCTCACCGTTTGCAAAACGACTTCGAATATGGACGCGGTTGAGCAAGTCAGGGTGATGAAGCTTAGTGAGTGATATGGTCATCCGTAATATGTTTCATGGCACTCGGTGCGAAACCGCACTTGTATAGCAAACTGCTATTAGCGTTAAAAATCGGAAATATCGAAAGTTCTGAGTGAATTCCTTCAGTTCGATGTTTCCAGAGTTCATGATGATCAGAATTTAAAGGTTTTTTTGAACGTCTCCGGTTTTTACTGGATTTTACCTCCATTTTTATATGTTTAGAAAATCGAGGCTATAAAATCTCGAATTACTCTGGAATTGTTATAAACATGTGAATGTATCTTTTTTCACTCTTGACCCTGCTTTATCGTGGTAGTGTACTATACAAAATGGTTTCCCGGAGAAAAAGGTCGAGGGTTGAATACAGAGGGGGGGAAAAGGAGATCAGTTCTGATTGATATGTTTGTCGGGATTGTATTCAAAAGAACTTGCGGATTGTTGCGAGGAAAATTGGGATGTCTACCGTCTATCCCTCGATATCGTAGCCTTTATTTTTATTTCATTTTATTTTTTCGTCCTGGGAGAAATCACGTTTTTCTGATTTAAGCCACCATCGTTTGTTCAGCGCAGACCAACTTTGCTATTATTTCGCCATCAAACAAGATAAAGAAAGGAAAACAAACGACAAAAATTCCTCGCCACATAGAGAGAAGATTAAAACAAAAACCAAAAGTAGCGCAGCTAAAAATTCGTAACGTAACTGCAACAACTACTTTTCTTCTCTCCTTCAAGGACTTCCCCGAGTCGCGCAGCAATGGTCGATTAATTCCAAGCGTTCAATCCGTCCACCAAGGTTTTTGATTAAATTGATCTCGTTAATCGATCTTTTTGCTTTCGATCTCAGAGGTCGACACAGAGGATGAGAAATAGAGCAAAGAAGAGGAAAATAGAAGACAGTCGGGAGCTCATGGGAGAATTAATCCTCCTTCACGAGCGTTCCTCATCGTTTAGAGTCACTCGAGCGAGGGTGCACTGTTTTTTGCATCACCTTTCCTTCCGACACTGCCGAGTTATATAGCCTCGGGTGAAAGCGAACAAGAAAGAAAAAAAGGAAAAGCGAATGGAAATTGTTCATTAAACTTCAGCGGGAGGACAGGGCGAAAGTGATTGTGGGAATGCGACGGGAGCGTAGTTGCAGGGGAAGCTTTTACGACCCCTGCGCTGCGGAGCCTGACGACCGGCAGTCACAGAACCATGCGAGTCACGGGCGAGCCAGTGGTATGCCATTTTCCGCCTGGTGGGTCCGTTTGCTTTAAAACGCCTTTCTGCTGGGGTCGTATTTGGAGGCATCAACATAATAATGCAATAGAAGAAGTCTGGGAAATACGCGAAGGCTCGCCTACCATCGACCCCAGTGACAAAATTTTCGTCGGCAGCGTCGATGAATTTTTATCATTGTTTCTCGCCAACTCATTGTCCAGACTTTCGAACGTTGTCTTTAAGTTCTGGTGGTTTTTATAGGTTAGGCGATGTGCGCGGTGGCAGTACAAATTGTAATGTCATCGAAACTGTACGACGAGATCATACTATTATCACAACGAGCGTACCATAGCAATTTGAGGATGCGAACAGAGTGTCGCAAGTCACAGACGTGCGAGAGACATTCCATTATTCGTATAGTGGATTCTGTAACGTCATAGACGTTTTTGCAGAGCTCGTATGTGGATGCATCAACATAATAATGCAATAAAAGAACTCCGGAAAGTTTACAACCGCACGCCGAGACAGTAAAAAGTAATGTCGCGAAGTCGGAATACGAAAGTTCGTAAAAATAATTTCGTTAAATAAGTTACGAGCTGTTTTGTTCAAGATTGAATATACAAACCTATCTTATTGTTTCATGCGCCATTAACAATTTTATATTCTACTTTTGTTATTGAAAATGGGGCTGGATAGGTCGATGGTCAAATTAATAATTAACAAATCACCAAATAATTTCAACGAACACTGACTCGTACAGCGCTCGCTCGTACAATGAAGAAGAGTTCATACAGCTGGGGCCACTGATAGCGAATTGAATATTTGGCAACTTGCCAATGTTCATTTATCGTCCAATTATCCAAATTATCACTCTAGCTATGAACTTTCAGAAAGAACCAAGCGCGAGTGGACGACCCAACTGCTAGGGAAGCTACTACAGGGTGATAGTTATCATGGTCTATAAGAAGAAAAGGAAGGGACAAGATGATCATTTTCATCTTCCGGCTTCCAGAAGTATGGATTCCATCGGAAAATACAGTCCAGTAGGGAGAAAAGAAGTGCCGGGAGTTCAGGGGAAAATTCGCCGAGAGGCGCCTCCCCGAACTTGGGATTAATATCGATCAAGATTCCTCTCAGGACTTTTTACCAGAGTTCCTTCTCCTCGCAGACGAACAGAGATAAAACCGCCGGGGAGCTGGCGTCGAGCAGTTAATTCAGTCCCACCGGTGTGGTTACAAATTGCTCCTAGCTCCGACTTTCCGACGAACATTGTAAGCCTGCGATACATCAAACCTGCAATTAATGCCAGGTACATCGATCGCCAACCGGTGACGATGCGGTTTCGTTAATTACGATGGGCAAGTCTGTGAGAGCTTCGCAAAATCTAAGCGTTCAAGCTCCACCCTTCAGCGCTTGATAACGTTGTTCGAAGGGGTTCTCGTCGATGGAAACCCGGAGCTAACAAATACGGGACAAGTTGAAGCCCGGCACGTGTCTCCTCTCTTCTCTTCAGAAAGCACTTAAGTTTCTGTCAAGTTCGAGAGGCCCCGGTTGCTCTCTTCTGTCGTTCTCGCTGAAACCCATTCCCAAATCTACGAAGTTTGAGAGAACATGCGATGGCGAGAACCCGATGAGGATGGTCGGCTTTATTCGTACCAGCACCGGCCCAGCACCATCGGTGACCCAAAGACACAACTTTCGCGTAGTGTGAACGTTCTTCCTGACCAACAGCTATGTCACGTCATGGTTCACGATTTAACTTTGATTTCTCCATTTCGAGCAGGGAACTCGGCTCCAGAAAGAGCGGTTTTAGAGTGATAGAGAGAGAGAGAGAGAGAGAGAGAGAGAGAGAGAGAGAGAGAGAGAGAGAAAGAGAGAGAGAGAGAGAGAGATTTTTATTGAGCGCCCATTGATACGGTATACATTGAAGTTCGCAATAGTTAGAAAGTGTTGACTCGATTTACACTTGGTCAACTGCTCGAATCGTTCATTAAAGGACCAACTGGCAAAGACACATACAGGGCTTCGGTAACTTATCAGCAAACAAGGAAAAGTTCTTATAGTTTTGTCGGTAGGAAAGCTTGGTTAGCGGAGAAAAAAATTTAGCTTCCGAGTGTTTTGGAAAGGCAGGTGTTGTGAAATATACTGAAATCAGCGTTCCTAGATTCTTGAAAGATAAGGCGATGTTGAAAAAATCGGACTAGCCTGGTTGGCGATAGGCTTACATAATGTACTGGTAGATTTTTGGGAAATAGAAAATAGACGTTGTTAGACCTTCCGGGAGAAAGGAAAGCTGCACCTACAAGTATATGCGAAAAGGTGCGGTGATGCTTGAGCTGGACCCATTGTTAAAATAAGGATGATGGACAATTGAAAAAGAATCTCGTCTCCGTTCCCCAGCGAGAACAAGCATGGTACGAGTTGAAATTCGACACATGACTCTTCTCTTCTCGTCAGGAAGCACTGAAGTTTCTGCCAAGTTGAAAAGTTCTCTGTTGGTCTTCTCGGTGGTTCATACTGCACAGCGTTTCCAAATCGACGAAGTTTGCCGGAAGACCGGTAGCGAGAATCCGACGAGGATCGCCGAGTTGCTTCGCACCGACACCGGTGATCCACGGAGTAGCGGCAACGGCTCAGCACCACCGGCGACCGGAAGTCTTGGGCACGATTTCCGCCCAGTGTGAATGACTTTCTTGAGCAACCACTTCTTAATGTTTACACTGTCGAAATTAATGTTAAATCTAATATACCGAATCTTGAAATTTTCTAAAATTTCCTACATTAATTCTACATAAATGTACATTTATGTAAAATCGATGAAACGGATATAAAGATTACAAATTTTTTGCCTGTAATGATCAAAAAAGTTGAACAAAGCATTGGCAGCATTGGCATTGTACTGCTAGATGTACATCGATGAAGGAGTAGAAGAATAAGGATGATCGGAGATACATTTTATTGTTAATGTACAAAAATCCCGACGCCATTTTCCAATAGTCGTTAATTTTCTTTTTTATTTTTATGTTTTTTTTTTTATTTGTAACTTCCACAGGGTACTTTTTGGACGACACTCCGCACTCTCCTTTACGATTTTTTTTTTACCGTCCTTTCAATAAATAATTTTATGAGAATGGTATTTCGCACGTTTCTATGGCACGTATTTCGTTTTATTGTCAGCAATCCGGGCGCTTTGCCGAGCCTGGCGTCGCCTACCATTTGATGGGAGCGAAAAGGGTAGGAGGTGAGGGAAGAGGGTGAACGCGAGCATCGAAAAACGCGACGCCGATCAGAGGCATCGAAAGAGAATTTTATTCGGGGCCTCCCAATGGTTTGGTGGAGCGGTGAGATGGTTCTGCCCGGCCAGATGCTACGGTATATTTGTCACATAAGGCTCGCCGATCGTTCGGGAACACCTGCGACGTATCTTCCACGTAGACACGTCGAAGATTTTTTCCAAAAACGACACATTTATATTAAAATATATTTCGTGCACTATAAGAAGCAGGAATAATATTCATTTATTTTTGTCACGTGGAAAGTCCTGAAGCGTATTTATCGAATTTCTGAGGTACGCTTGTGGTGTTAACAGTATGGCGAGAAGTCGCACAGTGTCGATGACAATCCATTTTTAATGATGCCAACAATATCGTGTGTGGCAGTAAAATGGTACCACATTTTTTTGTCCATAAGCGTCTACATTTTTCTACTTATTTTAAAAATATATTGTTTATTTTATTAATATTCTAAATAAAATAGAGAAAATCATAGTCTTGAACACTCACGGTCAAATACTTTCGTTAAACGTACGAAAATTATTTACTGAGTAACATACACGAGACGACGATCTTGTGGGGATCAAAGAAGCACCCGAAATTAAATGAAATTCTCGGAAATCCGTGCAACGGGCTGGCGAAAGACATTGATGAAAATTCTGAGGATGTGTAATTTCCTACGGGAGTTTTATAGTACATTATTCGCAGATGCCCGAAAGTTTTCTAGAATTTTTAACGGGATTCGTGAAGATTTAAAGTTCTCCAGTGACGCGATGCTTCGGCCGGATAGTTTCGTGATAGCTGCCGAGAGGAATATCCATAAAGCCCGTACCCGCTCTTACTGGGACGAGACGTTCCTCGTCGTACGTATCAACGGTCCATTGCCGAATGGGTGTAACGGCTATGCCTGTACACAGCCCATGTGCCTTTATGGAAGTGAGACATCGATCAGTTTCGTTGATATATCCATTCTCTCTTCGTATTTCATTTTTCTTCGACTTTAACATCGCGCGAGCACAATGTGGAAGAAAAACGAAAAAATGAAAAAGGGTATAAAAGAAAGCATTGCATAGCAGTTCCGAGACGATACATTTCTAGAACCTCGCTCTTGGGAAATTATTCTATCTCCGATTCTCCGAGAACAAGGATAAAGAATTCACTTTATGTAAGCAATAAAGCTACAAATCGACAATGCTGCAGTTAAATTCAAAGGCTCCACTGTGTCTGGTTATTTTAATCCACTTTCAATGGTAATGAACATTTTTATTTTTTGGTACATGATCGATCACTTCCGATTGACAGATGAGATTTTTCAAACCGGAAGTGACATATTTTCGGTATGATGTAAATTTCAAAACTATGGATAAGATATTTTTTCGTCATAGTCCAGTGAAAGCTCTTAAAGTACAGTGAAAACTCCAAGCGTACGCTCTTGGACGAACTGTATTTTTTCAACTTTTTTTCAACACCGCAACTCTCACCGACAAGAAAATCTTCTTTCGCGATCTCGTTAATGAGATCTTCGCATAAGTATTCAGCCGGACAGTTTGTGGTTGCGGAGCCAGCCCGACCCAGGGGGGATTACCAGTGAAACCTTTCGACGATAAACCTCGCGAGGGCGACCAAGACGACGACGACGACGACGACGACGACGTCGATGACGCTACTGTGGACACCTTTTTAATCGTATTCGTACCTGCCCCAAGGGTAATGCATTTCTCGACTACCAGGAGATAGTTTGCATATAGCAAGCAGTGTTTGTCCTAGCGTTTGCGAGACATACTCTCATTCTGGAATAGTGCCAAGCAAAGTACTCCACCACCGGCCGTAAAAACCCTTGGACAGGTAAGCATGCACTGCCTCCAATAATACTCGCAAACCAAGAAACAATAAACCTTGCAGAAACTTGTGAAAAGAAATAAGCGGAGCTTTAAAAATTGTAAAACGACATAAGGATTTAAAAAGTCAGTAGTACAAGGAATGAAATGATGCTGTATAACGGAAAAGAGAAGACAAACGCGCAGAAACAAATAGGTTGCAAGAGTATGTACGAAATCGACAAGAGAAAATAATGTAGTTTTATGCGAAACCGGTAGATTTTATGGTAAAACTGGTATATTAAATATCGGGCACAATTATGATGAAAAATGCACACGGTATCAAAAATATTGGGAAATACTTTACCTCACAAAAAGGTACCTCAATTTCAATCACAAGGTATTTTTATTTTTAATTACCAGTTTTTTCCACGTGAACTTTGCATTCGGTATGTTAAATTTATCGGCGATTCGAAAGACGGAATATCGTGTGCGTTTTCGAGCGACACAATAAAATCGAGCGAGCTGGCGTCGCGGTGGGTAAAATCGAAATCGCAACTGTCGTGTTCCTTCATCGCTCGATCCCGATTCCATCAACAGTCCACCCGGTGAAACTCATAAGCTCTCGAGAGTCCGCGTTGTACCGCCCCGGAGCTCGTACAATCGCCACAATGTCGTGAGCGCTCCGGGCTTTTCCCAATTTTCACCCCGGTCACCGAGAGCTTAGCTCACCCAATAACGCTCTATCCACGTCGACAGCGAGGGTGGCGCTTTCCTTTCCGACGATTGACAACGATCGATCGTCTAATCGGTACCCGGCGACAGCCTCTCGTTCCAGAGAACTACAATCGGCGCGTTCTCTTCCGAACTTCCGTTGGCGAAATTAAAGGCAGATAGGAAATTCGTTATCGGAAAGCCCTTCCGCGCGAAGCCAGTCCGGCCGACCGATCTTAAGGTCCGGTGGGTCTAATTATCCGACTCTCCACCCGCTTACGGCCAAGCCCGAGAGGGAGAGATCAACGGAACGGAAAAACAGAACGTTATCGCGCCGCTGACTAATTAGCTATCGATCATTGATCCGGTGCCGTAATTGTTCTCTACATTCGATCAATCACTCGCTCCTCAACGTCTCTGTGTGATACAAATTCCGTCGCACGTGCAGACACTGTGTTAATAATTCATTCGATGTCATAAAAGCTGAGATAATTAGATACGGGAACGAGCATTTATGGATTAATTGGAAAATAGGATGACGACTTTCTGCATGATAAAAATAACGAAACATACGCGCATTTAGAAATATGTATATGTAAAATGTATCATCGAAATGTGGAATAATATTTGTGTGGAAAATTCCACTTTGTCGAGTATTCGTAGGCAGCTGCTTTAATTTCTTGGACGATGCCATAATTCGGTCAGTTTTAATTATCGTCCGAATCTCGGTCGCCCAACGACAAGCGAGTGATTCGCAATTCGTGGATGTCGGTATGCGCAACCCCCGATATATTCGTAATAGCGCACGCGTAACGTGTCACACAACTGGTTATCAGCCAGGTTTGCAATTATTGGTTTATATACATTTCCCAAAATTTCCAACGTACTGTGCTATCGTGTCTATTTGCGTTACGACCAAACATTTTCCCAACAGGATATCGCGGATGTCTGGTGATTGAAGCGTGAATAGCGGAGCTGGCTTTTCTATTTACCTGATGGATATTGTACTCTGTACTTCTACGAGATAATGTTCCGCGGTTGAGTACAATAGCTTACTATCTACGAGCGACCGAATTCGTTGAACAGCATCGCTCGGCGCTGACCTGAGCTCGGCTCGGTCTCGACGTCTGAACATCACAGGGATGTTTCACTTAAATTCGGCTGGCGTAGAGAAAGCTCTCATGCTCGGCAGCCTGCACACGGCAAAATTGTGGTAAATGTAGGACTCTCGCTCGGTCATCTCTCGACCGAAACTCGGTAGAGTTATTACTAGAAAAATTACGAAAAAAATTACTAGAAAATTACGAAATTACTAGAAAAATTACGTTTTTGCGAGTTTCAAGACTGGCCCTTAGTCGCTCTTTAGTTATTCGTCACGAACGTTCCTGTATCCTGGATATGTCACTCCATCGACAATGATTATCGATACACTACTGTAAAAAGAAGGTTATTTCGTTCACGGTGATCGTATATACGAGCATACGCTCAATGATGCATTGCGAAAGAAAAATCGTTGATTTAATGCACCGGATTGTAAGTTTGTGTGCAGAAGCTCGGACGTTGAATCAAATGGACAATTCTGGTGAATAATTATCCTACCTTTTTCCTGAAATTTCTTCAATATACTGAATATTTATTTCAACCCAATTTCTCAAGAAATCTAGAATACCAGTTTCCTTATGAAACTTCCACCCCACTGCATTGAACTTCATCCGATTTTTTTTATACAGCATTGAGAAATATAACTCTATTTAAAAAATAGTCTATTTAAAAAACCATAGTGATGCGATGCCGATTGCAGTTGCAACGTTGACTATCGCGCAGCTGCTCGTTTTGCCCCGCTCTTCTCCACGCATTGGCTAGCCCTTGCAATCGCATAGGCTAGCCCCGTCATGTGCACCTCCATCACCGACATCGTCGTGAGAGTAGAATGCTCGCGAAGTTATACGTGCGCCTCCACTGCTACCCTCGAAGGTAGAAGGGTGGAAAGAATGAGGGGGAGAAAAAAAAGGAGAACGAGCGAAGAAAGTACGAGACAGAGAGGACGACGTCGCCCGCTAGAGAAGGAGAATAAGAGTGCGCTTCACGGATAGGTAGTAGTTGTACAAGGGATGAATTGTGGAAACGAGGGAAAAGCACGTTCGGCTTGGCACTCGAGCCACACCGACGACGACGGAGAAACGAAGAAGCGTGCTGACGACAGAGACGTATAATACGTTGGACAAAAGGCACAGCCACTGGCCTTCCCCCTCGTCAAGAGTCGGGACACCTCACAGTGAATGGCCCACAAAATCCGCGGAATCTTTTTACCGGCGAGGCTGACGGGTTCGTCGTCGCTGCGCGACTACAATGCGGCAAAGCCCCGACGTACGAGGAAGACACAGAGACTATTCGTTGGACATCATTGCAAAACGGCAAATCCGTTTTCGGCCAACAAGAGACCGAAACTGACGGGCCAATGCCGAATTTACAGGGCATCTCAAGTGGGTGGAAACTTCATCGCCCCTTCGGTGAATTTTTCTTATCCCGTGGATTTCAAAAGCGCTGAAGATCTCCACTAAAAGTGAAAGCGAGTGCTTTCGTATGTTTTGCGTTTCTCGATCGATTCGTTCACCGCCACGGAATTAATTTACTCGAAAAAAATTAATCGATTTTACCGTCTGGAAAGTGAAAACCCGCCGATCTTTCTCAGCTCTCCGAAACCTTCGGAAATTAATTCCACGTTTCCGACTCTCAAGTTGATCCCCGCGTTGATTAGAGTCTTCGCTACTCGGTGTAGGATTTCTCTTTTTTTTGCCCTATCAGCTTCATATCCGAGGTTTTTATTTCTAATTTCGACTCAACGCAGAATCCACTTTGTAGGGCCAGCAACTGTGCCGTTCGCGCCGATGGGCGACTCGGAGAAGAGGAAACGCCGTTGGGATGTGTGCGACGAGGGTTGTAGCACCGGTGGCAGCACACGGGCCATGGACTCGCTGTAAAGCTCGGCTATATGGGTTATCCTTGCGCATGCGTCGCTTTCCACCCTTCCCGTACCGTTCGCTCCGTCTTCGTTTCATCCCCCACCGAAATGCTCTCTCGCTCGCGCCCTCGCGTTCTCCGGGAGCCGCGCTGTCGCGGTCGCTGCCGGCAGCGAACCGTCCTCACCCCCTCGACTCTTCCACCCCCGGGGACCGCCCCAGACTCGGTAGTGCTCGGCTGGCTCGGTCAATTCCGAACTAGTATGGCGCTACGCGCTCCGACACGGCATCCGTCGCACGATGTATCGCTCCAGCAACGAAATCGTAAATACACGTTCGCCTCGTGAAGGTTTGCGCGCGAACCCATAATCACCGTCGTCAAACGTCCCAATCACCGAATCCGGTGTTTCCAATCGCCGATAAACCCGTCCGATAGAATCCAACTCGCGTGCAGAATCCGTCGGTTTTGCGCACAAACCGTCGAAACATCAAAGCAAATTAAAAACAAAGGAGACGCGAGGAAGCTAAGAAAATCGTAAATTTTGAACTCTCGGGAATCAAGTGTTGCTTTTTTTGGGAAAAAAAAAAAACCGGAACGAGAGGGTTAAAACATAATAACACTGGATCGAGTGGCGGCGATAAAAGAGAACGAGAGACGAAGCGTGCGAATCGCTACCAAATGTACATTAGGAGATAACCGACAAGTTCGTCAGACCGGTGAGTCACGAGGTAATCCGGGCGAAAAAAAAAATCTAAAATAAATAGTCGAAGATAGGGAGGAGAGAACTGACGAGGGAGCGAAGAAAATCGTGTGCGCCTCGTGCGAGCTCGAGTCGTCAGGAAGCTCGGGTCGGAAGTTGTTTGACGGTGATCGACGAGGTGAGATTCTGCCGCCGCTGGCTGACGATCCTCGAACGAGAGTTACGGGTGTACAGGCAAGAACGATAAATCCAAGTCCCGTCGAAGATTTCAAGTCCGGATAGTAAGAGTTTTCACGCCGAGAGCAACTCGGCTCTTCGCGGGTGAACAATCGAGGCTGTACCAAAAAAAAAAAATATCAGTGTCATTATGACAGACTCCGATTATATTTTACCGCGCGTCGTAAGAAGAGCGGGGATTTATAGACGATAAAAAAAATGGCTACGTAAGATCTATCGGGTCGGTGACTGAAGAGATGGCTCTGACAAGGGAGACTGGTGGATCAGATTAACGGGGAAAAAAATTTTGCGAAGGCTCTCGCGACGAGGTGAAGAAGCGACTGGGGGAAGAAAAAGCAGAGGAGGACGAATAGGAGAGCCGGCGTGAAAAGGCCGAACAGTATATGATTAATTGAAGTCAGCTGTGCGCAGTTCATTGGAACAGATAAGCAGGAAGCGCGCGAAATGTAACGGTGAGGCTTAATGAGCTGACGTTGATAAGAATTAAATAAGAATCGAGGAACGGGAACGGTGACAAGGCTGCGTTCGGCAAACAATACGAGAAAGATGGCATGTCCGTTCTCGCGTGGATTTGGCAAAACGCGATTCGAGGATGAGGGCAGAAACGCGGAATCGGGGGAGACGAAGGAGAACGACACGCCGGGGACCGGGAGAATCAGGAGGACGGATAGGATCAAGCCGTCCAGGCAATCATCAGTACAGATCACGTCCTCGTTGCTCGGCGAGGAGATCGAGGAGGAGGAGAACACTCAAACACTCAACCTCAAGCACCTCAGGGCTGCGGTTCTCGTTCTCACTAATCCATCGGTAACCAAGCTTTGTTTAATTAATGTTATATTAATTGAAGTGTTTTTTTCTATGCGAATCGGGGAAAATGTCAATGTCGGAACAGATCGATTATCGATCTCGACCGCCAAACCAAACCCTATTTCGTGAATGGATTATTGGATGGTGTTTATTTTTTAAATACATAGTTGAGAAGAATTGGTACCATTGGTCCTAGAAAAGTGGAGCAAATTTTTGTTGTTGAAACGTATCCATTTCCGTTCTCAATAAATCGATATACAATTTCTGCCACTCGAATCGATACTCGGTCGGTAATGACCGCGCTTTTTTCCATAAAAGTTGTATTGTCAGGTGCAGATTTTTCAACCCATACAACTCAGATGATACCAAGCATCCTAACTGAATTGATTAATTTTTCCCGATTCAAAGTTATCGATTGAACCTTACTACCGCTGAACCCGTTTCTCGGCCGGTAATACACTCGGGGCAGCAAATTACCGCGATGCCGTTCGTAAAATCGTTGTTTTACGCGTTCGCATGTAAAATACGACCACGCACTACATTAACTTACACTTGTTTACTCGGGAAATGCAGCAATGAAGTTTATGTAAACTTGTTTACGGCTTAATGTGTTTAGCGCGAACAAGCACAGTCGCGGACGAGTAATAAGTGCGAGCGAGTTATGTGAACTAATTAAGCACGATAAATCTGATGGATCAGTTAGATCAAATAATAAGTACAATGTTCGAAAATTCCACGAAAATTGAATATCTCATAGCATATGGGTTATGCAAAATGTTCCATGGAATTTATATTTAATACATGGAAAATACATTTTTGCATATCATTCTTTGCCCGTAGGAGTTTATACGGTATTTATTATATGTAAACACCGGACTGGAAGCACAGCGCGAGATACTTAGGAGAGGCTGTGCGCAATTAGCATATTTACCCGAAATATCAAAAACATTTAGGTATAATATGCTTGCATTATACCGTGAATAAATTAGATAAAGTTTAGTGAGTTGGTAGATCAATTGAATCCAATTACGAATGTGATGTTCGAAATTTATATGGAAATTTAATCCTTTGAGCGCGTGTCTCATAATGTATGAGCCATTTATAATTTTCTTTTTTAATTACATCGAATACACGAAACATATTTCCGCTTATGCATGGAAGTTGATGTTATATTCAAGGTGTGTAAACGTCGGACACGAACTATAGTGCGAGATACTTAGGTGAGGTTCTTCGTACAATATTCATATTTCAGCGGTATAATGTGTAGATGCAATATATTTGCGTTGCACGATAAATACGTTGAAGCAAGCGATAGGAACTAATTAAGCCTGATACAGTTAATCCAATAATGAAAGCGATGCTCGGAATTTTCATGGAAATTTGATCCTTTGAGTACACGCCTTACAGTATACAAGATATTTTTAATTTTTCGTGAAAATTGCATTCAATATATGAGACATATATTTTCACATATTTTTTGAAATTTATATTTTATATATTGTATGCAAAAATCCGACTGGAATTACAGTCCGAGAACCTTAAGAGAGACTGCGCAGGTTGTATATTTTCCTGAAATAACGAAAATGCATACACGAGGTAAAAAAATCGTCACATTAATTACAGCTTTGTGTGACATACTCAAAGCTCTTATTTATTTGCTGCAAACAAGGCACTGTTTTTTGAAGCGATTATCTACGAAAAAATATTTTTGATTGCTTGAAATGCCTTTATTTTTCAGAGTGTAGATAAAATATCGTAACATTGCAGTTGCGAACATCTGAATCGATTAATTTTCCTGAGAGTAGGTATAAGATTTATGAGCATTGTACTTGCGGACATCCGAACCACTTACTTACGCCGTAGAGCCCCGCAACGACGTAATCGGCGTTTGTTCGATAGCCAGAGAAAGATTGCGCCCTTCTGATAAGACACCCCGTCGTTTAAGCCGATATATCGCGACGGGTGCAAATGTCCCTCGGAGACCCACAAGAGCCAGAATCAGCCTCGGCGCGGTAATGGTCTGACTAACATCACCGATGGGGACCGGCGATAAACGATGAACGAAACTTTTGCACTGCACGCTACACAAGAATCAAGATTAACCTCGCGAATAAATCATTCGCATTCACTGCAGATGTATTGACACAAATCGCTAATACTTCTCGATGATATAAAAATCCGACAAATAGGAACAGGAAAAGTGCATACAGGATTAATTTTGTATAATAATAATCCCAAAATGTTATCAACAGGTCAATTACAACACTTCGGAACTATTGCTATACAAGATTAATTTTATTAGCTTCTTCAATGTGCCAGATATTTTCAGATTTTTATACCGTCGGCAAGTGTTCGTAAATCCCTTTAATTTTCCTGAAACTTATCAGAAGTGAGTACCATTCGCAACGACTACCCCAAACAGCCCGCACGTATTTGTACATAGGTGGACCGATGAACGACACAGTGAGGGAGCGTTATCCGACCGACAGCCCGCCTCACCGGCGCACAGTTTCCATTTCCATCCTCATACATTCATGCATAAGTACAGATCACATTATCAGCATTCTCTAGTCTTTCTCAGCTTTTCGCTTGCGCTTCGACGTCCAGGTCATCCACCGTTGCGGGTGAAACGTGGAACGAAGAGAACGAGCGGATAGCCGGAGCAAATTTATTCCGGCTCCGTCGAGTTTGCCTCCGCGCAGTTCCCTCGACTCCGGTCGGCTTTGAATTCCGTTTGAACAGGCATTTTATCGTCGCAAACCTCCACCATGTATCTTATTCAGGAGTCACTTGACGTGTCGAGGGAAAACAAATAAAAAATGTCGAAATCGGTGACCCGGGCGCGTGGACGCGTAGGGGATGCTTTTACATTCGGACGAGAGCGTTCTCCAGGATGAGTCGGTATCAGGGCTGAATTTGAGCACTCGGGCAAACACGGTTCGGCGACGCGAGGAGTAAATAGGATTTGGTACGGTTCCCGTACAGTGGAGGGTGAGCGAGCCTGGGCGCTTCGTAGAAAGATTGCTTTCGTATCGGAAGCTCCAAATCGCACGGACGTGCCTGTGCCCAAACATGAATAACGAAGGGTCGAAGCTCCGTCCTGTGGACGCATCAGCTTGGCATCGTCGTATTTCGTCGTTTCGACGAGGCCAACGGGAACGAGGGTGAAGCAACGACATCCGCACTCCTGTGTGTTTGCCTTCGGTCGCAAGGTAATGAAAGCCTCGCGATAACCGGCAGCTACTGAGTCCGAGAGACCGATAGCTTGTCCGGAGAAGGAAGGGGTAGCGGACAGATAGGGCATCCATCTCGTTTTGTTGGTGGAATTTCGGGTGCAGTATGAAATATCAGACAAATATTTTTTTTTTTTTTTTTACACTTTTTGGCATATTACGATTTATCTTCTTATCGTTCAGACTCGGGTGATTTTTCGAGTCAATATTTATTATTTTTCATTTTTCAAGAAAACTCAACCAAGTGTGACTGGTGTGGATGTTGATGTGTGCGCAATTATGTCGCAGGTCATATTCGCTTTTTATACTACCATCCAGAACGAACCCGCCTGTAAAATTATAATTAAGACACACGGTGTACATGTCACTCAGTAATTTGAAAAACAGCCCTGGAATACTGCAGAAACAGCAAGGCTTTTTTGTCACGTTTTGGCATTTCGCACGCGTAGAACAAGTGTAGTATGTTTTTTAATCTCATAAGAGGTTACACTGTCGTTCAGAGGTGGAATATGACAATTTTTCTCCCTCTCACTTATTCCAGTTGGATTTTTCTATATTTAAAAATATTTATTATTTTACGAAGAATTGCACTTCAGTATACGCGTATAACCGCGCGTTGACGCTACTGCATATTCAATTAAGTCGGTGGGTTACACTCGCATTTATTTCCCTCCATCGAAAGCAAACTCGACTGTAAAATTGTAGTCGAAACACACGGTGTACGTGTCACGCGATAATAAAAAAAATTGGCACGTTTCTATCTGTACGCGTGACGTCCAAAAATAAAAAACGTCCAACGAAGCGCACGCGAAAACGTAAATAAAAGGTGGAATTGAATTTCAATGAAAATTGTTCGCTCCTTCTGGACCATTTTTGCAACATGAGTTTAAAAGCTTCGACAGGTTTCATTGCGCAGATAGTTAAAAGAGATTGATCATTCCCCCGACAAATTAGAGCTATTGAAGGTGCCATGGAAGAGACATTGCAATTTAATTACTCGTGGATATCGGAAACCCGCCAGCGGTATCACGAATTACTCACCAAGCCATGCGTACACAATATTGCCCTTCTTTTTATCTTTTTTTTTGTCAATTGAAACTGAAATTTACTGGATACGAATTATAGCCCAAATCCGTCCAACTCTCTTGGCAATGATTTTTTTAACAATTTTCTAACCAAAATTAATTTACAAAAATACGCAAAATCGTTGGAAATTGCATTCGCAGGGAAATTATTCTTGAAGAGGACAAGCGTCCTGTAGTGTTCTTGACACGCATTTTGCTAGCTTACCCCTTTAATTAACTTCATCCACGTTCTGATCGGCCGAGCTATTAGAATTTTTATTTCCTTTATTATTTGCTTTGCTCTCTTTCCTATTTTCCCCTCGACGTTTTCGACCGTCTCTTTTTTTTTCTTTTCAGAAAAAATGTAAATTTACAAAGATATGCAAATCGTTGAAAATTGCATTGTTAGGAAAATTTTTCCTCGAGTCAGAAAAGCTCCGTGCGCTGTTCTGGAGACTCGTTTCACCAGCCCACTTCTATAATTAACTTTAGCCACGGTCTGGTTGGTCGAACTATTGGAGTTCATATTTCCCTCATTATTTTTCCTTTTTTTTTACACTCAACATTTCCGTCGAAGTTTCTTTACGTTTGTTTCTGAATCTCGTTGAGAATTGCATTTATAGAGAATTATTTCTGGTCTTCCTGCCGGGCTTAAGGCACGCCCTTTAGCCAGCTTGCCTCTGTAATTGCCTGTAGCCACGCTCCGATTGGCCGAGCTATACAAATGAATATTCTCTATCTTATATTTCTTTTTTTCGTCAGGCAACTTTTCCGTCGACATATCGTTTTCTATACTAACGCCGCAGAAAATTGCATTCGTGCTGACATTGAAGCGGAAAATTGACCTGCCGTATTTCTGGCACGTCTTTTGCTGGCTCATTGCCGTAATTAACTTCAACCACGCTCTGATCGCCCGAGCTATGAGAACTTATATTCCCTTCCTTATTTGCTTAATTATTTTATCCTTTTTTCGGTTACCGCGGTGAAATGTGTACCTTGGCTATCCCAGTCAACAGGTTCGCTTTCGACCTGCACCACTTTTTCGAGGATCGCCCGAGGCACTCTCCGCGTCCCGTCGGTTACGTTCTGTGTGATCCGGCAAGATTTTGCAGCTCGAGGGGTGCGGACCTCACGAGTAGTGTTGAACCAAAGAGAGTAAAGGAAGGATCTACGAGAGAGGAAGAGCGGCGGAGGAAGGGCCGCGCTGGAAAGGCTGTTTGCTGAAAAGCTCTCACGCCTTAGGCGAGCACTCGGTAATACACACACACACACACACATACACACTCTTTCTCAGGTTCTCGTGCCACTGCAGCTTCGACCTCTTCTTCTTCTTCAACTTTCCATCTTTTTTTTTTTTTCATACACTCGCTCACTGTATTTTTCGACCAGCAAACGGTGAGCGTTACAATTTTTCGAGCCAACAAGCGTGCACGATATAGGCAAGCCCTGGAAGCCGAATAAACACACGTAGAACGCTGGAAAGAGTTACTTTGCCGTGGTAATTTTGTTGCCGGAGAGGTGAAGCAGAAGGGGATGAGGGTGAGAGTCGGAGGTAGCTCGGGTTTATAAAAAAAACCAAGTTGTGCCACAGCTTCATGCTAATACAGCGGCTCTGCACCAGTGCAAGTGATCTACGGGCTGGATAATCGATTCGGTTTATCAAGCAATTTTTTTTAGAGGCACCATTTTAAGCAATGAAAGAAAAAAATGTTTAAATGTTTAGTCTAGTCGATGAAAAAAGTAGCGGAAAACTCTCAAACGAATTTAATTCAGCGTGCTCGAGTGTATACAGGTGATTCGATTAGCGCGAGTTCGCTCGGATTGACGATGAAATGAGTTTGTCTTTTTTTTTTTTTTTTTAACCGATAAAGATACTGACTGAGTTTCATGAACGAGCGAACAAATTGGGTGATGAAGGGTAGGGGGAAAAAAAGAACAATATCGATCAATTCGGGGCCTGGTCTGGTTTTTTTAAATTAATGCACCGCGAGGCCAAAGCTTCGACCGCTATTTTTCACGGAGGAATTTCTCTGACTGCATACTCGCAACTTATCAGCATCAAAATTGTACGAGTGAACGGACGAGTTTTTACCACGATTTTTACTCGACGCGATTATACTGCAACAAAAATATTGCCCACGAGTAACGCACACGCTGATCGATTCCTTTTTTGTGAAACCGCAAAATTCATTCGTTCTTGCGGCGGCACCGAACCTGCTAGAGGATTAGACTGTGGTAACGCCTCCCACAACTTCCACAGAATGACGATAGATTTTCCCCAACCCCCACTCCGCTATGAGAGCCCGGTCGAGATTTTCACGATTGATGCATGCTCCCTCAGGAACTCAAGCTTCATGCGGTATTTTTCACGGAAATATTCCGTTTATGTATTCGGAACGTGTTTACATTCGAATTTTCTGACCAAACAGCGTGTTTATGCCACGATATTTATTCAATGCTATCCAACCTTGATATGTCAATTAGTTAAAAAAAATTAATATAAAATAAACATTCATACCACGAAAAAAAAAAATAAACATGATTTAGTTCAAATATGAATAATTGAACAATAAGATATGTATTTGAGATTTCGATCTTGCACGATTTCTATTGTTCTCCACGTGGGCTTTTCGTGTCCCTGACAGTATTCAATTGACGCTGAACAAAGGGGATTAAAAAAAAAAACATAAAACCCCGAAATCCGTACTTTCTTGGCTGCGGCGATCTGCCGTTTGTTCGGAGCGCTGTAATGCCGCCTACTGCTTTCACCGAATAACATTTATTCTCGCCTACGTAACAACACCCACTACCGTTAAATGCCTCGTTGGTGAGGGATTTAAACGTCGCTCGGCGGCCATTCAGTCTCTCGCAGTGCTTCGTTGCTGATTCGAAGGGATTGCGCGACGAAATAACGGTGACGGAAGAGGCAAGATACCTTCGCTATCGTACAATTAACGGTTGTGCTGCTGCACCTGGCATTTGTGCTGTCGAGGCAGAACGATTTTATTAATTTTCCACTCGAGCCAGTGCGGTACGATCGGCACACGGTTTTCGCCGACGGTCTTTCACGGGATTTCTCCCGTCTACCCGAGGCACGAGACAGCTTGATTCGTGAAACGGAGGGTTGCAGCCGAAACGTACCGCACTTGTGGGCTATCGCGAAAATCCAAATTAATTGGCTGAGGTGCATGCACCGGAAACAATTGAATTCGAGCCGCGATACTGGCGGAACGGAAATTCCCGGCTGCGTAGTTAGTACGAAAGCTTTTGTCGCTTATCGTGCCGACGGCCGAGCTTTATAGTCCTTTGTGAGCTCTAAGTACACGAAATTTCTGGTTCTGCACGGTAGATGGAAAATAAGTTTCCGTCTACTCACTATGCAATCTGAAAAAAAAAAAAAAAAAAAATGAAAATCTGGCGAGAAATTATAGAACAACGCCGAAGGCTGATATTTACGGCACACGATCGAATCGATATCACTTTGCTGTAGTACTCCGGCAACCCCGAGGGTGCGGACGGCCCCACCTGACCTACCTTTTCTTCGGCCTCCGTTGTATACACCCCTTTGAGCCCTCTTATACACAGCGACAGCTCCCGATCCGAGTATGGAAGGATAGAAACGAAGGCCATGGAGCGCGAGGGACGGAGAGGTGAGGTGAATGGGAAAAAGAAAGGACAAAGAAGATAGCGAAAAGTCTTGCGTTCTCTCTTTCTTGTCTCCATTCCAGGGAGCTGATCTTTTGCTCCTGCCGTTACTGCCGCAGCGGCGAGAAACCACGAGGGATATCGCAAATCTTTTTCCCCGAACTTCTGTCGCAGGTTTCACTTTTCACTTCTTTTCACGAAACTTTCTGTTATTATCCCTTGTCATATCTGCACTTCGACGTCCAATGCGGTCCGGCACGAGCGGCGGTGAGTGCGACCGGAGGGTGAAATTGTACGTCGAAAGAAAACTCCTCCCCGCCCCCCTCGCAAATAAACGGACAGGAGCAACAATTTTTTTGAGTTCGTTTGAGTTTGATAAACATCAAGAAAAAACTCTTATTTGCTTGGTACAAATAATTCATGGTGTTTGTTAAACGAGTATTCGTGTTGACGAATTCAAAATTCGTTCATTCAGGCATTTTTTTTAACAAGCAAATAATACTTTCAAACTCATGTCATCGCGCCTTAAAGAGATTTTCTACGTCAATTTCTTTGCGTATTGAGTAAAACCATCCGCGAAAATTAACAGATAAATCAAAGTTTGTATGAAAGATTGTGGTAATAGAGCACTCCTTTGACAAGTTTGAAGCGCTTCAATATACGTGTTACAATAATCTACTCTCTCCAGTGTTCTAATGTATTTCTCTTAGTTCACAATCTCCGAAAAATCACCGGGAGCCTCCATCTCGACGACGATCGCTCGAGTGAACCTCCTTTTGTTCTGCCCGTCAAGAATATCCGACCCCTTCGAAAAGACCCTCGTTCCTCTATTTTTGGCCTCTCTTTTTGGACGAGTGGTCCCAAGTATCCCGTGGACATCCTCCACGATAAGACTGGTCCATTGATCATCGTGGTGGAAAAAATCTGCCACGTACCCTCTTTAACTCCGTCCACAGGGCTAGAGTTTCAACACGGCCAGCGATTTATATCCACAAACGTCGTGTATACGGCTTAATGTTCCATCTATGTGGCTGTTGATTCACGACATCAAAGCGTCGCCCAATGCTCGAGAGAACGACAACCGGGTCCTTCTTTATCCCAGGCGATCCCTGTCACGAATTCTAATCTAATTCTCGATCGATCTTCCTCGAGTACTCCGTGTTCCGACCTTCTGGACCAGCTTCCGGTCACAATAACAACCTTCGGCATCGATGATCCAGCGGAGCCGCTGGACCCGGTTATTATTGGAGACCCTCGTCGCAACAAAGATCGTGTACAAATAATTGGCCCATCTATAAATAATCTTAGACTGTTCAAGATTGTTCTGAAGCCGTAGGATCAGACGGTCTGCGCTTGTGCTCTCTCAAGCAGGTCATTCGACTTGAAGCCGTTTTCAACGACTCTTCAGAGATGTTGACTCGATATACTAATATTCCTCGTCAACTCCGGCGAATTCCGAGCTCCCATTCGGAGCACCTACTTTCAAAGCTTTCAAAGAAAAGCCCAGGTAAAAAATGTCAAAGCTCACAGAACGTCTATGCAAGGTGCGCCGACTTGTTGTGCTGTTTGTCGTACGCTTCGATGGGCGCTAGCAAAGCCGCTCGCAGAAACTCGAGTCGCGACGAGTCCGGGAATAAAGATTTTTCATATCAACCGTGAAGGCCGTCAACTCGATGTCCCACGAGGCAACAAGTTTTCCGGGCAAGAGTGCAGTTAGATAGCAGATTGCAGTGGAGCGGAAATACATTCGCAAGGTAACGGCAGTTTGGACTTCCGATTTGTGGTCGCACACGCGGAGTCGGAACTGAGGACAGAGTTGGGCGGAATATTTGGAATACCGAGTGGTCGGGCTGAACGATGGAGAACGGATGAGTGGTCGCCGTGTATGGCAGTAGTTTTCATGGCCTAGAAAGAGGCAAACGGGTCGACCATCGGTAACCCATCCTCTTCATTCGTACAAAATGGACGACGCGATCGGAACTTCGTTACTTAGGGAAATCGCCGGAAATCAAGTGGCGCACAGACCGGACTTCAAACTCGAGGACTCGGACACTGCGCCGTCCGGGCCGGGCTTGATTCAACGTGTATGCGTGTGTGTGCGAATCCACACGAATGTCACTGCAGACTCGTGGGAGTGGACGAAGGTTCGATTCGCGTGTAGGTGGACATGCGTTGTACAGCGCCGGTCGTCATCGCTGGACGGAGGTATGTTTCTGGTACCATTAAGGTGTACCGTACAGACACTCGTGATCTCGTGCGTGACGCTGCCGTATGAGAGTATTCAAGAGCTAAGCGATCGACAATAGGGAAGCGCGGAGTTGGACGAGCCAATCACATGGAGTGTCATCCGCGTCAGCGCAACGAAGAATTTTTCCACATCGTCCCCTCGTTGACTTCCGGACAAAAGAACCATCGGATTCTCACAGGGAGCGTCGTTCGACGAGCTGATTTCGTGATGTTTTCCGTGCAAAGTTGCATCGAAGACAGTCGCGAAGCGTCGAACTTTTCGACCTGATTATAGAGGAAAAGGAAGAAGGTCTCGTATTTCTAGAGGAAGTCGAAATACCTCAAGTCTCTTTCCGAATGAACCGACCTCGCGAAGACCTCGAGTCGACGGTCAGGAATTTTTTACTTACGTCCTCCTAAACACAAACGCCTCTCGATCGTCTCGTTGAAAAACACACGTTCGATTGGAAAAAAAAGAGAAAAACGAAGTGGTAATTTTCTGCTGTTAATCCTCGAACTCCCAACGAACGAACAGACAGCGAACCGTGAAATAGTAATTTACGTCACACAGAATCCTGTGTGTGGGCCGTCTGGAGTTCGAATGAGATCTGACTAGGAGAATTTGCAGAATTTCGAACTGATAATTCGATTTCGTGAGACTCCCTAGCTCGAGAAGGATGAGAGCGACTCGACGATTGATCTGAAAACCGAATCGCTTCGGGGCTTCTCTCTCTCTATCTACGCCGTTCTCCCAGTCCGTCTCATCCTCCTCGCTCCCGCATCTAACGCCGGCGAATGTGCAACTGCAGCGCTTGCATACAGAGACTGGGCCAATTTAGGAACGGTCCTTGCAGTCCGGCAATCGATTGTATCCCCAGTTCCGGCATGATTCGAGCATCGGTTCGAGTCCGCTCAAAGTGCTCTCGAATTCCGCAGAGCAACGGTCCTGATAGCCGTGTCTACCGATGGTTGTTATTAAGGATATCACCCAGAGCTCGAATAAGCATCTGCGGGTTGTCCATCGCTCCTGTAGATATCTTTCTCTGCACCACTCAACCTTCTCAGAACGTCAAACGCTCAACCCACGAACGAGTCCGGTTTCCCAACAGCCGCGAACGTTCAACGTTGGATGCAACGTGAAGGACACATCACTCGAGTGTGTTGCATATGTGCACTTGGAGAAACGGGAGAGGAGCACCGTTATAGTGAGAGTAACATCCGCAAAGAGCGAATTCACGAGCGAGTGCAGTGCAAGAGATAAATTATTGCTACCGCGCATCTCGCTATGACTGTATGCAGTGACGGCTGCCCGATGTAAATTTATCATCAAAATGGCTCGCGCTTTGCTCTGTCTCACAGTCGCGCACGAGACCACAAATCACCCGCTCTTCCTGTTACAAAGTATTCCTGTAAATAACGTTTCGGGCTTGTTTTTTTGTCCCTCTTTATCTTGGCGCGTACCGCGTTGTAGATCAGCGGTGCACAGGGAAAATTTCGAAACTCCGGATATGTAACCTCGGGTCTGTACGAGACGAATTTAAATTCCAGGGGCGAAAAGTTGCGGCGATAAAGAGATATGAGTACGGCGACGTGAGTTTCAGGCTCGACCGACTTTGAGTCTCCCGGCAGCTGGCCGATTTTAAGATTTATCGGGCTTGGCACGGAACATCTCGCGTCTTTCGTTCTCTGGCGTGATCTCCGGTGTTCGCGATGAAGCTGACCGGCGCGGTGACGCTTCTTCGGTGTTGAAGGCTCCGGGTCGTTCGGCTCCATCGCGATGCACCGTTATCCACGAGATAACCCGTACGACGTACCTAGAGATTGCTCGAGCTTTCGCGCCCGGTCTATTCTTCACGAATTTGCTTACGCCGTATTGATTCTCGTGCCGTTGCATGAATTGGCACGTTCTCGATGATCTCTCGCGGCACCACCGCTGAAAGTGAAACGGGTCGATGACGAACCCGACCCGATTACGTCCGCGTGTCTGCGCATACGTGTGTACCAGATACACGATACGCCGCTATGACACGAACACGCTCCGCCGTATCGACGGAGATACGAGGCAAATGTCGAACACCAATTTGTCTCTGCATGGTATTATTGAAAAGCTTTTTTTTTCGTAAATCAAAGCTATTTCTGTTCAATGAAATACTTCGACATCCCCTGTAACCTTGTTTAACTTCGAGTTTTGTCGCGATTGTCAGAATAATGAGAATAATAATAATGCCGTCATCGAATATTTGCACACTGTCCGATATTCGATGCGAGTTTTCCTCATTTTTTTATATTGAACATTTCATCGTTATCGCGGCTCCCACCTCGCAACACGGCTCTCACTTCCCAGTCCGCCGGTTCGCCCCCGTTCGGCTTTGACCGTCAATCATTATTATTTTTACTCTTTGGTCCATCAAGTTGCGACATAATTGATTTCAATTTTTGGAAAGAGCGAACCAATAGTTCACGGTCGAACGAAGGCACCGTTCGAGTCATGAATGAACAGCAAAGTTGAAATACTGTTGACGATTGCAATGTCTACGTGACTGACGCAGCTGTACCTTCGTACATACGAATAGCGGGGAAAATAACTCCTGAAATTACGATTATTTCATCTAAATATAACCGAAAACTTGACTGACTAGAATTATTATTCAATCATTCTCCCGTAACTTACGAACGACCTTATAAAGAACGTGAATAGTCGGCCGGAGCTGTGGGGATTTTTCTAATAGGCTGAGAAAAATCATCGCTATCAATGTTGGATAAATTTACTTTTTATCATAAACCTCGGTTTTTTCTCGTCCGAAATTGTCGAGAATTAAATATTTTCGTTATAAGATAACTAGCAGGTCGCTGGTGCTCGGACGCTTCACACGCTCGCGGTGAACTATGTGATTAACAAAGAAAATATTTCGATCTCCCCAGATGTATCGGAAATCTGAAACTGCCGTTTCAACTTTAATGGGCGATTATCGTATTAAAATGTCATTTTTCGAGCGAAAGCGACGTCATATCGGAAATAAGTCACTACCTGTTAGAAAACTTCCGGTTTGACGCTAACGGTCCATTATCGTATTAGAATCGCGTTATTGATCGAAAGTGACTTCATACATCAATAGCAAAATTTTTGGGTGAAAGATGATATTCTCATATAACAGCCAATTAATCTTATTGAAGAAATGTTTGGCACACGAAGAGGAGTGCTCGACGGTGCTATTATTTTATTTCTGCCTTACATTTACATAATATTTTTGAATGTTTAACATATCGACAGTCCAACGTCGGAGGTCTACAAAAGCTACATTTATACAGACTACAGTTTATACACAGCCAATTTGACCCCGTGACATAAAACTATCGATATTGTGTATAATTGAGAGAAACTATAGAAACAGCATCGAAAGCGACAACTGTACTCGTGATCTATTATTCTCGTTACAGAACGAAGTAATGGCCGTAGCCCTGAGCGCTCTGTTGAGCAAGAACGAGGTTCCGCTTCCAACTTCGGCGTCTCTGTAAGTATAATATTCCTCTCTATCTCATGGGTCTTGAGAGTCCATTATCGTAGCGTCTCGTCTCGCTAAATCAAGCTGCGGCTTGAGATGAGAGGCGAAGCGCGGGAGGACGACCGGAGAATCCTCACCTACCATTTACCTCAGGAATAGTAGTACAATACCGGTATAGGAGGAAATTCGCAATGTCGAGCCCGCAGGATGGTTTCCGCTGTGCCGGTTCTCGTACTAATGGAATTATCGAAGTCATCCCAGCTATCGCCGCGGATCTTTCTTACCAGCCATCTTCTCTCAGTACTCTGTTTATCTAGTCGTCAATCCCGTCCCGAAGATCCGGAACGGTCTGAGAGGTTTCATAATTCAACTACGAGAGCTCCAGTTCCCTAAAATGTTATGAATATTCACGAAATTGCAATTTTTCGTAAAATCGTTCGAATACTTTTTTTCCCTGAAGCTGAAGTTTTTCTAATTTACATTATTAAGGTCCACCCTCAAATTTAATTAAAAGCGTCCTCCGTAATGTGATTAAAAAAAAATTGACTCAGAAATTCACAAGAAATTCGACGCTCAGCTATTGTACTTCACAGTAAATGAAATACGCGTCAGCGCCGTCGCTGAACTTCTTTAAAACATATTTTTCTTTTCGGTAGTCGCAATGTTTCATAAAATTGGTTTCATGTATTTTATCGGTTAAGTTCAAGTTTTTCAACTCCACGTTATGAAAACTGACACCAAAATTTAATTGAAACAGTTGCTTGCCATGTAATTCAGAAAAAACTCACTCTGAAATGCACACAAGAAAATCTTTGTTCCTCGCTTCTGTTTGATGCCAAGTAAAATAAACGGCGGCACCAGCTGCAAAACCATCCCCGCGGATAAAGAAACAGGGTAGCGCAATAATACGACAGTCATGCGGAGGCTACGTTATAGTGTAAGTCGCAGCAATAACGCGAGTCAGCCAGTCTGCAGCTATTCCGCGTTCCGAGCAATAAAGAGAAAAAATATAGTCCCGTCAAAGCACTTCGTGAGTCTCTGCCGCTTCTACTGTCCCGTTTTCGTTGAATTTCTCTTCACGGTAGCATCACGATGGCATTGAAAAGCTCGCGTCATTCGTCCGCCAGTTATACATATCGATTCGCATAGTTTCAATCCGGACGGAGTGCGCTCGCAGTTTTTCCACTTCTTGCTTCAAGAGTTCGAGCCATTCCGATAATGACTTTCTCGATTGCCCGTCGGGCAGCCCTCCGTCTTCTTATCGTCCTATATAACGCTACAGCGTTGCTCATACGTGTGAACCGCGAATCCAGCTCTCGCAGAGCTTTCGGTCTGACGCCATACTTACTCAATCTACTGGCGAACGTCCGAGTTCGCCAGCCGTAGAAGTCGCTGCGTCGGCGAGGCGTCTGGACCCGGATCTCAAGCCCAGGGCAATACCTCACGTTCTCAAACTTTGCTGTCCTAGCTGGCAGTACTTGCCTGAACGGCATCAAACTGCTACAGTTGAACCACGCATGAGTTCTCGAGACTTGCCCAATGAAACCTAGTTTCCCTCATACGGCTCGACGTAACATTCGTTCGAACCTCCACCGCATTCCTTTTCAACATCCTCCCTTGCTATCCTCCCTTCTCTTCTCATTCGCTGCGGCCACGCCGCAATTCAATGCCGCTTGGTTGTGTTACAGAGAGGAACTCCTGAACAGTGTCGAGAACAAGGAGAACTACAATCTTCTGGAGGACGTTTACGAGACGCTAAACTATGATTGCGGTAAGATCTGCTCGACCTTACGTTATACAGACCGTCCCTCGCGGCACCTCGAGGTGTCTCGTTTCAAGTTTCGACCCTCTCGCCTCCCTGTAACTAACTGTGCGAGACGTAATTGTCACCAGCGAATAAGTACTCGTCCTTGTAACAAGCCTGAGATTATTCGCCGGGGTAAGTACAGTAGAGAGACCGCACGTAGTTTCGCACACCGGGATAACGCTTCGTACTAACGCCACCTGTGTACTACTCAGTCGACGGACTCTCGAGAGACGTCGTCAACCGCAATCACCTGATACACGCATACCAGACCGAAAGATGTTTTCATCTCACACACATCCTCCTCGGTTCTGCGCACGTTCCCTTTCCGCATGAAAATGGTCTTGTGCATAGCTCGCACGATGTGCTCCCGAGAATCTTAGATGTAATAAATATAAATTGCTCCATGGGTTTTGTACGAATAGCGACACGCAGCTTCATTCCGTAATGATATCACGTCACGTAAATGGAGGGGCGGTGTTATTAATCAAGAGTAAAGCAATCTTTGTGACGTCCCGGATGGTTCTCGGCGGACAGATAGGAATGCCGCTTAGGCATCCGTATCGGGAAGAGTCGGGGACCACTTTCATCAATATCTGTGGAAGCATACAAAAGAACAGCATCCCGATGGGGAGGAGACGTTTTGCTCCGCTCTACCCCATTCACAGACAAATTATTGCCGGGAGAAATGTTTTTACTTTTTGAGAGGATATCATTATATACATTTTACTTCGAACAATAGAAACTTTTTATTTTCTAATTTCATAATGTGATGTCTTTATTGTACAAATAAAGTACATTAATATTTAATTAATGTAATTAACGTAAACAAGTTTCAAGTTCCTGTTCAAGTAATTCTCGATTTACTCTTACGATTATCGATATATGAGGGGAACAAGGGGAAAAATGATGGATCTAAAAATTATTGGAAAATCGGAAAATTTTCTTCTACTATCTTATTTCGGTGCATCCATCTTCTATATTATTATCGAAAATAATATCATATATTCCATTGTCATTTACAGATAAGATCTATATTTTGAATGACCCTGTAGACTGCACTCAGCGGATAGCGCGAGGAGATTCCTGAGTGCCGTTCACCCATGACGGTTTTCACCTCCGAAGCCCCGCGTTCTCGCCGCGGCCGTTATCTCACTCCTTATATTTCTTTGCAGGGTATACACATTCTTTACCTCTCTTGCTCTTTCACTTCGAACATAACGGCTCCGACTCCGACCGCTCTCCCCGAGACTTGGCAAAATTATGCGCCACTTCGCGGGCTTCCTCGCATATATCCGTAGGTTCGCTCATATGTACGCTTCTCCCGACGCCTCCGGGAGTCTCCGGCAAAATTTTCATAGCGCACTGGATCATTCGAAGAGAAGGGGGCACAAGTGCAGTCGGAGCTCGGAACGACTATCAAAAATAACGGTCTCTAAAAATTTGATGTGAAAACACATTTCCGGACAAAATATCGTCAACTTTAATATTATAGAGTAGCGAAATGTAAAAGGAGAGAAATATGTGGAAACTTTGATGCGGTGTGGAGGACACGACGCCGAAAAGACAATAGCGCTTTTCCGTCGACCCAGCAAAAGATGCGACGATCTTTCTCCTTACCTGAATTTTTTTTATTTCGAGCACAAAGCACTGCCGTCGACTTTCGTAAAATTTCCGTCCTTTTCATGCCCGTCGTTCTTTGCGGGTTGTTATCCGTGTTGGTTGAAGCTCCGCACAGAGAAACGCTGCCCCTTCGCTAACAAAGCACGGCCCGGTCAGAGCTTTCACTGTTTACCCTCAAAATCCCTCTTTCTACCATATTTTTATACGATATCTCTTTAGCCTCCGGTTTCTCTCTTATTTCTCTATCGCTTTCACGGTCATATTCCACCCCGCTCGGGCTTGCGCCACTCTTCAATCGCTGCAGATTCGTCACTCCCTCAGCCACCCCTCTTGCCGCTGAGCCAGCGTCGCTCCCGGAAGGAAGCAGCAGGAAGGCACGGTCGGGACTACAATAACTTTTGAACCTAGCTTTACTCATTATTTTGTTTTTTGACCCATCTTCAACGGTGCCTCCGAACTGACTCAAATGACTCAGTAGTGCGTCCAAAATTAGGAGGAGTTTCGTGTAATTCCTGTGACATACCCGCTGACTTTAAAAAGGCGGTGGATATTTCGTGTGGCAGATAAATCACTATATTTTCCGGATTAAATTGTTCATCTTTTGTTTTTTGTTTCATATCGTTAAGAAAATTCTTCTTAGACAAATTGTCTTTAGACAAATTGTCTTTAGACAAATTGTCTTTAGACAAATTGTCTTACACGGTACCGAGAGAAACAGGAAGTGCCGAGAGAAGCACGAAGAATTAGTGCGAGAAACGAAGGACTGCAGGGTACCTAAGGATATGCACTAATTGCTGCTAGATATTTTGTCCGTTTCCAGTCACGTTGAACAATGACAAGGTTAACATCAAGCATGGTCGGCGCAGCACGCTGTAACGTCGCAGACAGATATTTTAGGACGTTATGTTTCGCTATGTATTTTGAAATGCAAATTAGGTGTTTCTTTGTTCTTCAACGTCGTAAGTTGGTTTTATTCATGTAGTATCATTTTCAAAGCTTATTATTCTGGTCGGGAGTTGACTAACTAGGAAGCGCGCGAGCCCGCCGACTGCGCTTGAGCTTCAGAATATTGGATGCCCACACGTACGGGACACCAAATTATATCCCAGCAAAAGCGTGCAGAAATATAACTGGGAGCTTCTCTTGTCGACCTTCTTCCACAAGATCATAATTCATAGCTCGAGAGATGACTAGTAAAGGGCATTTCCATGAAACGTGACCGGTGTCGAGGCTGAGGGTGGCTGTTGGACCCGTCCTCGTCGACCTACTGCGGAAACACTACGTTTGTTTTTGGAATCGTACTTCACAATCGTATGAATACCAACGTTTCACACATCTTCGTTCTCATATTACACTCCCATCGACAACACCACAGCACAAACGATGTATTTAACACGGATGCGAGTTTCATGGTCATGTCAATCAAAACTGACGTCCAAATTACTGAAAAAAATGCTTTCTCGAAAATACCTTCCATACCTGACTACTTTTTGTGGTTTCCATTTAGCTGAATCGCAATTTTAATCCAGATTTGTAAAAAAAAAAAAAAAAACATTTGCTTCAGATGCCAACATAAAATCTGCTCCATACCGCGTATAAATATTTGATTCGTCGTTTTTATTTAGCTGCGTTGCATTGTCAACCAAAGCTAACATCCAGACAAACATGAATAAATCTATTGTATATCATATTCAACTTCACTCAGTCGTGGTGCATTCTCAAGCAAAATTCACAACTTGATTTGATAAAAAAAAAAATCTTCCTCATGCGAGAAAAAACCTTCTGTATACCAGATGTGAGTACTTTTCGTGGTTGTCATTTTCTCTGATTTTCGCTCTGTCGCTCTCTGGCGCGAGAGAGAAAGTCACGTCTGACGGCAAATAAACTTGTTAAACAAGAGACCGTATTTTCACTAGAAGTGTGAGAGGAAATATTACACGTGTGCATTATGCAAGGGATGGCAAAGACCGCAAGGACGACACGTCGGAAGGATAGACTGGAGGGTATAATTTGTCTCGAGTTGAGCTGCGACGATAACGCTGCACAATGCTGACTGCGCGTATAGGAAAAGCGGCAGAAGCAGCAGCGCGGAGATATGTAACACGCGAGTCCTAGGTAAGGCCGTACCCCTCACTCTTTCGTTGATTAAATTCATGAAATATTCAGACACGGTTCCGTTCTTTGCGAGGCTCTCTCACAGCGCCCAACGATTTTCTTATCGTTCCACTGCCAGCCAGACCCGATTCTCTTCTTTAGAGCCGAAGGACAAGAGCCGACGTTACTGTATCTATCTCTCTACGTCGCTTGGCTTACCTGTGGAACGCTCAACGCTGATAACAGCAATATGAAGACACGTAGGGGAAACGAGAGTACTTAGTTCGCATCGGATTTTACTCATGAGATAAATATATGTCATAATCATTATGCAAGGTCCGTACATTGTTTTCACCATCGCCTAACGGAGATTAGAATTTTTGGAGCACAGTCATTTTTCCGTGAGGTGAAGCGAAATCGGTAATTTCGGAGTAAGAGCGTAAAAGAGTTGTACGGGTTCACCTGTTTACCTATTTAGCCAACTACCGTTTTCACCTGGTTATTTAGACAAAATTGGATGCATCGCATCGACAGTTTAAGAGTTTACGACATACGAGTTTAATCTCGGAAGTTTATATAAGCGTAGACTATACAAACGTCGTGCAACCTTTTTTTCTTCGGACCGTTGATATTTCGAAATAGAAGGTACAATGAAATTCTTAGCATTTTACCGGTTAGCGGGAACTATTGAAACGAAAATCCTTTCCACACACATTTTTCCCACGAAGATAAATACCAATATTTTTCGGTATATACGCTAGAGTGTGCAATATACCGTAGTTTGATATCTCGAAGCCGCTCATGCATTATCAGCATCATATATTCTTGTTAGTTTTCGTAGCTATACAGCATAACCAAAGGGGTTTTCGCGCGGGAGCGAAGAAAAGGAGCTCTCGAGTCGCGGTCTGCTGTAACTTTGAATTGCACCAGGCGTAAGCACACCCTTCCGCTTTCACTTCTACTCGTCCCACCACTTCTTTTTCTTTGAGTACTCGAAGCTTTCTTCCACTATTGCCTTTCTCCTCTGCTACTTCCCGTCCCACTAATTTCACTGAATGATAAAACAAAAATAATTATTATCAATTCGTCCTCGGATTCTCGAGTGAATTTCTATAGAAATGAAAAAGTTTCTCCGACGGTTTCAAGACCGAAGAACTTTTCAATTGAAAATTAAATTGCACTTTTATTTTTCTTCTACTTTGTGTTGTAATAACGGCACGTCGGCTGTAGTCATGGTTTCAAAAGATTCTCGCGATAATATTGTGCGAGAAAGAAAATTGGCCCGACGAGAGGTTTGAGCGAACAATGACGGCTTAATGTGTTAGCTCGACAATTTGGGCGCCTAATGTTTGCGGGCATCGAATGGATTATCAAAACGGATAGGCTTCGGTCGTATTAGCGGACATAAACCCGGCGTTATCGCTCGTCGGTACTATTATACTATAATCTACAATCTACACGCATGACTCGTCATGTAACAAACGTTCGGTAGGTTATGCAAGCCCGCCCATTAATCATCCATGGACAATCGATGGACCGTGCCCCGCACTAATGTATGCGGCTGCCATTTCCTCCGTCGTCGTATCGACTGTATTTGCCGCACACAGACCGTTAGTGCCCTTTACCTATATTTCGGAGCTCCGAGTCACGGCACGTATTAATGCCGAAAGACACTCCACTAATGTTCCGGAACATGAGAACAGTGAGAAAAAAATCGATAGAGTCAACACAAATAAAAATGAGCTTTTGCGAGTCGTGAAAAAATTTGGTTTAGCTGATTCAACAAAATAATTGCGGTGGTGAGCAAAGAAACATTTGATTCAACGGACTGTTACTTCTATTAACGACGTGTTCCGTTCGTTCGACCAAACTTTTTTTTGTCGACTCAATTGCCTTTTTGTTTTCTGCGTAAAACGAGTTGTTGAACGTTTCGGTTTGCAAAAGTTGATATTTATGTGAAGTATTCCCTAACTTTAATTTCACTCGCTGGAATTAAAAAAAGAATTTGTATTAATAACATCGCAAGCAAGTTGGGACGAAGGTTGATCCAGTGATACACCTCATTCTAGCGCGAGGGAAACATCCTGCAAAATTTATGTGGTACCCAGCGAAAGCTCTGTCGCTCGCGGCCCTTGTCCATTTTCCCTCACTCGGTCTCTTGGCTATGCGTTTGGGCCGAGCATGCTCGCTATTTTTTTTTTTTTTTTTTTTTCCAATGACTGAAGGTTTTACGACGGTTTTACAGGGCTCCAAACGGGTTATACCCACACGTGTTGGAATTTTATGTGCAAGCACGATCTTGGACGAGGCAGTACCGACGACTCCGCAGTCGAGCCAAAACTCAAATACGGAGCAGAATAAAAATAGGGCGACCACCCGCTGATGTGAAGTATGCCACGGTGTAAATTTTCGACGGAGGGAGTTTTTGGGAAAAAAAAAAATTGATGCAAGTTGAATGGTGAAAAGTATGGCTCAAGCTCGAGGAAAGACTTCGTGAAAAACTATTGAGAATTTTACAATCCTCCACTAAAGATAATAGTAGCAGATTAATTCTGTGACACGATGATAACGAATAAAGCAATGACAAATTTTATTGTTGTGTGAGCTCGATTTTAGACGGTACCGACGACTCGGCTGTCGAGCCAAAACTGCAATGCGAAGGAGAAGAAAATAGAGCGGACACACGCTGCCGTTAAGTATTCACGGTATAAATTTCCAAAAGAAGCACATTTCTGGCGAAGAAAAAACAATTTTGAGGAAAGTTGACGAATAAAAAAAATGCTTTTGGCTCGAGGACAACACTCGAAAAAATCATTGAAAGTTTTCTCATCGATCAGAGCCAAACAATAGCACACTGGTCGACGATTCCGTGATCGCTGCATTGAAAACGAAATTACTGAAATTGGGTCCCGTAAAGCGGCCAATGTCGCTCCGATTACAACTTCCAGTTTTTCCTGGAGTGTCTGAGCAACTGCTCCGCTGTATCTGGAAGCGGAACGCTACTCGGAAGTTATTTTCTACGTGCCTGAGTACCTGGACGGGAGAACTAAAAATTGGCTACTTAGTATGTGTTTCGGATAAGCGGTACTCGTCAGCTAAGGGCGGGTGGAGTTTCGAACGTGTGCCGATTTTATCAACGAGCCCATACACCCCCGCCCGATCGTATATCTGACTTGCACGAAGCTGGAGAACGAAGAGTGGTCGAAGTAGAACGAAAGGGACGAAGAACCGTGAAAGATCTATCGTAACTGTCACCCCTGAAGGATAGCGAGATCCCGAGTATATCCTGCGAAATTGTATATAGCGTTTAGAGGAGGAAAGAGACTCTTCTTGTTCGGCGCTCTCAGTACGCTCGAGTTGGTCAACTATTTCGAGTACGTTATCACGACTGAGTTACGACTCTGTGTAACACCATGGTACACGCTGAGCCGTGCAATAGCGGACTCGACACGCGACGAGAAAAGCTTATATCATTTTGGCAGCGCAGCGATTTCAACGTATAGCGCAAAACTCCCGTTTTCCACTTACGCTATCCAACCCTCTTTCACCTTACTGACCATTGGCGCCGTATGTTTCGGTTATATAGGTCCGTTCTCGCTCGCCTGCAACTCCTTTCCTTCGCACTCTCGTCTGAGTGCACACTGACTTGCACTACTGAAAGGCCACTCGCTCACGCGCGGACCCGCACTACTGAACGCTCGTGAGTTCGCTCGACCTCGCTTATTCGCACGTCGGACCTCCAGCTGATATGGCCAATCAGAGTTATCCTTCTCGTTTTTTTTTTTAGGCGCCCTGAGAGGACATGCAACGAGTTAAAATTCAACTATTAGAAAGTTGATTACATAGTATGGGCTAACTTTGCTAATTGTTGAATTTTAGTTCGTGAAATGAAATTTCTCTTTGCACTTCGAACGTCCTGGTGGTTAGACCAGGCAAAGTTTTTCGTTATCTTCTTTAAGCAAAATTTCCAGTGAGCTAAAATTCAACTACCAGACAATTTTTGTTTGTTTTTTTTTTAAACTTTTATCGTAGGTCACATCAAGTCCATGGTTTTTATCGACGATTGCCATTTTACATTACGTAGTCGTTTATACATTTTTTTATTCTACTATTTCAATTCTACAAGCTAAATTTCTTGATTCCCGAATCTTAGCTCTTGGAATTTAATTTATTCCATTCACTTTAAATCTTGTTAAGTGCCTATGATAGGAATATGATTTATCGTTGACTGGATTTTGAATATCACCGAGATAAAAAAAAAATCATTACCTCATCAATGCCAGCGTCACTCTGTCGTACACAACAGTGATAAGAGACCTCTTTGTCTCGGCGTTCAGCCAACTTGAAGGTCATTGTCCACTGCGATATTCGAGCATTTCTCTTGTATCCAAGCTGGACTGGCGATGCTGCCGGCTAAGAGCACCAGAGATCGTTGCCAAACTCCGCACGTCTCCGTATCCGATGCCTGCCAGTTAACCGCTATCCCCCATCTCATTTTGCTTCTACGTGAAAGCTTATCGTTAAATGGGTTAAGTTTGTAGAAAAAAGCTCATTCGTCTCCCCGAGGCGGGACGAATATCCTCCGCATATCCACTCGCGACGAGTAACGAAGACGCACTGCTTTTGCGTTTTCGGTGCAATGCCGATTTAAGTGGCGAACGAACTTTGCCCAACGCTTATGAGTACTTTATGTAGCTATATGTATATTTTTTTTAACCGAATCGAGGCACGAGCAGCCGAGAAGAATGTTAGATTACTTCCCCCAGAGGCTTATTTCACTTCAGATATTCGTCATTCACGGTTGAGGAATTTATCGCGCTTCGACGACGAGATTCTCGTCCGGTAGCAAGAAAAAAGTTTATTCATGCGATCTTATCCTCCGACGTCTCCCGGGACGTCGCGATGAGTTTGTTTTTCAATCTCGCTTTCAAGAAAAACAAAGTTAGAGTTCGGACGAGGAAAATTTCTCAAAGTTTGGGATCGTCTATATTTTGCCGGGCTTTTGTTCGTGAGCCAGACGCGCCAGTGTGACAAAGAATATTGAACTACGACGGTAGTGAAACATGAAATTATGCCCTGTGTCGCACAATCCAGCTACTCTCACTGTCGTAAGTTAAAAAAACAAATTATTATTCGGTTTCTTAAACGAACAAAAAAACTTGAAAAAAAATCGCTTCTCCTCCTTCGAGATTTCGAAATCAAAGATAATTAAAAATAAGAAAAACGTTTGATGGACCAAGCAATTTTTGTCAACTTTTTAATCAAGTTTATTTATTCGTGGTTCAATTACATTTACGTATTTGAAAATTGGTTAAGTGGAATTAATTTTCACAACGGAGGATAAAGTTTGGACTTAAAAGGTTGAAGCCCGAAACACCGGATGTTTGTCGATCGTGACGATAGCGGAAAAGGGGTGAGTTTGGTGAAACCGATATTAGCCCCGAGTTGACGAGTTCGCGTACCTGGCAGTAACTTAATTTTACGTTTACGAGGAGCGCAATACATGTTGCCGCCGCGGTTGACTGCTCTCAACGCTCACAATACTGCTAATTCACACGAGCAGTCGCTTGGCGCTTTGCAACAAATGATCAATGGTACTTGTCGAAATAGAAATACCCAGAGAATAACACGGCGTATTAATACTGCATAGAATAACCAGGCGTCTGCTTATTAAACGTTGCCATAATACGCTCGTATTATCAATAAATTCATGGTCTAAATCAAGAGGCTGCAGTGTAGTAACGATAAAGCTAACTATTGGGCACTTCGTTATAGTTACAACCGATGAAACATTATGTTCCAGATATCGACGTAAACGTGGTTCTGGACCACTTGGGACAGGAATTGATTTCGACTGCCTGCGTCGGTATCCTCGAGCGGGCCTTTCGATGTCTCGGAAATGACCTGACTGCATTTCTAACAACCCTCGACGGAGTGAACGACGTCGTACAGCACCAGTCGGGCTCAGAGAACGAGGCCGAATTCGTGTGCATCGCCACACCGGGAGCACTCAGCCTACACTTTACGACTGACCACCCGTCCATCGCCTTTCTCCTCGTCGGCAGTCTAAAAGCCATCGCCAGTCAATTTTATAACGACAAGGCTGACGTTGATATACAACCGGACCCATACAACACGAAGTTCTTCAGGTGATCTTAATATTAATAAACGACAGTTAATCAGTATTAATAACAATATTAACTAGCACGTTCTTGCGACTCGGGCACATTGCGCCATCGCTGCAGACTTTAAGAAAGAATTTACACATCTGGACAGGAAATTTCTGGAGATTTTTTGATCGGCAATAATGTATTCCCGATATGACATCACTTCCGGCAAGAAAATTAAATTTTCAAATCGGAAATGACGTATTCCCGACAGAAATATGAGATTTTTCGCATACGATGATAAAGTACAGCGCCGTTGTTCGTCCATTATCGCGGGCGTCACCGAGGTCCGGATAATTGGACCACAACAGTATAATGTTGGTACATCTCACAAGAAACTTAATTTCAGCGCCAGATTTCGCGGCATGAAACAAAACCGAACCTATCGGCTTCGGACTTTTTTCAAATTGAGAATTCAATTCAGTAGAGGAATAAATTCGCAGTAAACGCCGATTCAATGTAGTTATATCAGTCAGTATTATTCGTCGCTGTACGAAAGTTATACAGCACATTATAACTGGATTATCGCGTGTATAGCTCGTACGGATAAAAGGTGTATGATTTCGAACGACGGAATAGGCCGGCGACGCCGTCTCACGCGATTTGAATTCCACTGAATTTTATCGTCGAGTCGGACGTGCTCGCATAGTTTCCTCGCGAAACCACCGAGTTCGCTCGGTAGTTATGTTGCCACAGTGTTTATTTTTTCCCCGTATTTTTTTTTCCACGTTTCAAGATCCGCGATTTGCACATTACGAATCGCCAGACGGGGGCGTTCGGGCAAAAACCATCGAATGTAAATGTGAGCGACGAATGTAAATGTGAAAGAGCCCGTTCTCGTCGAGATTCATACAGATACGACCGGCATCGATAGGACGAATAAATATTGATGAAATTCACGGGTACTGCCAAAAATAATGTACCGCATAACTCTCGAAGTCTTCGTCATGTCGAATTAAATATTCATTAATTTAACCGTGAATCATTCCAAAATAATTCTCATATGATTTTTGGATGACTTGTAGAAAATTTTTAGATACACGAGCACAATGCGACGTTTTTTGGAAAAATGCCAAAAGAATCGATTTTTTTGGGCAGTTGAATTTTTATTGACCTCGATTGTATCGACAGATACTGGATAACGCTCGAGCGGTACGATCAGCAATTGGTGCCGGAAAACGACGATGATTTCGACGTAGTGACAGCCCAACTCCGTCCTCTGTCGCTCGAGGCTGCCGATCTCCGGATGGGGGTCGCGAGTTTCTGCAAGGCGTTCCCGTGGCACTTCGTGATTGATCGACAGCTCGAACTTGTACAACTCGGCGTCGGTTTCATGCGCATATTTGGGCAAAGCATCAACAAATTCGGCCTCGATATATCGACGTACTTCAGTTTCATAAGGCCCCATGACCTGCTCGTGAACTTTCATGAAATTTTGAAAAGGGCGAACACACAATTCGTACTCGCGCTCCGGACGCCCCAGCGTGCACACAAATTTCCGGCGGAGGTAATGTCTCACATACTATCATGTGGAACCGACTATCCTGACATTTTTTTGGCATTTCCATGTTCTGAAAATAACCCTTTTGGTGGGAAAAATAAATTTCCCTTGTTTTTACCAAGCGGCCTCAAAATATTATTTTTAATCAGAAAAACATATTTTCCATATTTTTTTGGCACGCAGGGCTTGGAGCTGAAGGGTCAGATGGTTTACTGTCCAGAATCGGATTCGATTCTGTTCGTGGGTTCGCCGTTTCTCAACGGCCTCGAGGGACTTACCGGCCGGGGGCTTTTCATATCTGATATTCCACTCCACGATGCAACCAGAGACGTAATTTTGGTTGGCGAGCAAGCGAGAGCTCAGGTGAGTCGATCGTGGAATTACTATTCCGAAGTAATTGGCGGTATACCTCAGAATTTGGGTCGTCCACTCGAATAAGTTTTTTCTTCCTAGTTAAGTTTTTTACTTCCTCCTCCCCCACTCAACTCTTTTCGGGTGAGACGAATATTTCGGCGAATCGGTTCCATTCCACATAGCGGGTGATTGCATCCCTGCGCGCATATTTTTTAGTGTTATATCGAAAAGCCTGACAACCTTTTATAATGCAGGACGGCTTAAGGCGGCGGATGGACAAATTGAAAAGCTCGATCGAGGAGGCGAATTGTGCCGTCGACGCTGAAAGGGAAAAAAACGTGAGCCTGCTTCATCTCATCTTTCCGCCAGACATCGCGAAACGTCTGTGGCTTGGTATGTACGATTAATATTTTTGCGGGCCGATTTACCGTCGAGACAACTTTTGGAATTTCTGAAATCCCTTAGAAAATTTTAAAAAATGTCAGGACCGGAAAACAAATACGTTCGAGAGGATCGAAAGTCGCCGCCGGTTCGAAGAAAATCGAAGGAAATTGTCGATTTGGGGGGGGCTCGCGAGGCTGAAGACAGAAACTATTCGGAACGAACTTCGGTGGGAAAAAGTATTATTTTCCCAATAAAAAAATGTGCCGCCTTAGTTACTTTTGGTAATGGCGAATCCGGAAATTATTCCCATCCTGGTGGAGCAAATATCGCGAGCAGAGTAGCCGAATTTCTGCATCGCTGAGAATTCTAGAGGCCGTTCAAACTCCCGATATTAACAATTCACAACCCCTTACGATGAAAGCTCTTCGAAAGCTTCGCAGGTATTCAATTAGATCCGGAAACCCAAATTATTCTAGCGCGGCACATTTGCTTGGGCCTCTCGAATGTCTCAAGCTCGAGCGAATTCTCCAACAGTTCCAGTAGTTCGTCCAACTTTCCGAATTTCACTTTCAACAATTTCGGCTCGACGGTGTACAGGGAACGGAGACCGAGGAACGACATTGCCAAAGTAGCTTCTTAGTGAAACTGGCGGTCCCAACCGATTACCAAATCTTCTATTGTGCAATCTGAAGTTGAGAAATTTGCAAATTTAACGTCTCTGCCGGGAATTAGCACGGTTAGCTATCGGGTTCCTCGCGAGACCATTAGCAACGGTGAGGACTATGAAATTGGTTACCGTGACACGTGCAATGAGACGGGAATATCGAGCCGAAGTGGGTCAACTTATTATGATCGATCGTAAAATTACGACGCGAGGTGAAAACTTTGGAAATCGAAGAGAAATGAAAAAAATGAACTACTAAACTTGAGTTACCATCTCTTACGTGTCACGGATCTCAAATATTCTGAGAACTTTGGAACATTCGAGTGGCAGTCAAATCGTAGAGATCGGTTTCGAAGAGCGAGCATTTATGATGGGGCGGCGAAACGAAAGCGAGTGGTAGCAGATCAAATAGGACGAGCAACAGGGAGAGACTTGCTCGTAAAGTGCAAGGGGTTTTACGACCCTCGTGCTAGCGCTTCCACCCATTGATTCCCCGTGTTCGGTCAATAAAATTGATTCGACTGTACAATATCTGCTACAGGCGAAACCATCGAGGCAAAAACTTACGCCGACGTGACAATGCTGTTCAGCGATATCGTCGGTTTCACCGCGATATGCTCGACCGCCACCCCGATGATGGTCATCAACATGCTCCAGAATCTGTACGAAAGATTCGATCGATTTTGCGGACAGCTGGACGTCTACAAGGTACGAATTAAATCGTCGATAAAAAATATCACAATTTATACTTTTATCCAACATATTATTCTTATATTCTCCGAACGCAATCGTACATACGAAATGTGTGAATTTGTGTGTTTTTATCAAGACAATATTGGGACAATCGGCGGATACCATCTAAGATATGAAATATCCCAATGTTTTGCAACAACAAATTATTGTGAGAATTTTTCGAACGAAATATCGCACGAGATAATGTGAACAAAGAAGTGTCTTGTTGTCATAAATTAGTAGAATATTTAATTACTGGGTGCACTGAAACTCCCCGAGAGGGACTCGTCATTTATACTGTAATAACACAATTTTTCTACTTAACGTTAATCCCGAGAATATTTCATTACTCCAACGTTAATAACACCAGTACGATTACAGCCGTATAGCTATATCTATGCCATCCGTGACACGGCAGGCGAAAAAATACGTGTGGATTCTTGGCGTTTCTCGCTGCGACAAAGCCAACACCCGAGTGTGTGTTGCAGGCCGATGTTAATCGCTGGGCTAGTCGTCGAAAGGCAACCCAAATAGCAACAAGATCCTTCAGTTCATTTTTCATTTTTATTTTTTACCTAAGCTGTCCTCCACTCCCACATACTTCACCCCCTTAAAAACCAAGCATCGGAGCATAAAGAGTACCACAATTTATATCGGAATGATGCAGAAATTCCCTACAATTATCATTGTATAATACTGCATTATGCGATAATATCGAGGAAAATATTTGCTCAGTTTAATTGGAACGAGCTCAAAAGTTTCCATCAAGGAAGTCGACTCTAGTCTTAATGTTCGTCTATGAAATCGCGGCGTTGTTTTTTTTATCGAATCGTTAATTTTACTTGTTCATGGCACAACTCAAACAACATAGTTCGAGTAATAAACGAAACATATGTCTAGACTCATGTTGGCTAAATGGTGTGTATGTAACAAGGTAAATATTATCCCTTGTCTGACTCGTGTGTTCAATCGCACAGGTGGAGACAATCGGCGATGCTTACTGCGTCGCGTGTGGTCTTCACAGGAACACAAATACCCACGCACAACAGATAGCATGGATGGGGCTGATGATGATAGAGACCTGTTCCCAACATTTGACCCACGAAGGCCAACCCATTAAGGTAAGGATAATGGAGACATTACAAGGGATGTTTTCCCTCGGTTAGTCGTAAAATCGCTAAATCATCGATTTCACCATAAATATCGATTGCTGTTAAATATAAAATTACTTGGTTACATAGATGTCAACGGCGAACGATTAGAACTCCGCGTTCCAGCAGTAATTTTCAAAAGAATTAATGAAACTTTAAGTTTTTGTGAAGAAATAAGTCATAGCGGGTAACCGGTTATAATATTTGCCATTGAAAATCGCCGTTTAAGAAAGAAATTGGTCCATCTGAAAGTCGCTTCGATACGTAATGTGACGGAGCACATCCGTTAAACAAAAAGCCGTCAAATTACGTTTCACGGTAAAAATTAAATACAAATCATTTTTTAGACGTCAACATCGATAAAAAAATTCTGTTCTGAACGACAATTTGATACGTTCACGGGAAAAAAATGACTTCATCCGAGAATCGATTCTGTACCCCATAGGACTCGTTAGAGGAGACATTTTGTTACCAGCTTAACTTTTCGAATTGAAGAACAATACGCGAAAAAGGGTCTTTTTTTGTTTTTTCGTGAATCAGAGTTCCGCGATGGCAAGTGAAGTGCGACGGAAACAATAGAATCAACCGGGCGCCCTATCGTGGATACAGTAGGGTGGATTGAAAACTTCGAGAATATATGCCTGTATGAGAGGGATATTAGGAAGAGAGAAATTGGCCGGGCGTCACTAATTGCAATCGAAAGGCGCGGAGGAAGCCCGAGTGAATTATCTTTGCGCTCCGTTGATTCCCGTTGATTCGCCAGACGCTGCGGAGCGGTAAAAGGATTGAATCTCATATATATATATATATATATTTTTTTTTTTTCAAAAGTTTTTACGGCTCGTTGATCCAATATACCATATTATTATAAATCCATGAATGTTTACTATTCTCCGAGGTGGCGACTCCGAAGAACGAGAAAAATCTATTAAAAGTTTTTCAATTTTACGGGTTTTGGCGAGGGGGTTAGAGAGGATAAAACGGGTCAACAGCGGCGAACAAGCTCCAGCTCCGGTGCGGAGTTGTACGTTAAGAAGAGCGTAAAGGCGGAGAAGATATTTTGGTCAGAGGCTGCCGTACTTGAAGCTTCGTGTACCCTTTTACGATACTTTTACTCCGAGAGAAAAGTCTGCTCGAATGAGCTTTAACCCTTTAAAGTTGAAACTGCCGGTAAGCCGTTGCTGCATGTACGGGGTTCGAGCCGGTAAACAATCGCGGGTCAACGCAACCGAGCGGACGAAACCTTCGCACTTTGAAACTTTGAACTATTTTTACACGTCGGACAATCGAAGCCACCCTACAGTACAGATAACGCGTCGGAGCATATCGTATTGTTTATGGAAATAAAATTACGACGAAATAACAAGGTTATTTTCAACTCACCCGAAATCGGATCGCCCAATTTTGAGTCACCAGAAATTTATAAAAGGTTTACTCTCCGACGATAAAAATAGTCAGTTTCGCCCTGGTTTTTGGTTCGCTCGCACGCGATTGATGTGGCAAAGTTAATTTGCTAATCGTGGCTCAGTCGCTTCACTTTGATAAGGCTTTGGAGTAGCCAACACCCCAAAGCACGTACCACACCCAGCTTCATATTATGCGATAATGAGAATAAAAATATTAACACACTTTCTGAACGCCCGACCTTACCTTGCCGCGAATTTCGCGAGCACGAAGGTGCACGTGACACGTACACTCCAACTTTCAATTTCAGATTATTACGGTACTTCACTTACACTCGGAGATATATCCACTTGTACTCCTGACGAGAGTCATACAGTTAATAAATTAAATACGAGAATTCAAAGCCTTTCAAGGTGTTCTCTATGAAAACAAACGTGTTTGATTCAAAAAGTCGGAGCGCTCTCGGTTCTCTTGACATTTCAACGATACTTGACTCTATCCCAGAGAGCTTGATCAACGAGGTGAATTTTTTTCAGAAAATCTTCTACGATTCCACGACATGAAGTTTCAAATCAACGGGTTTTGGAGGGTTGGCGATGTCTTGCCGATTATAGTCCTTACTCATTCCTGATTAGTATGGCGCTTAAGCCGCTTGGAGGACAAAGTCCCTTAAGGGGAGGCAGAAGGGAATATATTTCTGGTTCAGCCGACTCGGCACTAATTTGATCTAATTTGTCTGTTCAGATGCGCATAGGAATTCACACTGGAATGGTCCTCGCCGGTGTGGTGGGTAAAAAGATGCCGAGGTACTGTCTATTCGGCCACAACGTTACAATAGCGAACAAGTTTGAGTCAACAAGCGAACCACTGCGGGTCAACATAAGTCCAACGACTTACGAGTGAGTCGAGGAGAGACGATTGTTGCAAAGTTTCATCAGGGCCATCCTAATCCTTGGCACGGTCGAGGAGCTTTCTTAACTCCATTTCTGACGCTGGCAACAACCAAGATGAATTCTGAATACATTTTACATGTATCAGATAGATTTTTTTATTCCATTTTTCCTTCGTTCTTAAGTCGCAAATTTTTGTCACCGTCTGCATTCCTTTCTACTGTCGAAAAAAAAATTAACAATTTTCTCTGTAACGTTGCTTTCGGATTTGAAAATCTCACTTCTAAATCTCGAACCACGTAACACAAAAATGTTCAGTTTCGGTTGAAAACGGGACGTCCCTAGCCAGTTTTCCGTGTGACGTTACTTCCGGTTCAAAATAAAAATTTAAAAACCAGAAGTTACGTCATTGCCAAACGAGAAATAACATTTTCGAAACTGTTACACTGAGGGAAGGATCTCATGAAAATTATTGTATCGCTCGAGAAAGGTTTCATTCTATAGTATGGTAAAATTTGTCGGATAATCTGAGACTTTCTCCCATGAATGGGGACCTGACGCCTTACTACTATGTGATATGATAATTTTTCTCAGATGGTCCGCAATTTCTACCAGATTCTTATCTCAGTTTAGTAACGCTGCAGAAAACATTTTACATTTTTCACTGGAATATATCTCAAATGCATCCGGTGACGGAATTGTACGAAGTTCCATGAGAAAGTGGGTAAAGGAACATTCCATATGTCTGAAATGTAGCGACAAGAGCGATGTCTGAAATGTAGTGATGAAAGCGGGTCGATGAATAGGAATCCCCGTGACAGTATTGATACAGATTTTTCAATCGGTAATATATTTCGCAGGTGTCTCATACAGAGGCCAGGATTTATTTTGGAGGAGCGGACCAAAGACAATCTGCCAAAGGAGATGCCGGCCAATGTATCGGGAACGTGTCATTTTTTGAACGGTTACAAACATGACGAAGTCGATGAGAGCGAAGCTCTCGAAGCCCACATCCAGGCAGCGATAAAGGAATTAGGCATCGCCGGCAGTGTGTAGATATATAAAATCATCGTCAATATTGTCACGTGCGAATTAAGATGTGTAACGATGAATTTATAATAAAAAAAATAAATATAAATTACATAATAAATCGATGGATTTTATGTATAAAACGTATATTGGTGAGTATAAAAGAAGGGACATTGAACTCTGACGTTATCGATACAACATATTACACAAATATTCTTATGATTATTACAATTATTATTTATATGATTATTTTGCATACGTACGTATATACTATGTTATAAATATATATTACGAAACGGGCGCAAAGGATTCTCTTAAGAAGACGTGTAACACCACCACCGACTTTATAGACATCGTTTTGTGAATTAAGCACCTGAATTTAGTCTGTAGAAAAAAACGAAGATACATTGTACGAAGTAAGAGATTGTCGCATCCGCGTTAAACACATTCTGTTTATACGGAAATATTTGGCGAAAACAATATTATACACAGGAGAACTACGAGTAGTGAAGTAACGATGGCAAGTCAAACACCTTCTGTTTGGCGATAATTTTCCGTCAAATAACTTCCCATATGGACAAATTTTTTTTTCTTCTGATATCATTTTGGCTGATATATTTTTCGATGTGCAATCGGCGATTTTCGATCGCTCTTTACCGATCGAGACATTTGAGAAGCTCACAGTCGTCTTGTCAATTGGAACTTTAAGGGAAGTTCGGAATGCTCGAGAGATAAAAAACTTACAGCAATATGAATTACCACGGTCGATGAAAAAAACTGTCGGTAAGCTGTGGATTGCAGGCGGGACTTGTTACCGTCATACATAAAGGTCTTGACTTCTCTGGTGTTTATTTCATATACTGCTGATAAAGCTGCTATTTAAAAAATATCTTTTCAAAAAACTTCAGCATTATTGTCAGTCGGCATGTTCGGAATCGCGTTTCGCTATAATTTTCGGTAGGTCTCTACATTATTCGCCAGACCTATCGAATTCGACCCTTCTTAACGCCCATGGTAATTGTTAAAACCATCCACAGTAAAAAATATATTACCAAAAGTTACTCGAATCCCATTGCCAACCTCACCTCGAACGTAATCACCATTCTGATCGGAACTCGCGAGAGTTCGTTGTTCAGCTGCTCAGAACGGCTCGTCAGGTCCAACTCGCTTCGCGCCGTCCTTGGCACAATGGTAGCACATATAATGGTATCTGGTACCATTTCACCCCTCTTGCCGGAATCCTTTCATTTCCGGAGTACTGCAACGGAGCTTCACATGAATTTTTACTACCACTCCTGAAAAGCGCGACGATCGCACATTAGACGATGTTACACCCAAACTAGAGAATTCAGAGCTCGCTCGCGAAACCATAAATGGTCTCGCTGTCGGACCAAGGTGTTAGCCCTCAACTGAGGAACGGATCGCTCACCGAACTACCACAGATTTTTTTTTTAATATAAAAAAATTCAAGATCTTGTTAATAAAGAAACTCTTGCTAATGATACGGAAAAGAGCTAGGAAGACGCAGGTGACACGATTTTAACAAATCGACTGCAGGATTAAAACATCCCGTAATTCCAGGACCATCCTCCAATTTTCTCGCATTTCTTTGAGCCCCTTTAGATCTACTCCGTCGCCTTCATCTCACAAAGGGAGCAGGTTTGGCATGCTTTGCTTCCTTCAGTGCATGTCGGGCACACATACATATACATTATCCGCAGATATGTCCATATGTATTTATGGAGTACGTATAGTTATATGTATATTGTGGGAGGATACATGCCCGATGGCAACCGGCCCTGAATCCGCAGTCTCGGCGGTGCAGTCGGGTAGAAAGAAATTAAACATCGAGCCCGTAGGCCACGAGGACGTAATGAAACAGCGCTGCTTTGCATTTACTATATGGATGATACAGTATAATATTCAGCGTGCTGCGCCTCTTGCATGACGGTAGATACAGACCGACCATCTATGTTCAAGAGGATGCAGATATCAGAACACACAGACAAGGAAATAGCGACGGCACCTTTGCTTTCATTCTTTGCCCTCTACCCTTCGACAGATTAGATTCGCGCTCTGGATTCGCGTAATAACTTAGGTGTTCTCTGGCATATCGGACAAAGTAGGGAACGAAAGAAAGAGGACGGTAGAGAGACGGAGATTCGTGCATTTGTGTCGGTGTATGTGAGTACAAGGGCGGTTCGGTGAAAAGCAAAGGAAACGAACACAAGAGCGAGATGAGGATCGCACTAGAATACCATAAAGGGTCGGAAGTAAGGAATACATTGGTGTTAGGAGGCCAGGAGCCAAGGAATTATTGTTCACGCCCGCCCGTGCCTCCCGGCCGACGATGGAGAAGTTCTAATGCTTTTGAACTTTCTGTTATGCCGACGAAATGAACTCCCTGTTGTTGACTATATGTTTTTCGTTATCTCTCAGAAGCCCCGTACAATAGCTCGTAGATTCGCATGAAAATACTCGGTTTCGTTCGATGAGCGATCGGTTCTTTTCTCACAAACGCTGTTCTTTCGCATTGTTCAAACCTGGCAATTGATCAGAGTTTTTTTTTTTTTGGAATGAGATGAGCTTCGTGGTTGAATAGACTAAAATAGTTTTGGATAGTTCTCCTCGGAATCCATTTTTCTGGTACTTCTAATATATCTTTTATGAAGGATCTGTAGCAAAGGAACTATTTTTCATACCTGCCAGTACCTCTGCGTTCGCGTTTCAATAGTTTCAATACTTTTGTACTGTCTGTACGCACGACATGAACTCTTTGGTTAGTGGAGGAGAGCGGGGCAAAGAGCAATTTTCCACTAACCCCGGGTGGTGGTGGTGGATAAAACATTTAAGACGAAATAGGGTATCCAAAAATCGTTGGAAAATTGACTTTTGTCATTTTGGCCCGCTGTGTCCTGTATTGTTTAGTTCCACAAGAAAATAATTCTATTTTTTCCGACAGCGATGCGACGACAAAACCTAGTCAGTCATGAAATTTTACGTCATGCAGATATCTTCATGCTCATAATTTTTCTGCCATTTTTGGTACATCCTTCGACTCAGGTCCTACACGCAGGCAACGCGATGCACAACGCGTGCAGTGTCGGAAAGCCCTCACGTTTTTTTCATGAAACCAGACCCGTCCTTTCGCTGAAGACCAAGACTTCATTAAATGCGTGCCTTTCCAGAGCTTACCGGCAACCAGCAGCTTTTGATCCACTCTTCTCTGCTCTAGATGTTCCATAAACGAGGTGCCTTTATCCCGGCATTTTCACTGACACCTTCAACTCGCTAGCCAAGCTCTATCAAGTTGCTTCTTTTCCTCCTGAGTGCGACTTATTCCGTCCGCTACAACGAACACTCTTCGTCTCCATAGTTTACCATATACACATGCATGCATTTCTTTTTTTTTTTTGTTCCTTACAATCAACGAGGTAGAAATCTCGCGCGAATTTTGCACTAGACGAGATGTTTACACGAATATGCCTTTGACATGTCGAGGGATGGTGCATAGAATTAGGATGCTGCATTGAGCTACACGGTGAATATAAAGCTATCTCGCGCGATTCATTCGTGATTGTCCGAAAGTAACATGCTTATGAACGCGAATTTGAGGATGCTCGCGTTGGATTAGCAATAAATGTGGAAAAAGGCTTATGTTCCTGCTATGATTTTGCAAGATCACAAAATGGATCAGTTTTTGACACTGTAAAGTGTCAAAGCCAATGATTCCATTATTTGTTAACTTTTCGATGGCAAAATAGGGATTTACTTTTTTTTATTGACACGCGGAATATTATAAAAGGACAGATTTGTGTAAGGCAGGTCGGGAAGAAATGGCCATGACATTGGAATCAATTTTAATGTTTTAAAAACCTTTGAAACTGTTGTTACAACCAATTCTATAATCATCCAAGTGATGTAATTCACTGTCGATGCAATAATCGTAGTAAATTAAACCTAGAAAAGCGTGTCCTCGACTTATTTTATTCAAATTAAAAAAGCGAGTTTTTAACTCAACGAACCAAATTATTTTTACCAAACCGCATTCCGATTCTACAGAATTATTTTTTAATGTGTGTAAATTGAATGTTAATCGGTATATCGTTCATAAAAATTTGATTTCTTATTCACGTGATCCTCGATCGGGCATTGCACGGATGTATGATTAATGTTGTTTGCAATCCAAATAACAGTCGAGAACTCGTACTTGAGAATATAAAATATGGGTTAGATTATCACAAGTTTTCCAGATCAGATGCAACGGAGCAAGTTGTTGATTTATGTCCGGTGGGGCTCGCGGTTCTATAAACCCGGGACCAGAGCAATCTCAACCGAATAAGCGAAGTGCACAGTGGGCATCCACTCTTTCTCACACTTATTGCGTCGCCACTCCCGGGGGAACGCTTGCTAATCCATTCTTATCCAACGGCGTTTGTAAACATGAGTTGGTTCGCATCCAGAGTCCGATGCCCGAGACCAGTCATGTGGGTTGAGCTTCCGAAGATATTCTCTCGGAATCTCGGCGACGCGAAGCTTTTCCACTAATCGATTCTACGTTACACTGTACAATGCATTACTCAACATTCTTTTCAATCAATGACTCTTCGAAACAAATGCTATAAAATCTCCAAAGGTGATTAAAAAAATATTAACTTCCAATTTGTTTTAATTTCAAGGTATCTCGATAGTTCGCTTCCACTCAAAAAATCTCATTTAATTTCCGGTTTGGGAATCTTATTTTTCAAACACGAAATAAAGTCTCTCATCGGAAAACGAGATTTCTTATCTGCAAATAACGTATTTTCGGTAATGCTCCGCTTTCTAATTTTCGTCGCTCGTAGCAAGGACGCGAATCATCCACGCTCGAACAACCTGCTGCTGTATTATATAATAGAATATTTACCCTTTCGTGTTCAGTTTGTTAACACATTATATAAGTTACGCTTAGGGTAGGACGAGTTTTAAAGTGAAAACTTGTAACATCCTCGTCATTATATGCTCGCCGCATTGTCGGAACAATTTCAGGTGTCTCCGACTTTAATATGCGTAGGACAATCCACATTCTTGACTTAATTACATTCTCATGATAGTTTGCAATAGTTTCAGGCTATCCACGCGCCGGAAATAAACCCTCTCTCCCCTCCCCAAGTTTCCGCGGTATTTGGGCCTCTCTATTCCTTCTACTTCGCCAACCAAGGGAAAATATAGAGACGATTCGTTGGATGCTCGGACTTCTCTGGGAAATCTGAGGTTTCCGTGGGTTTTCACCGAGAATTGACGAAGAGTTTTAAAGTTTCGACATTAGTTTTGTCGAATTAATCTCTCTTCAAAACACACCAATTAAGCACTCTAGTAGAACTAACTTCCTTCTGTTCGACAAAGTCTTAGTTATAATTTATGCGCAATTTCAGATGTGGAATGCAAATTTCTACCAATTTCTACTGAAACAAATTTTGAAATATTTAAAATTCCACCAAAAAATGCCTGCGATTGTTTCTGTGTTTACCTATGCCGGTGTGTAAGAGTATTATTTGGTTTAGAGAATAAAATTCTGCAAGTAAATAAATGTTTTCTTCTCACTGAATCAGTGCATTGAAAAAGACTTGCGAAGGATCGAATTTAATGCCACGCAAATATCTTCAGCGTCATATCGAATTTCGGAAGGAAATTATCGCGTGGGAGAGTATCAGTACAATAGTTGAAAATAGTTTCGTACTCTTACCGGCATAGAATGGTATATCCCTACGCTAAAGTAGTTTCCCTCTGTGTCAACAGGCCTCAGCTTCCGAGCCTGTTCAGAGCTCTATTTACCGTCTGCCCTCTCTTTCGGATGTAACAGAATTGCGCGCATGGAGCACGACACAGTGGATACTGGTCGGAAAAATGTTCCGCGCGGTATTAAATAGTTAAATCTCTGTGAATTCGCTTGCGCGATAATTGTGCAGATAAATCTCGTGGTCGTTCGTTTCTTGATAAAAATGAAAATCGTCGCTCTACCCGCGAGATAAATGTTTTTAAAAGGTAACTTCTCTCGTCGTTCTGCTAATTGGACCGTCGATTGTTGACAACAATGAAGTATCTTGACGATTTTTCTTCCACGTATTCGCAGCTGTAAGATTTTTTCGAAAATTATTGTTCCAGGTTTGTTACAGAATATAATTCGACTCGGCAAGTATGCGTGGCGCAACGCTATGGTTCGTCCATGGATGAAATATCTTCTGATCATTCTCTTCCTCTCGACGATCTTCTACGCTTATTTTTTAATAAACGGTAATATGTACATTTCTATTTTATATATATATAAGATAGATAAAGATTTCTCGCGACCCAATGTTGCCAACAAAATTGCAGTACCTTCTGTGGAAACGAAAAATGTCAAGACTCCGACAAAATTGTCTACTACGAACTTCAACCAAGTTGACGCACCGACATTCCCTACACATTTACAGCATGAAATTTATGATCCCGACATTAAATCCATTCAAGTAAGTACACGGAATGAGTTTGATATTTTTGTAAAATGGTTCATTAAAGTGAAGTAATTAATTATTGTTTGGTCAGAAGAAATGTGCCACTGTCCACTTGGCTATGGTCTGTGCTGGATATAATTCGACGCTTGCCTTAGTCACTGTCGCCAAGTCCATCCTCTTCTATCGCTCGAAACCGCTGCATTTTCATTTGCTCGTCGATGAAATTGCCAGCAGAACACTCAGCACTTTATTTGATACATGGAATTTGTCGGAAGGTTTGTTATCACTGATCGCAGCTTAATTCGAGCTAGCAGAATTTTTATACAAGTCAGGGGAAAAGACAAATTCAACTAGAAAAAAAATTTTCACAGTCAATGTATCATTTTACGCTGCTGAAGAATGGATACCCAAAGTATCATGGATTCCAAACAGACATTATTCCGGTGTCTATGGGCTTTTAAAATTGATTCTTCCCGAGGCACTACGAGAAGACAGAGTCTTGGTTCTCGACACGGACGTTACACTATTCACTGATATATCTGAACTGTGGAATATTTTCGATGATTTTGAAGACGAGCAGCTTGTGGCGTTAGTAGAAAATCAAAGCGATTGGTACATCAGAGCATTATCGTACGGTCAACGTCCCTGGCCTGCTCTTGGCAGGGGTTTCAACACAGGACTCATGCTCATGAATTTGAAGGGTTTGAGAAAGAAAAGATTCTTCGACATGTGGGAAACAACGAGTCGAGATGTTTTACAAGATATTCCTGATACCAGACTCGCCGATCAGGATATAATAAATGCAGTTATAAAGAGATATCCGAAAATCATTTATGTCCTGGATTGCACTTGGAACATCCAACTGAGTGATCATACCATCAGCGAGACGTGCTACGGTGATGCAAGAAAAATACATGTCTGTACCAAGCCCACAATATTTTTTGTTAAATACATTCTCTACTATTGTACAACAAAGTTGGATGAGTGTATGAAAAAAAAATTTAGCGATCTTTTATTAGCTTATAACATACGTGTTTATATATCTTTATCGTTTAGATAATCCACTGGAATTCTCCGCGCAAGCAGGAAGTGCGAAACAAGCACGCCGATGATTTTCGGAAAATGCATAAAGTTTTTGTGGAATTAGATGGTAATTTGTTACGAGGACAGCTGTTCGGGTGCAGCAAACCAAAACGTATTCATACCGTGAGTTTATGACCCATCATAATTTTATCCTTATAAAGGACACCCTGGGTTTTTTTCAACATTTTTATCAACATTATCGATTATGGAAAAATCTTAAATAACTCTACATCATAGATTATCATCTATATTTCGCTATTTAAAAAAATGTGTTTTACTGATTTTTAAAAACCTGATAAACTTAAAACGCCGAGACATAAATTATTCCCAGGTGTCAGTTCCAGTTCTAAATGCCAGGTGATATGCAATTTATCTGAGTTTATTTTGATCAGTCAGACCAGTCCAACGCGTGCTCAAAATTCGCTCAGGGCTCGAGTATTATCTATAGGACACATATTTTTCTTCTCGAGTACGAATACAACGTTTACTCCGATACTGACGTCGCTCTGGTGACTCAATGTAGCGCAGATAGAATAACGCTGTTGACCGAGTTGTGTAAACATTGGTCAGGTACAATCAGTGTTGCATTATATTTAACGGATGTGGAAGTACAGACGTTTCTCGAATTCGTTCGAAACTCCGACGAATTGAGGAATCGTAAAAACATCGCTTATCATGTCGTGTACAAAGATGGGGTTCGTAAAATGTTTCTCATCAAATGTTTAACGGAACAATTATTCTTTTATATTTTTCATTAAAATTATTTCTTTTCTTTTCTTTTGAAGGAATTTTATCCGGTGAATTATTTGAGAAACATAGCAATGTCGTACGTATCGGCCGCATATATTTTCCAACTGGACATAGATTTTCTTCCGCAACTTGGTTTGTACGAGAGTTTGCTTAATTACATAGCGAGTCTAAACGCAAGCCTGTTGGACAAGACCGCGCTGATTGTGCCGGCTTTCGAGACCCAGCGTTACAGGTAACGTCTATAGTCGTGTGAAACTGGATAAACAGATTCGAACGAAACTACTTAAATTAATTACTTCAAGATTTACCTTTCCGGCGGACAAGCAAGAGCTAATTAAGGGTCTCAATCGCGGTGTACTTTATACCTTTCGATATCACGTCTGGACCAAAGGTCACGCAGCTACCAATTATACGTTTTGGCGAAACGCTACTCGACCTTACGAGGTCGGTGATCCCCCCAAAAAAATGATTGAATAAAGACCAATAAAAGAATATATATAAAGGAAACGATAACTATTCAGTAAAATATTGCAGGTGGAGTGGGAGCCCGATTTCGAGCCTTACCTCGTAGTATCGAGATCTGGTCCGCGTTATGATCAAAGATTCATCGGTTTTGGATGGAACAAAGTGTCGTATGTAACTCACCTGACAGCATTGGGATACAAGTGAGTTTCATGCGTTATTGTCGATTCGACCAGTATTTCATGTCACACGAACAGCACGATTCTTTATGTTCCCTGGAAGAAAGTAACTGTATGCATATCGCAGGTTTGTCGTTCTGCCGGATGCATTCGTAATCCATCGTCCTCACGCTCCGAGTTTGGATATTGGAAAATTCAGAACGAATTCGCTTTACCGAAGGTAATGTCATAGAACGACGACTTCGTACGAACTAAACATTAATATTTTGTATTATTTATCCGAAGTTACGGAAAGAGTGACGAATACCCGATTCATGCATAATGGATTTTTTACTCGTTATTCGCGACCGGTCCAATTCAACACTTTTACCGCGCATCGAGGCAAATGGAGATCGGCAAATTTTTATGAGATCGTATTCGCTCGTCACTGATAATTAATTATCATCCTCGTAGTTCTTTTAGATGATTTAAACGTCTCTGAGACTTCCCGGCGAAAAAAAGTCGATGGAACATCTTCGGATTTATTACAAAAAAGACTTCGATTAATATTCCATAATAGATAAATAAATTTTTTTTGGCGACACGCGAAAATTGTCAGACCACTTTGACATTGTCGCGTATCGACGATGTGATTGTCTCTTGACCTAAATCTCGGACGCGTTTATGATATTTAATTGTAATTGCAGATGCCTTAAGAAGTTGAAGGACATATTTGTCGAGGAGTTAGTTGCTAAATACGGCTACAGCGCTTTGTTAAAGTTGAAGCAAAATACCAAAGATGAAATGGTGCCAAAAATGCAACGTCTACAATAGACGATAAGTGATGCAGTAAAATAAATATATAATTGAAATGTATGAGATTCGCATTGAGATTGAAATAAATTTTTGTAAATGTTGAATACATGAAACAGGCCGACTATGATGAAACCTTACCTTTCCAATTCGTCTCCGACGTTCCGACGTTTCAAGTTTTCTTCCGAATCATGATGAAACTCGCACATTCAGAGTGATTGGAGGGATTGTTAAGTGAATTGTTTTAGGGTTTGGGAAGTATTTATTAAAATTTAACCCATTTAGTGGAGTGTACAGAGCGGTTTCTTCATTATACATCATCGTAAAATTACAATCACACTAATTACTTCGTTTATAAAATATGTATAATATTTACACACGTCAGCCACGTCGATAAGTCGTAGATAGTAACCATGCAATATGCTTTTGTTGTTACTTATTTATAATATTTTTTCACGATTTATCGCATATATTCGGTAAAAATAATGCAGAAATTATAACGTGATGGCGATGAACAATGAATAACGATTTCAGAATAATAATGGTAAATAGGATTATTTTATCGATTCGACAATGAATAATAATGATGAAAAAAATAATAAAGTCTAAGAGTAATGATTAAGCACAATATTGTTTAGCGTTTACGAACGCGCACGACGCAGTTTTCACTTTTAAACGGTACTAGGTCACATACAATTCTAAAGTAAAAGTAAATATTTATATATACCAGCTATAATACATTTTTTCGTACGTCTTTTTTTCCGTGATTATTTTGTCGGAGACGCGCGCGCTCATTTACGTATACATAATTTTTGTCGTATCCGAAACTCGGCCCTGGATCCGAGTTCGAAGATTTCTCGCCACCTCAGTCACCGCCGAGGATCGAAGCACTCGACTTTCACAGAAAATTAATTAAAAAGTCTCTAAAATAAAAGAGTATTTAATCAATCTTCTCAAGTCTCAATTCGACATTTCAGTGTGTCATGTGCGGAATTGCACGATCCTTGTTTATTACACTTAGTAGTCTCCAAAGCGATCGTAGGAACTAAGCTCCGTCAGTATATCGACATCGATCAGGCCCGTTCCGCGAGTAGCGCATGTAATTATTCTGTTCTTAATTTTTTTTCCTCTATCGCGTTTTCCACTTTATCAGTAACAGACGCCAATTTTCTCTATTCGATAACGCAAAAAATGACGATTTGTTTGCTTAGGCCAGATGGTCGAAATCTCACAGCTACACGATATTCAATAAATATGTCCGATTCACGACGTTCACCTGGTTCGAACATTGCGGGATTAAATTCATATGAAAAAATATGTTTCAAAGAGAATGAGACAGAGAAAGAGAGATAGAAAGTACATGATTTTTTTAACTATCGACGTTGGTAAAGTGCCTCTAGGTCGTTTTGCTCTCGAATCTAAGTGTAAAGTCGTTTAACGGGATAGTCATTCGTCGATGGACGAAGCACACATCGATCAAACATTATTCATCTCGTCAGCGACTTCAACTATATTTTAACTGGATGGTAAACTCCGGACGTGTTTTTTTTTCTTCTTTTCTTTCTACCGAACCAAAATTTATCAATTCATCGTCTAGCAAATCTTTGAAATCTATCTATTTATAATTTTTTGTCATTTTTTAAATCCATTGATCATTGTTATCCATAAACTCCGATACAATCTAGTTCACATTTAATTCATCTCTAAGTGTACTATATTTTGGCAATTGGTTTTTCTTTTTAATTTTAATTTTCATTTTTTACTTCTTACTTTTCTACGCGATCTTGCACATGTCAAGCGTATCGCGATTATCGCGGGATGTCGCGCAGTAAGAGAAAGTTAAAATTATTTACAAATAATCTAAGTTTTCATTATATACGTGGCAACATTTAGGCTCGTAGCATGGGCGTGGTTTTTTTTCGGGGCGAGAAGGGTCGTGCTCGGGGCCTCGACCTCATGACCTCGATGGACCCTTCGGAAGGTATTGCACCGTCGCAATACCGTACATGCATTATGATCGGCGTGAGGTGATTTTTTTCCAGGGTTCGGACGTCAAAATACAAAATTACAAAAATATATTTCATCGCCGGCTCGCCCACCCGACCGCGGCGCTTAATAAACGTGTGCCCGTCATTTATACATATTTAACATTAACACTTATGAACATTTTGGGTGCATTAATGAGTGTGTATGTACATATGGAGCGACGGGGACGGTTGGGCCGATAGATGAGGCGACGATATTTTATCTGCTAGGCCACTTAAAATACTCTGACGGCGACCACGAAGCCCGCGCACGATATATATATCCATATTTACCAAGATGTTACAATCGTGGATATTGAAAAAAAAAATTATTTTATTTATCCCCCACAAGAGTGATGATTAAAAATTATACTCTTCTCTCCCTCGCGCGGCCGAACCTAACGATCTAAAGGCCTGAAACTAAATGAGGTCACTGTCGAGGCACCGAACGGTCGTTCCCGATTAAGGGGACTAACGAGGTTTGGTCGAACGAAAATATGGACAAACAAAATGTAAACAGTTTAATTTATGATGAGTATGTCGGTTCAACATTGTTGAGTAGGAAAATTCATGAAGAATTCTGATATACTTTATAAAATCGTTCTTATTGCTGTTTGTACAAAACAAATACCTTCCACTTACCGAGGCGATATGTCGAGAATAATTATATGTCGCCGAGAAATTTTGATCGGAGTTAAAGAATGTTCTATCGAGCGAATCTGAGAATTGATGTTAATGTATTTCATATTTCTATAAACAGATAAGAAAATATTTCAGGTTCTTGTTTTTAGCTCTCCATTGTATGCATTCAAAAAATAATTCTATTGTGAAATTCAGTCGACAATGGAGGATATTGGGAAAAAATTAGGTTCCGTAGTTACTAAAGCTATTTTACCAGAAACGTGGTAATCAATTATTAATGCTCATTTGGTGCTAACGACAATAACGAGATTGTTGTAAATGATATCAGCAATTTTTTATGGATTTTCGTACTTAATAATGATTGAACGCATTCTCATCTTAAAACAAAAACTATTTACATTGTGTCATTGCAATTTTGTTATAAACAAACTTAAGCCGCAAAATTTTCGATTCGCCAAATCTATCTGGTTCCCTTAAAGCAAAATGAAGGGGGGGTGGGGCAGTATTATTCAATGAGAGATCGCGTTCGAACGATTATTTTCTCATTTATCGTGAGAGGCAACGGGAGCCTTAATACTGGTCACAGTATGTATTAGCTCGAACTTGTCGGAGCAACGCCGAAAAATTCTACAGCTCGAAATTTCGTTATGCTTTCGTGTACGAGAGACTTCTCGGCGTGACTAAAACTTGTTGTTCTCAATTGTTTATTCCTAAAACATAATTGGGTTTTTATTGATCTTTTTTCCCTTGTGCCGAAAGAATTGAATTTTAACGCTTCGGTGTCGGGATTGTCTCTTTAGTTCAAAGGATAGGAGAAATTATTTTTAAAAATCGCTTGTCGACTTTCCGACACAACGTCTTATTAATTAGGTCGCGCGCTGTAGGAATCAAAGTCTCGTCGATATTTTACTAGGATGTACATTTCCATCTCTATGAAGCAAAGGGTTGAAGTTCACTCGACGGTATTTTGTTTTTTTCTGGTTCTTTTTTATGCCTCTAGACTACATTGGACGCGATTTGTGCGTGGATGAGATTCGTTAACGCCGGAACGTTCACTGCGTGTTCCTTTATGCGTTCCCTTTTGTTGCGGATTGCATTAAAGATAAATTAAGAAACGTCACTTCGGATCCGAATGTTCATTTTTCGACCAGAAAAAAACGTGAATTCCCGTCTGAAAATGCAATTTTTCCACGGATAACCGATCGCTGAACGAACAGTTTGAACTTTGCTGATCCCCCGTGCGCGACGGATTAAGTAAAAGAGTTTAACTGTATGATATTCATGATTTTTCTATCGCTGAAAAAATACTAAGCTCGATTGATTATTTTGCGAAGATCCGTGAGGAATTTTTTCAAAAGCGATATTTTTTTTTAATCAAAATAACGTAAACGGTGAAATTAATAAACTCGTATCCGTGTGAAAGAACGGCCACACAGAATGACATTTGAATTCAATTAACAAAGTGACTATTTTTTTCAGTCAAAAAGAAAATTCTTCGAACTCGATACACCACCTCGTTTTCTGGATCAATTACTGATATTTTCTTTTATTAAAATTTCATTAACGCAACAAATTTCTATGGATTGTTCTGGGTAGAGTGTAACACATCAGGCTCAATTGACTAATGGACACGATTTCATGAATATCACTATCCAACACCGAAATTCCATGTAAAACGCTGCAACCGAATGCTTTCGAATGCTGTTCGTAGCACCTGCACAATGTGCGAGTGTCTTTTTGTGTGTCTGTCTGTGTGCGCACTCAGAGAAAGAATGGATTGAGCGGGAATATGATGGACGGAGCTCGATGGATACACGAGTCCGATAAGTAGGCCAGGACCGGTGGTCGATTGTACGCGAAACATTTACTGACCATAGTTTCGAAAAAGGAAAAAAAAAAAATTACAAACGGAGAGAAAGAGATTTGTCATTCAATCGTGTGGCCATCTCTGCATGCATCGTTCGCGTGTATCGGCGTGGGGTGTTAATGCACACGTAGAGAATGATGTCGACTATCGTGGCGCACGACCGCAACAAGTTGCATCTATCGAGTTAAAAATCCTCGCGAGAAAATAGTGCACTAAGCCGGATAAAGCGCAACAAAACTATAACGACTAACGTATCTCACGCTGGGAACGATAAATTCAGTCAAGGAATTACATCCTCGTACGGCTGCGCCAGCGGCTGGAATCCGTAGTAAAATAAGCCGTAGAACAAAAGTTACGGGCGTCGATACAAGAAAAAAATACAGCAGCAACAAATAAACGAGTTTTCCTTATGCAGTAATGTGTCAATTTTTTTCCCATGCATTTCTATTCTAGAAACGATAAACAAAATTTTGCGAAGAGCGTTTTCATTCGGCGCTCTTCGACTTACCGGTACACAATCGTACTTGTTTCGGTCTTAGGTAATTAAAGCAAAAAAAATCGGCGATAACAGATAAAACGGTATAGGCGTAAGTCGTATCAATAAATGAACAATCTTTCTCCCTGTATCGGCCAATGAGCTTTGCAAAACGGATTATTTTTTCAAATTTTTTTGTCGGACAAGAAATGATCCCTTTTTGCTCCACTCGCCCTCTCGCGTAAATTCTGTTATCCTCGAACAATTGTAACGTTTATATGTAATCTCGTAAGTCTACAGTTATACTATATGTATATATATCTATATATATCGTTCTTTCTCGTACATCAATAATTTTTGCGCATTCAATTAGTCGCCCCCTCAAACGATCTTTAATTCGCGTATCTCGCTTTATCGTTTTCGCCACATATATACATATATATATAATTTTTTTTCTTAACAATGATAGATTTATTTTATATAGTCGTAATGCAGTATTCGAGCTTACAGCAAAAATGCCTATTTGGTACAAGGTCGTGGTTGTGTGTAACTTCGAAGCGTATATATACATGTATATTTATATACACACACCGTACACACGAGACCGTTATTATAATTAATGTCTGAATATTTTGATACTGTAGTAGTGAAAGAAAGACGAAGTGAACGAACGCCATTGCGCCTTATGCGAGTCAACGAGTTCTTTCATCCATTTCTTTTTTTGTCTCCTTTTTATTTTTTGCGGCTGCGGCGAACTTTCGGTGTAGGCGATTAATCAAACGATTTATATGTATTTCTGTACACCATTTTAGTATCAGCGTACCGGGCAATATCGTCGATTTTTTATATTTTTTCTTTAAATGTAAGACCGCTCGCAAAACCGTGACTCTTCATCTCAGTTTAACTCTGACATTGTTATATCACGATTGCGTATCTTTTGTCGGTAGCGTTGATGAGACACGCGATCTAAAGGAGCCCTCTTCAGGATCGATGAGCTCGACGCTTTCGTAACAGTGTTACGAAAAGAGAACTCTGGTATTCTGATCCTCATCCCGAGCATAATACATACAAAAATGTTTCGAAGCAATAAATACAAGCTCGAGATTTGACTAATCTTCCGTGAAAAAAAATCTTTTGTATGAAATGAAAACGTGGGAGACAAAATAAAAAGAAACAAAAAAAATCTTGAAACGAATAAACAACCCTTAAGATTTTGTTTTTTATAAAATATGTAAATTGATTTTACGACTCGTTTTTTGGAAAGGTTAACAGTTTTACGATAGCCAAAATCTCATCTCGCGACTCTCATCGCGACAATACATCAACGTTTCAGACTAATACATAAAAGCTCGAGATTCGATGTATCTTCGGTAAAAAATGCGTCTCTATTGAATATAAATGTTGAAGACAAAATTTGAAGAGGGGAAATCTCGAACCAAGTCATCAATCCTTTGCGTTTTTTTTTCTTTGTAAAATATTCAAATCGATTTTTATTGCCCGGTCGAGGAACGCGATGTCGTTCGCTTCTTGATTCAATCATCTCGCGTGCTATCGTTTGACATCGTTTTCCAATTCCGTCACCTCGCATTTTTATTCGTAAACGTCAAATGCACGATCCATCATCGCTGTACGCTGAGTTCGTCGTCACCGTTCTTAGCGATGTGCTGCCCTTACGACTAAGATTGTGTGTACATAAAAAAATAAATAAATATAAAAAAATACCACTAATAGTAGTGAGAGAAATATGAGGAAGAATCGTTTTGTTTTTTTTTTTTTTTACGGGAATACTCGTACATTTCTTACCAGAATATTCTCCATTCGCGATTAAACTCAACAATTTGTCTAACGGAATATTCGATCTGGCAACGATTCGCTGCGCTCACGAATTAAAAAAAAATAGGAAAAAAATAACTAATCACTATAATTCTCTATCATTTCGGATCGAAACCGCGAGAGGCTCCGACATCGAGAAAGGCGAAAAGAGAGGGTGTGCTCCGTAAGCGAAGAAGCCTCAACTTTACTATGAACGATTTTTCAGACCTCAAATTTTTCCCCCACTTGAAATTAAACTTTACCATCGAATCTCTCGCATCGACATTATCGACCTATCTCATTGAAGGAACAACAACCGATTGTATTCGACCGTGTGGTCACTCGCCCTCCCCTATCGTCAATCTCCCTCGTCACCGATCCTCCATCGCGCTTTCGACTCCCTTAATACTCACGACCCGAATCCGATCGTCAAGGCACTACCGGTTTGTCCTCTTTTTCTAAATGTCTCTTAATCGGCACTCGTCATTCGTCCAACCCAGTTCGTCACACTAATCCCTCACCCTCTGACGATCCTCCACTCGGTGGACCATCAAACCTCCGTGCCGTCTTCGCCCTCGTCCTCGTAGAGCGGACCGTTCGGCGATCTCTTCTTCGGTTTGGGTGGCGGTCTCGGCGCGACTTTCTTTCCCAAAGTTCCGCTGTCGCCTGGCGAACCGAGGTGATTGTCCATCTCGTCCGGTAGCTTCGACGGCCACTCGGGTGCGCCTTCCGGTGCCGATCTGTCCAACGAGTTGCTCGTCAGAATGTTGGGGGTGCTTCGTTGCATCGTGCTGTAATGATTAGTCGGCGTTCCCGGAAGCGGTCTTCCGCGCACTATCGACGCGGCGCCCGGTTCGGGACTCTTGTTAAGCGAGAGGACCGAACTTCCGTCGGCGGTCGTTCGAAGTCCCAGGTTGTCGTAGACCGGTTCGATTCCCTCAGCGGCGGTCGGCGATGTCGGCGGTCCACTGCTCCAGCTCGGCGCTCTCGGCCTCCTCGGTATCGTGACGTATCCGTGCCGCGGCATCACCGGAAGTCCGCTGTTGTAATGCGAAGATGCTGCGCTACTGCTGCGATTGTGCGGCAGCGTCTTGAACGCCGCCGGATACTGACTGGACGGCGAACCGAACGTCATCGCCGACTGTTGACCTCCCGTTTGCTGTTGATTAGTCAGTCGCGAACTGTCCGGTGCGGTCGATGCCTGGGACGTCGGGGACGCGCCCCGACCTCCCGAGAACGCCAACAGATCGGGTGGATACTGTCGGTAACTCGTTCCACGGCTAAGGGTACCGTTATCGAGGTCCGGTGTGGCCCTCTCTCGCTCGTCGTCAACCGCTTCTCCGACCACACCGCCGACTACGCTCCCCGGGCCGTCAGCTGCTCCGAGAGAAACAAAAAAAGAAATTTTTTTTTATGAAAAATAAATGAGGAATAAATCATAAAGAGACTTAGAGGTAGAGAGACGATTAGGAATGTGTTTGGGAGAGTTCTGGTGAGTTTGATCTCGGGGATCGTGTATCGCGAGAGTTTGTGTGGCGGGTGAGAAGCTCCCGCGGAATGTTGAGGCACTTTACCGATAGAGAGGCTGGGATATCTTTGGTAACGCTTTGGGTACCGGTGACTTTTTTATCCGATCGCTAAGAACATTTTTTTTCGGAGCAAAATCGATACGTGTTTTCCGTTCAAGGTAGGTGAGTGAATTTTTTGTAGATTTTTCCAGCAGGTTCAATTGTTGTTCGAATTGTTTGAAGATTCTGTATTTATAAATGCTGGGTTCTTATTAAACAAAAATCCGGTACGTGAATGGGTGAAGAGGCTGAACCACTCCACCATTGGTCGAATGAGGTGTAGATTTTTTAAAACGGTTATACACACTTTTATTTCACTCGGTGCTTAAAGTACAGTTTTACGTACGCTTCGTGCGTGTGAAACCCCCCCTTCTACAGCCTGTGAAATAAAAACTCGTACGACACTCGCGAATATCTAGAGGGTCAATTTTTAAAGCATCGTTCAAAGAAGAGAATGAGTCACAATACATACAGATAAGTGAGAAATTATGGATTCTTCGTTGAAAAAACTCGACGCATTTCGCAAGTTTTTCAAAAAATAGCCTACATCACTTTATATTTTTGTAAATCCATTGCCATTAATATTTTCTTAGCTCAAGGACATTTGCCGTATTAGAAACCATTCACAATAATCGATAGATGCATAAAAGTGTGTATAAACTATTTCAAAAATGCACTACTCATTCAATTAGTTTGAAACTTTCGAATTTCCCCAATGCCCCATTGTTGCGGTTATTTTAACACTATTGGTAAGGGGGTTTCAATGTATTTGCTGATACGTCTATGAATTATGTATAAATTATTTAATTTTCTGTTCGTAAGGTCGGTAAGCGATACTCCGCGATAATCGGATATTCCAAGCTCATTTTCTGGACTCATTTTTCAGACGATCCCGTTTTTTTCTTTTATGTAGACTCGAGTGCGCCCTCATTTCGCTTTCAGCTTCGTTGCTCGAGTCCGGAAATTAAATATTCTCTCGACTATTTAACCGACTACCTGGAGTGCGCAATTAATTACATACTCGGGGGCCAGGAGAAGACTTCCATCTGACCTTTGGCGAATCTCGCAGTGCGACACCCGCGTCAACCGTAAGACCCCTCGCCACCGGAAAGCCTCGCCTGCCTACCTATATTTTTCACTTTAATTTTAATCGCAAAGTCTGTCCGGTTCGTTCAATCTCGCGGAAATGAACGACCTCGACAAAACTCGAGCACAAAAAAGAAAGTGTAGACCAAGAAAAAAAAATTATAAAAACTAGACAACAAATTCGAAATGAATTTATGTACATTTTTTGTTGTTGTCTCGGCAATTTCGTGTCACGTAATATATGCATTATTCATCCTACCGCAATTCATTAAGTGAAACACGCTCCTCTACGTCACGCCTTCTCACGATTTATCATACGATATAATGTACGTACATGCTAGACCTCGTTCTATGTTAAAAATCGAATTCATATCTCAAAGATTTACAGTAAGTTGGACGCCCAGAAATTGATCGCTTGCGGTCGTGTAATAACGAGAACTCATTAAATATTTTCGAATAAAAAAATTGTTGCGTACCATTTTTTTTGTTCGGCAAAGGTATTCTTTTTTGAGGGTGGAGTTACCGTCGGTCGGGCATCGTTAGATTTTATTCCAATAAACACGAGAATGTTATTTAAAAAATACTGATAACACGCCCGAAAATACCCGGAAACCGTGATTCTGACGTTGCGAAAGATCCGCGGATGTTGAAAATTGCGAGCGAATTGTACATTGTAAAAAAAAAATATGAAATTTAATATACTGAGGCTGGAAGTTTTTGCGCATAAACTATACATTAAGTTTCATGTACAATTGCGATAAAAAATGAATACACATTATACTAAAAACGTTGGAAATTCTTTTCTTTTAAATATTGACTTTTCTTTCAATAGGAAGATTGAATGTAAAATACTTTTATAGCAAATTATTTCAAATTCAATAATTCACTCGAATTTCACCGTAAAAGTCCGAACTTCAAGTCTGCAGAATGAAATTTCCAATTTTTTTAATCAGTCTTCATGCCCTGACGGTCAATCAACACCGCCATTATATACGCTATCGAAAGAGAATAAATTTTGCCCGACACTTTGCACCCTCACAAATCAATGTCTGGGAAGTCCGTCGGTAAGTTTGTTCCCTACCTTAATCGCTAATTAGTCAATCGGATCGCGAATCCCGTCAGACGAACTTGACGTTGGGTTACTTGACGCATTGTCTCGTTATAAAAGCAGTGTACTGACCGAATACAGAATCGTTGTCGAGTAATGTCCTGTTGAGTTCGGTCATCTCGGTGCCGTGGGAAGTGACCGACGGAGCCTCGTACCTCCTCGGTGGTTTGACGACAGGATTGATCGCGGTGATGAGGGACTTTTCCTGTTCGCCGAGTCCGTGATGTTCCAGCGAGGCGGCCTCAGCGCTTTTCTCGTCGTGTCTGGGTCTTCTCTTTCGGCAGTACCAGACGCACAGAATCAGCGTGACGAGGAGGAGAAGCAGAAAAGTTATGCCCAGTCCCAAAGCAAGAGGCAAGCTTATAGTGCTGGTTTTCCCCGCCACGGTATCACCGACGATGATCAGACTGATGTTCCTCTCGGTGCTACCGCCTGGATTCTGGGCCATGCAAATGTACTCTCCTTTGTCTGCGGGCGTTACGTCCGGTATCGTAAGATTCAGCCAATCGTTCTTCTCGTGCAGGACGTATCCCCTCTCGCCGTTGTGCCTCCGCGTCGAGTTGTTCAGGATCCTCGTTCTGTAGACCCAAGAAATCTTCGGTCTGGGCACGCCGGAAGCGCGACACCAGAGCTTGATGTCGCCTCTGCCGGTCTCCAGCTTGGCGAACGGTCCTATCGCCACGATCTTGGGTCTGCAAGCGAATTCGTCGCTGTTGACCTCGTCCCACATCTTCCCGCTCAGAGCCGCAGGCTGATCGCAGCCGGTCGGATGCGTGTACAGCTTCTTCTCTATCGTCCAGTCTCGGAATTTCTTGAGATGACAGTTGCAGTTCCACGGGTTGTTGTGCAACTCCAGACTGCCGAGTTTCGGGAGATTCTCGAAGGTCTGCAGTCTGACGCTCGTAAGATTGTTGCCATCGAGGGTCAGGGTTTGGAGACCCGACACGTTCTTAAAAGTCTGCTCGCCTATGCGCTGCAGACGATTGTTCGACAGTACGACTTTCTGAAGGTAGGCGAGATCGTGGAATAGACCGTTCTCCAGTGTCTCAAGATTGTTCTGATTCAGCAGAAGGACTCGGAGTCTCTGGGTCTCGAGGAAGGTGCCGGGAAACAGAGTCTTTATGCTGTTGCCGGAGAGATCCACTTCGATGACGATCTTCAGACCGTTGAATGCGTTCGTGTGAACCGTTTTGATACCGCACTCGCGCAGTACGAGCTTGTGAAGATTCACAAGATTCACCCGACTGAATGCGTCGTGCGTCACGTACGTTATGCGGTTGCCCGTGAGATCCAATGTCTGAATCTCCGAGGCCAGATTGTCAGGAATCTGAGTGAAATTTTGCTTTATGCACTCCGCAGTCTTTTTGCCTGAGGCCCACTTGCACTTGCACGGCGGACAGCGATCCCAGCTCTCCTGAGCCATGCAGACGACTATCATCGTCGTCATTAGCCCGAGGCGCAGTAACGTCGCCCTCGTTCGTTCCATTGTTCCCATCTCTATTGTGGCAAACTGCAACAGATAATGGAAAGGGAAGACCCCACACACTGGTATTACATACTGCAGTTATTGTGCTAAACGATAAATTCACGAAGTTGCGCCACGGCAATTATAACGGGCTTCGGGCGGGGGTCGCAACCCTAATCTCAATACGGCCCATGAGCGTACACACCGTTTGTTATCTTTGTCGCTTGTACATGCATCGCATCGCCGAGCGGAAGAGCAATGCAGGACTTCCATTTAATATCATTTACCCGGGCTTTAAGCTGTATCGAAGTAACAGGGGTAAAACTCATCGGGACACGACGGGCTCGGGGCAATACGGCTCACTGGTATCGCGCAGAAGAAATTTCAATCGTGCATTTTTTTCATTTAAAAAAATATTGAATGGCCAGTCAATCCTTTGAAGCACGTTTTATCACACCGTAACGATCAACCGTATTTGAAATTACATACATACAAATAAAAAAAAAAGGAAAAGTACACTCGAAAGGATCAATCGAACAATTATTTTGCCCGGTGAACGATATTCTTTTTCGACAACATCGAAATTCCTCTCGATTAACGGATATCGAATCAATCTCACTTCACCCGGTCATGTCCACCGTCTCCATCATGCTAAAAAGCTTATGTTATTCTGCGAGCCGTCGCGTGGCGCGTCGCCAAAGTTAAATTAATACGAGGTACGCGCCTGCCAGCGTCCCCGCGGCTGTGCACAATATTTATAATATACTTTAATACCTGTATGTTGTATATACACTGTATGTGCTTAGATTTGCACATTATATCTATATACGATATATATCCATGCATATGCATACACAATCTATGCTACAGTGAAAAAACAGGATGGCCCAAGGATTCACGTTTTCATTTTTGATCACGTAGCCTCAGTCGGATGGTCCGTTAACGTTAACTACGGCGACAAGAGAGCGGCGACGAGGTTTTTTAGTCTCAAATTACTTTGGAACTGCGGACCTCACGATCTTGTGCGATCCATCATCGCGGAATAAAGAGGTGAAAAAAATATGTATATAAAAACGGAGAGATAGGGAGAGATAGATACGTAGATTGTTTGCGCTGTGTGCGTTCCGATGTTCTACGTGGCTCGAGACATCTCTCGTGTCTCACTCATTGCACGAAATCGCGAAAGAATAAAATCGCTCCGGCTCAGGAGGTCTCCCGGCCGAGGGTTCTTTAACATTTCTTTTTTCGCCTCATTTACTCCTCTTCCCGGATTCAGCTGCACGAACATTGTAATACCCGGCGGAGACTTGCGTACGAAATTTATCCTCGGTTTCCTATCTACGGCTCTCGTCTGTCCTCGTATAATTCCTTTTTTTTTGTTCCTATCCGTTCCCGACACGAATGGCTCTTCCCGGATTTAACTCGTCGAGGGAACTTCTCAACGGGCAGGAAGGAACCACCAAGAAAAAAAGTTGATACGCGAGATTAAGGGAGCGAGGTTTGTGGAGGATAAAAATTGGAATTACGAAGAGGGAAATAAGGAGCGTTTATAGAATTAGACTTCGGAGGGTTCCGCGAAAAAAAGACCAGGAAGCGCAATGGAGCCACAAAAAAATCATGAAATATTCACGAAATCCGTCATCGTGAGAGTGGTCCGTATTCGTTGTGGCACGAGATCGTTGGACAAGGGAAATTCAATATTTAATATTTTTCAATATTTAATAACATTCGAAATACGTTTTCATTAAAATGTCAAAAAAGAAAAAAAAATCACTATAACAAAGCTTCCTGTGTGAAAAACTTGGGTTATCTTCACGGGTTCGACAGGTTCCAATTCATTTTAACACAGGAACGTGGGCAAACGAAATGCCCAGTGAAACCTAAAGCCTCGCATTGGGCTTGCACCTAAATCGGAAAAATACTTAAGGATTTCAACTCCACCGAGGCTTTGTGCTCAAAACGAGAATCATGCTCGGCATGGCCATTTCTTTGAGGACCTTCAGCCTCGTCGAATAATGGTAAAATCACTATGCATAAAACTCACGGCGCCTTTAACCCTCCTCAAAGCGAAGTCAAAGTTGGTTTCGGTCCGGAACCGACGGCGTTCGCACAGGATGTTCCACTGAAATACAGCACCGGAGTTACATAGCAGTGCACCATTCTTAGTCAAGTCCACAGAGACTTCTTGTGTGTACAGATACACAAAGCACACCGCTTTCGTCTGGCAAGCCGCAACTTGATCCTATTGATCCTTCGGCATTTGACTTGTAAATGTTGCGCAAGAAAAGCGAGCGAAGTCGGGAAACGTGCGCGGGACCTCATAGATGCACCCTGAAAACCGGAAAGAAACCAGCGGCCCGACGGAGTTTGGACTTTCATCTTTCGCAAGACTGACGGCAAAGTTTCCTCGTCGAGATATGTACCCGTGGCGACGTTTTCCTGTTCGGGGACGATATACATACTGCGACACAGCTCCTTTGACGCTATCTTTGTCCGGAAGGAAAAGGACCGGAAGGGAGGGCAGCGTGGACCCGGTTGCTCCGTCAAAGTCCGATTGATATGTAGGTATGCCAGAATCCTGGCACAGAAGCCGTTTCGAAGCACCGACCGAGTTTCCACGGAGTCAAAAAGACATCAAGTACAACACACATCCGGTACAATGACGTCCTTGGAGAGGTAGGGAAAGTTGAATTCTCCATTGGCAGAAAACGGCATGTTGCAGGAGACTTTCATTAGGAGTTAAGAGAAAATACGACGACAACAATATGGCTGAGGAACGTGGTCCTTAAATACGTGCGGCTCCGGGACTGTTTGCCTTTTTATCCTGTCAGCGTTCCGGGGACTTCTCTACTTCTACGTTGCTTTGCCAATGAGAAGACGGAAAGCACCTTTCTACAATGACGTAAAACTCGAGCCACTATTAAAGTAATAAGACGGTTCGAGCAGGGAATACAGCGATAGTGTCAGTGGGCGGCGGCCAGAGTGCACCCGGCTTCTCCGTCAAAGACAGATTGATGTGTGAGTTTGCCAGAGTCTGGGCACAGAAGCGGTTTCGAACCATCCATCGAGTTCCCACGGAGTTAAAAAGAGATCAAGTACGACACACATCCGGCTCAATGTTGTCCCTGGAAAGTTAGGAACCTGGGGAAGTTCAATTTTCCGTTGGCAGAAAACATCATGTCGCAGATGGTCTGAGTAGGAGCATGGAAAAAAAAACTACGGCAAGATGGCTGAGGACCTTCGTCCCTGACTCCATAATGGCGGCTTCGAGGCACCGACTGGGTTCCCTCGGAGTTGAAAAGATCTGACTACCAGCTTGGAGAAAGTACAACGAAACGGTGGTGGATCAGCTTCATCTGTAACTCTGTAATGGTAACTCTGAGGCTGATTACCTCATCATTCTGTCAGCGTTCGTGAAAGTTCTCGAACGCTTTGTCGCATTCCTGTGACCAGCTTGTCACGGAGGAAGCAGAAAGCAGCTTTCTCTAACGTCGTACAAGACTTCAGCCATTGCGAAAATAATAATACTATGGAACAAATAGGGAAAACAACGACAGCACCAGTGGGCGAGAGGCGTATAGGGCCATTGTTGAATACACAACTGTAATCACGTACGGCCGACAATCTAATTTCATGCAAATCGTCTAATTGGTGCGAATAAATTGGTGCTCGAGAGCTACGAAAGGTGGACGGGAGCGGTAAAGAGGGAAGGTCGTTCTCCCCGTTGAATCGCGGTCGACGTCGCTTGGTAGTATGCCCTGGATGAAAACCGAGGAAATAATGAGGCAATATGTTAATTGAGTGGAGGGGCGCACGAGAGGCTTTGGGCGAACACACTCAGGGCAGTTGCGTGAAACTGAGCATTTTGAGCGGAGAGGGATGACGTTGAAGAGGCGAAACGGAAGGGGAGAAAAAACGGCGAAAGGACAGGCGAAGGGTTGTATTGTTCCTTCTGTCCTTGGACCGCGCGGGAGAACGCGGAGAACTTGTCGGTAACGTTTCACGTAGCACGCTGCCATTGCTGTGGCAGTTCCACCACAGACCGCTGGTCTGAAAGGGTTGAAACGCGCATTATTCCGTCGTCTCGCGATGGTCCGTTGTACGCTGGAGAAAATTACTCGGCGACGGATTTTCCACGGGTTTGCAAGGGTTTTCGCCTCCGCGAATGTTCGCACCCACTACCTCCAGAAATGTCTTGCTTTAATGCCGAGCAACGCGTTCGTCCGGTAGAAATACTATGTGAGCGCTTAATCGAGCGCTCGCGGTATGCGCTCATAAATGCATATAGCGCTGCATCCGCTAGCATGTAACATTTTACCCTCTACCGCACGATATTATGGCACGATTTTTCTAGCTCCGGTGCCTTTTTAAAGCTTCCATCGCACAGTCTCGCGACTCCATAGTCATTGAGACGACGATCAACGGAGTCCTTCGATCAATCGCCAGCTAAATCGACCGATTCACCGACGGTTATTTCCATCCAGACCACCGGCAGTATAGCAAATTTTACACCAATCTCTCGATGATAAATATCACCTTTAGAATTTTTTTTTACTTAAAATGTAACAAGAGGTGGTCGAAATGAAAAGGTATTTTCTTTAGAGAATACAATCAAGTAAAAAGAACCATTCTGAAGCTATAAAAAAGCACTTAAGGTAGGTTTGTGTGACGACCTGCCGACAGTTAACCGGCGACGCCCCACGGTATGGTTTACTTTACATCAACCTCTCAATGCACTATGAATTTCTCGGGGAAGTAAAGAGTTCCTGTCACCTCGACTATGTTTTTTTTTAATAAAAATTTAACACGTTTGAGATGTTGGAAATGTTAAGAGGGAATTATGTTTTTTTTAGAGAATACATTCAGGCGAAAAGAAATATTCTGAAGCCGCAAAAAGTTAATTAATTAAGGCTTGTTTGACCAACCCGCCGACAGTTAGCTTTACCGTAACTTTCTCAGATACGGAGTATTTGCCCTCACCCTCTCAATGTACCATTAATTTCCCGCTGAAGTAACGAGGTTCTTTCGCCTCGAGAAAATTTCTATAAGGAAATTTTAACAGACCCTGGTTAGTTTTCGATGCACGGTGGATCGGATGTGAAACCTCTCTCTGAATTCAGAGTAAATGCATTGTTAGCTAACGAAGTCGCCGCAACTTAATACTTTCACAAACACCATATAAATACACCTTTTTTGAAGATTCTATTTGAGCGCAAAGAACAATTCCAAAGCGTTAAAAAAAAAATGTATTTAATTTATGCCCGCATGAGTGAATCCAAAACGGAGCCTTCATCATTCTAAACGGAACGAATCTTCAGCATCCACCGATTATCCTCCGCAAGCAAATGCGGTTAATGTGGTTCAAACCAATTTTGCTCCCGTCTCCGTGAACCTATCAACTCTCTGAGAGTATCGCAAGATTACGCCGTTCCTCATGTATAATACAGCAATATTAAGTACACTTTGTAGTACCTTGCGGATACAAACTATCGAAATTCAGATTGTGCGACGTTATCCGACTACGTAAACTCAGCTTGCCCTCGTTTTTCCTCCCGTCGTCCCTATTACTAGTCCGCAAGAATATTTCGCCACCAACCCTCCATCGTTGGTGCAATGCCTATCGAATACAATCGGTACGGCTACGCACTGTCCACAGGATCAGCGAATTTGTCTCCTCTTTCTCATTTCCACCGGTGTCGTCGAGCAAAGGGTGATCGTGACTGCGCCTCAGCTATTCATGGATATTACAATAATTATTCATAGGAATAGAAGATAGAACCAATGTCTAGGGGAGCGGGGTGGAACGAAGAACTCTGCCGAGACCGCAGGGGGTGCTCCGAGAATCGATCGCAAGATCGATACCGTTCCCGTGAGTGGGAGAAGATTACGGCCTGAGTCTACATATGTATGAGCCTTCCCTACCACCGTTTTATGGTGGTCGCCGTTCTGCCATCCCTTCGCTCCTACCGTTTATTACTCGCTCCCTCGTCCTCTCTCAATCTCCCGCAGGCAACCCGACGATGCAGCCTGCGCACCGTGTTATAGGCGAAAAGACACAGCGTCTACGGACTTGAATATTGACGTAACCGTAAAAGTTCGGCTCGCCCGACGAGTTCAGCTTCCAAGTTGGACGAATCGTTAAATATGATAATGAAAGCCATGTATGAAAGTACACGACGAGAGTCTGAACAAGTTTCGCGTCAGCGGCGTCGACGTTGGGCTTCGCGGTGCGAAAACCACGGAGTGGGGCTAGGGACATTGAAATTGGACGAAAGATGTGCCCGAATCGAAGAAGGCTTTTTAAACTTAAACTTTTGTCTGCGACTGGAAATTGATGGACTTCTGGGATTTCCCTATAATTGGTGGAGATTTTTCGCGCTCCACCGCAGTTGTTAATAATTCACGGTTACGATTTGTTGTGGGAAAGATGGAATATAATCGAACGATAGAATATGATAGATCGATGATTAGGCAAATCGGAGTGGGCTTTTTTCGACCGCGCTGCCGAGCTTCATCCCTTGAACTTTCGTCTGTGCCTCAACATTAGTCGCTGTTTATTTGTCGGAAAGAAAAAGTGAAATAAAGAATTTGATTTTGAAATACTAATATGAGTATTTTTTTTCGTGTGACGAACGAAAAAATGGAATTGCAGGTTAATGTCGTATCTTCTTGTACCGGTATCGGCTTATCTTCTTTTTTTTTTATTCAAGATGAAATTTTCGGGCTCCAGCTGCCAGTGGATAAATGGAGCAACAGACTGAAGGAAAGAATCTTCTATGGAGCCGGAAACTCTTCCTGTGCGAAGGATCAATCATCTAAGAGCATAAAAATCCCCGACGAAGTTTCAGGCGTGTGCTCGACCGGAAAGTGGACTAGCAGGATAAAAGCGAGTTACCTTGTGAATACTCGATGGTTTTTCCCTCGAGTGTATACTGGCAGTATCCTCGTCCCGGTACACAATGAAGTAACTTAGTTTCCTCACGGCACTCGGGTGTACGAAAAGATCGGGTAACAAATAGAATATTATGGATGGTCCACTCGCGAAAAAAAAGGAATGGATTATTTTATTAACGAGCTTTTCTCGACTAACGGGTACTGGGGAGTCAAACAATGCATTCGCCTTTGCGAGAGTGCTGCTTGCGGAAACGGTATGCCGCTCTGAACTTTTTTTCACGGTCCGAACGAGAGCGGACAGAAAAGTGAATAGCACACGGGAATGAAAGATCGTTATTTTTTAAATTGCTAAAGTGCATCAAAGAAAATATTCGTAGCGCTTGAAGCTTCGTTTTTTCCAATGCATGTCCAATGAATCCAGCTTGTTTCTTTTGCAATCTCAGTAGTAAAAAAGTGTCATTGTAAATACAGAAAGTGAGGTGATGGATCGTGCAAAAGTTCAGCCGTTTTAGCGTACCAATCAAAATTTTTAAGGGCCGCGTTTTTTTGCTGAACGAAAATTTTACGGCCAATTCATTCCAAGATTTTTTAAAAAATTGTTATCGATCTTTTTATGCACAGGTGCCACCGTTTTTCACATCTCGACAATGTGTTGCATCCCGACGGGCTCTCGGTGAGTTTGCGTTGAATAAAGGGCAACGACGGCCTCGCTTTCGAGCTAACGCTTTCGCCCTTTACATCGGGGACAGAAACATCGTACATCGGTGATGGAAACCTCACCTAACACTGGCTTAGAGATAAGCGACGGGCTGAGAGGATACTTGAGACTTCGTCGCCCATCGAGGTAGGGCGTGGAGAAAAAATGCAGACTCGATGATACTTTGGTATTCACGGAACGGATATTCGTATGACATGGGGGTAGAAACGGAATTACAGCCAAGAAATTACAGACATGAAATAGGGCATTCTTAGAGTAGTCAGAAAAAAGAGATTCTCTTTTTGGGCGATGGGTTCCGCAAGATGTACCGATTGTTTCCCGAAAATATAACATAATGCCCCGAAGGCGAAACGTCACGATTGCGCAGTGCAGGAGGGAGCAACTGCGAGCTCGGCGAAGCCATTCGGTTCGCCCAAGATACGATGGCATCGGTTGTATCAAGTTCAGCGTCGCAATTAAGCCGGGTGTAACTTTGCGAGATATTAATTTCGGGTATGTGTCTCCGGATGTGTCCCTGCTGGGAGGATTCCCGGCGAGGCTATTAATATGGGTGCCACGTCCATACACACCTGCCGAATTGCTCCTGGGACATGAGGGACGTCGGGCCCATCCGCGCGTATCGCCTCGCTTCTCCTATCGATGCCACGATAATTATTCCCGTGGTCATAATGGCCCTTGGGGAACTATTAACCGGATTTGAAAATAGATTAAACACACATTCCGCGATATTCGTCCCGGCATTGGCTCCACACACAATTATAATCCTAATTTCCCAGGGCTTCTTCGGTGCAAGGCGATACGTAAAATTTGTTGCACGAAGCCGATATAGCGGCGCGCTCGAATAATCCTTCTGCATCCGTGGAACGAGTACTCGAAGCAATTTGGAGAAGAGGGAAGAACCGTGTTGCATGCGCCACGCGATTCGATATGGTTTATGCGCCACCGATGTCGAAATGCATGTAATGGCCGCCCTCTTCCGTTCACCCCCCTCGAGCCGACGTCTTTGCGAGGGGATTTTTTTCCCAATTTTTTTTTCTTTTTTTTACCATTTTTTTTTTTTTCATCAATAAACCGAGGCCGGCGTCGAGACCTCGCATTATTCGCAAACTTTAGAGTTTTGAGAATATTTACAGACCCGAGCGAGGCCGAGCGAGAGGGCGAGACCGGGGCGGAGGTTGCGTCTCGGCCAGGAGTCGATTTCATAAACTTTTCAAATAAGTCCGAATATCTTCTTATAAATCCGCGGGCGAGCGGCGGGTCTCGGGCCTCCGATGGTGAGTCGGGGTGCGCGGAGGCGGTAATGTGCGCTATACGTGTACGCGGCTGTATAAAAGAGAGCCCCGGTGGCGGTTCGAGAAAAGTTTAAAAAGTACAGTGGAGACGTGGCCTTTAGCCGCGGTGGGTTATTAAGCCACGGTGCTCGCGGAATCGTACGAAACTATCGGAGTGCCGCGTCGAGATTACCGGTTCACCGTACACCTTCGCCCGCCGTCCGGTCACATCGACCAGAAACGACGAGAAAATCTTAGACGAGCCGAAGGAAACTCGTCAGCGAAGTTGTGTTACCATTCCATTTCCTCGCCCCCTCGCCTCTCCTTCTACCGGCGATACCCTCTCCCCCCATCCCCAGCCGCCCGCCGCTCTTGTGAACTTGTAAAGTTCGATGGAGTTTCGCTTTTTGTACCGAATACGGCACGCGTACAAGTCGTACAGTAGTTGGTTTGCTCGAGTAGTATTTTTTGTAAATTACGAGTCGCGGTGTTTCCAGATTTTTCGGATAGTCGGTGGAAACGATTCATTCACACGGGAACACGGTAGACTTTGCCAAAATTGAACATAGTTATATCAAGATCAGATTCTTGCTAAAAATTACTGAGTTAGGACTGATCAGATTCTTGCTGAAAAATTGAGAGCTCAAATCTGTTGTAGCGAAGATGTTGAAGGTACGCGAAATTCAATGCGGATCTTTTGAGCCACGTACGGTACAGTAATTTACAGGGACAAGCTCCCCGGATAAAACCTTAACATACAATGTCTCGTCATTATAGCCGAGCCCGGCAAATTACGGATAAAAACGGAGCGCGCAGCGAGATAATTAAGAGCCTTACCTTTGGCTACGTTATGATGTTGCCGGGGTCGAGAAACTCGTTAACTACCGGCAGTACCTCGCGGTAAGAGTCTGCAAAAGAAAGGAGAAAAAAAGACGAAATATTGAAATAAAAATCTTCACCAGCGGCACCGACGTTGGTGCTTCCATTATTGGGAAAATACTGGCAGGAAACGGCGGAGAAACCAAAAGACGCCCTCGACGTATGTCGCCGAATATTCCTCTTTTTTCTTCTTACATTTTCATTCGACTCGAGGCATCAAAGCTCAAAAGAAACTAACTACTTCCGCTTCCACGAGTTTTCCCCTGGGGGCGAAACATGAATTTTAATGTCGGCGCGCAATTTGTTTCACGGGTCGTCTCCGAGTGAAGGACGATGGATGAAGAAAATTTGATTATACCGAATCTTCGTTAATTATCCGCGCTGAATTCTCGGGCGAGTTGTATATCTAAAGTTCGCAATTAGACACGGCACATAGACTCGCGTCGAAGTCCGGATAGTCTGCCGCTCGAGGGAATAAGCCAGGGAGAGAGATATGTAGCTCTATGTATATCAAGAAGGAAGCCACAAAGTTTCGCCGGCGTCTCTCGCAAACTTGATTGTACATCCGCGTGTTTTACAACATCTATTATCAATTATCGAACGGTGGAAGTTCATTGATAGGTCGAACAAGGGTTCGAAGTTAATCGCGAATTAAGTTAATCGAGTTTGTCTTCCGCGAACCATTCCTCTTTCTTCCCACAATATATCTTTTAATTTTTTTCTCTCTTTTATTCGCTTTTTTCAAGAGCTTACTTTCGTACACATTCGTCGTATCTGGAGTTGATTGTAGTGGAGGTTACGTATATACGCTCAAAAATGAATTATTCCGAGAGATAGCGAAGAACAGACGGAAAAAGATGAGTCCGTCATTTCAAAGTGAACAGCGGTCCATTGTTCTGGAGCTTTTTTTTTTTTATTATTATCTATTCCGCCGCTGAAAGCGGGGAAACGAGCCGCGACGACCCTTTGACTTCCGCTTTTCGTTTATCCCCGAGCTTTTCCACAGACGTTCGACCACCGAATGAAAAAATATCTCGCTTGGAAAAGAAATTCGTGTAATTTTCCGACATTTCTATGCGAAGCAATTAATTTGTCTCATCAACGAAATATTTGTGGGTCTTTTCATAGTTTCGCGATGGAGCGTCGGCAAGCGGGCAGCGCTCTTCGCACCCATGTTTATTAATTTCACGAAAGAGTAAGATCTCTTAGGTCACTTGAAAATTTTGAACACAGAATCCGGTTTTGTAATTCTTATATTTTTTTATAACGTGACACATGAAAAAAATCTTATTCTCACGCATCAGAATTCAGCTTCGAGTTCCGTGCAATCGATAGTCGTGAATAACGCAGTTTCCGAAAAATGGGTCAGTGATCGAATATGAATAAACGCGCTGATTTACACTTTTGCATTCATTCGACTAACGCGTTCGCTCAGTCAACGAACGGGCGAAAAAAATAATCCGGAATCGGCGAAATTTTCCATCTGACAATTTTATTGATCGCTCAGCGTCATTTCTTCACCAAATTTTTTTTCCAGTGTTTTTTTCAGTGTAAGTGTAAATCGCAATGTCGGTGCTTATGCATTCTCAGTAGAGCAGCTCGTCAAGCCTTACAATCGAAAATCACAAAATTCCAAAAACCAAATGAGTAAAAGAAACTACGTTCTAATTTCGATAATTGTTCAAGTTACTTAACAATGTTTGTTAACTTCGATATAAAATCACGGAGGAAACGCGGCTCTTGTCTATATTCAAATCGCACCTGTACGTCGCCGAACCTTACAAACATCGCACTAAAAAAAAAAAAATTTATTTGACCAGCGCTCGGCAAATATATATTCACTTAGTTTTAATAATATATGTATTGCATTTAAATATTTATTCGATTGAAATAAATGTTCATTCTATTCAAATATTTATACTACTGATAATTTTGTTTTGCAGCTGCCCGTCAATTAGATGAATTTTCTGTTCGCGTTATTCGGTCAGAGAAGCTCAGCGTCGGTCGGGCGACAAAAAAAAATAAGTGTGTCAAGCTTTAATCTTTGATCATTAAATTATAATTCTCCAAACCTTCGTGGCCCGATACTCGGTACTTCCACCTCAATTTCCCTGGGAGCCGAAGCGCGTTTTTGCGCGGCTATTCTCACAGCCGCCCGTTGCAAGCCTCGGCCAGAGAGACAAGGGCCTCTCAGCAGAATCGGGCGTATCACAGCACAATGCGGTCTTTCGCGAGCGAGCCTCGGTGCCACATTTTTGTTCACCTCCTCTATTCCCCCGTTTTTTTTACACCCGAGACTCTTTCCACCGGTGGTGGCGAGGGTGCTTAATCGAATTGGTTTATCCGTGCATCAAGGCGAAGAGCGAGACGGAAGCGAGCGAACGACTTTCAACTCCTTTCTTTTAATACCTTTTTTTCGTCCATTTGAGCCTCAGTGAAAAAAAAAACGCGGGGCAAAGGTGGGAAATTGTTGGCTACCCGCATTTTTTCCCTCTATCTTCTTCCGTCGCTTTAAATTCCTGGGTTTGTTCTTATTTTCCCCGTCCGCCGTTTTTGGCGAGCTTCGCACAAGCCACATACTATGTACGTACGTTTATATGCCAATTACAGTTCCTCTTCTTTTTCTTGTTCTTCTTCGTTTCCCTTTCACGCGCCCTCTTTAACGAGCATCCGGCATAATGCGAATTAAATTTCCGGGATAAAAGAGGTTGGCGGTCGGAGACGAAGGCATTCAAGGGAGGAGCAGTGAAATTCTGAACGCCGTCATTGGTGCTCGGGAGCGCGAAGAGCGCTAGGTGTACGGATACGTGTGTGAGGCGATACGACATACAGAACGTAGTATAAGGTACGTACTTTGCTCGCTACTCGAAATAAATGGCCGGTTTCAGAGCGTTCCTCAGGAATGAGACGAGATACTTTATACGAACCGCTCTCGGGGCACCGGAGAGCTTTCTTGTATCTTATTGGCGTCGTCGAGCCTACTCCTTGAATACACTCCTCTACAACCTGAGCCGCTGCATAATTTCATGAAAAATAATTTCCCCGAGAGAACGCATTTGAAATATACAAATTTCATCTGTTTTTTTTTTTTTTTTAATTTCCATAATGGTTATTTCCATATATACGGAACTAAAAAGATTAATAATGCATCTGTTTCGGTCTATTGTCGTCGGATTCGACGCGACGGCGGGCTTAGATACAAAATAATTTCACGAAAGCAACGCGTTTGAAATATTTGAATTTCATGTCTGCGATAGGTTTTCCCTTTTTTTATAGCCGACCATCAATGATACCGCACTGACGCGGTCGATTCCATGTATTAATAAATTGCTTCGACTTTTCGAGAATTTAATCATAGATGGAAATAACAAAGTCGGTAACGTACATTATCCGTATGTGTGTCACTCGAAATTTTTCGACGCACACGGCCGTAAATCGGGTTACGAATGATTAAAGAGAATTGTTGAGCCTTGCTGCTGCGTAACAGTGGTTTCCGGTCGATTTCCACCCCCAAAATACCCCGTGCCGAATTGTTATTTGAAGAATCACGAAAATAAAAAAATGCTATAATGAATGTATCGTCGTTGTTTTTCTCTCACTATATTCGATCCCTGACGATCAGAAGTGGGATTACGAAATATTGCGACAGGAAGTTGGTCGGTGTTGCGATATCGAAGGGTCGACCGTTCGCTATCTACCGGGGAATATCTAGTTGCGTAGCACAAATCAGGAGTGCACACGAAGCAAAATGTTCTGGTAATACAGTTATGGTTGTGTTAGTCCACGTGTGTGGACGTTTTATACAGCTAGGGAAGTAGGATACGTTTCCAGGCGAACCGCACATTCGGAGTGCGCCATTCCCCGGACGATATATCGCTGCTCGCCGCGGTTACATTCGCTAATGTCCCGGACCGATAAGACCCTTTGCCGCATGTAACATCAAGATCGAGAGAGGGGTGAGTCTCGAGTTACCGCACAACCCCAACGTTGTTATTGGCAATAAACACAGTTTTGAGAATTTATATGCGCACCGAGTCCTCCCTCTCCATATTGGACACTTCGGCTATATTCATCCAGCGACGAACTACACACATCCGTTTCATCAATTATCGAGCTTCAGGCGGCAAGATAAATTTCCCGTACTCTTCGTTTAATAGGGAATGCATCGCATCTTCCTTTTTATTGTTCAATAACTCATTTACGTTCAACTTCCTATTTCAGCAATTTTATTGGCACAAATTTGAGTATACCAGGTTCCCGTTTGTGGAATGAGATTTTTGTTGGTTTTTAAAGTAGCAATAGCGGAAAAAAAAAACAAGCGTAAAGGGAGTGCTGGGAACATTAATATCGCATAACAATAACTTCAATATGGGATTAACGAATGCATGAAAAAAAAAAGTTTAACAAATCCTCCGGCACTTTTTGTTCATAAAAAAACAGTTTCTTTTTTTTTTTGTGAATACTTTTCAAAAATTACTTTTTAGAATGAACCAAAGATGCAGTTACAAAAAGTTACACAAAATTCTGAAGAAAATGATACATATTCAGAAAAATTACTGAAACGTTGTCATCACAAAAAGTCAGGTTACCGGATGATATGGTGAACATTTTTTTCGTTAATTTGTCAATAACATATTGGAATAATAATAATAATAACATATTGGACCAACAATTGCATAAATAATACAAGTACATTATAAACATTTAAGTATTCCAAATATCTGCATTCAAAGTGAAATTTCATCTTTTTAAATGCAAGTTTTTTTTCAATGATCGGCCTGCGATTTGTACAAGTGTGTGATAATACAAATATTTGTCGCTACTATTCAACTGGTTAAATAATTACACAGACCAATGGACAAAATTGCGAAAAGAGCTCGAGGCTCTTCGTCCTCAAAGTTCACCCCCAAGTGTCTACGAGAGAGTTCCCTTCGGGTTCCATCAAGACCGCGGAGAAGCGGATATAACATTCTTTTTCTTTCGTCTTTCCTTTTCCCATCCGCGGAGCTTCTCTCGAACCTTCATAGCTATTCGCTCCTTAAAACCATCCGGAGTTAGCTAGAAGCGGGCTTAACACCTTAGTTCCTCCGATCGTTCGCCTATCGCGTCGCCGCTGCGCCGGATGAAGAATGACCGAGAGGATAAAAGCGCGAGATCGATTCCCGATCGGGTTTTCCCGCGGCGCATCGGTTGCCCGCAAGTCAGTGTTTTATCCAGTTTCGGCGTGTCGGTGTAAGCTCGCAGGGTCCGCGAGAAAGTCACTGTTTATTCAAGCTCGCGAAGGGAGAGAGTGGGTGAGATAGGAAGTCGCGGGCCGCAAACCGACCCCGCCGCCGCCCTCCACACCGAGATGAACGAGATTGAAAACCGGCGGAGTACTTTTCAATCAAAGTGTTCCTCTTCTCGGCGCACTCTTTGCAAATCGAATTCTCGAATCTTTCGCCTGTAAGGACGGGGCTCGGAGGGGGATAAAAATAGAAAGAGCTCGCGCCACTCGCGATGTAATCTATCCAGACAGGCGTGTGCTCGGTCCCCGGCCTGAAAAACCGTGGTTTCCGGATTTTCGAATAGCTCTTATTTCCCAGTATTATTCGTATTATTCCCGTATTCCGTCGGCTCTCGACGCGTCATCGACGTTTTTCGAGAGTCGAAGAGAAAATTACCGTGAGACTGATAGTGCAATTTCGATACCACTGCATTTACATTTTTGCTGGTGGATCAATCGATGGAGATATTCGCCTGAGAAGTACGACGGGAGACAGCTACGACACACTCGACGTTATCGGTTTATAGGGGAACCGAGGGAAAATCGTTGCGGGACCGGTTCCAGTATATGCAACGAGTATAGAAAAGAGCTTGCGCCAGCCAGATCGCCTGATTGCTTCTCCGGTGAAACAAAACCTACCGACGATTACTACCCTCGAGCACGCGTTGCATGGCCGGAGGTACGTACGGGATACCTGTTATACATGTACCTTCAATGCCCTTGCTGCTCTGGAACGTACCTGGCCTGCTGTATGGCATCCTGGAGAGAAATTTACCGCGGGCGCATTCCCTGTGGATCGTTGAGGCGCAACTCACCCGGGTCTCTCTTTTCGCTGCACGCATTTCGTGCTCCGCATCGAGAATAAAGTCCCCCACCGACAAAAATTCAACGAAATTACACTATGCTGCTTCAGCCAAAAAAACTTAGAGTCATAGTTCAAATTGCTAACCTGCCGGTCAACATTTCCTCCGCGGATCGAACCTTTTTTTTTTTTTTAGTCAAATCGTGACTGTTTGAAGGCACAAATTTTTTGTCATAATTTTGTATTTTCATTTGTACAACAATTATATGGATGGTCTATGAACGGAAGGTTATGCGAGCTATGCCAATTCATGGCATAATTTACTCAATACCATATGTCCATGCAGCCATGGAGCCATTTAATTATAGAGCCGTGTAGTCATGTAGACTCGCAGCTTCGCCACTCTTTCTTTCGAGGTTTGTCAAGTTTTGTCGATTGCGCAGTTTGCGCGGTCAACAAAATTCGTATATTAAAAATCATGTATAATTGCGACGAGAAATTAACATTCAATAGATCAAAATCATTGGGAATAATCTACTTGAATTTCGATAACATAATATATTAATTTTTCGTTATAATTAATTGTTCATGGAATTTAATGTACCAGTTTTTGGGATGGAATCTTTCTGACTGGTACATTTAATTTACAGTGTAATTTACTTTGAGGGCCTTCGTCCGTATCGATTACAGCCTGGATGAATAAATCGATCGATCGCTGTTGAAACAGTGCAAATACCGAAATCTTCGATGAATATGAAGAAAATACGGAGAACCGAGGAAAGTTACGTACAATGCGGTCTGTGGATTCGTGCAACTAGTCATAACTGCCGGTTATGGAGCTCGTTATCTCGAATAATTTTGGTAAAGTTCAGCTTCAAGGGGAATGAGTGATTTGCAAGAAAATATCACAAGGTATCCGGTTACAGGTAATTGGCAGCTAATTACATCAAGATGATGAACGAGAATAGCCGGGCAAGAACGGGTAAAGCGTCGGAGCGAACGAAAAAGTGAGACAGGTTCCGCCCATCCGGTATTCCGCTTGAAGCCACTTTACTCTACGTACACAGTATTATACGAGAAGCCTGAAAAAAAAACGGCTTACTCGCGGTACCGATTCTGAGCGGAGAAAATACAATTGCCCGTAAATGCTCAAAGCTGGCCGATGAAGCCGGGAAAATCGGCTGGTGTAATCAGGTCGTTGCAATTTACTAATAAAGATAAATACCGATATCTGGAACGTTTGATTTTCCTCATCAGTGGCTCAACGGGCTTTCGCGATACGCGCTTTCCACCTCTTCTTCCTCTATAGTTGGCAACGTCCTCATCCGCGGATTTTCCCGGCAGAGGAGGAGGATCAAGCTAAGGATTAGGAATTAAATCTCCGGTCGTCGTCCGGGTGCCAGATTGTCCGCGAGCCCACCGGAAGACTCGCCTGGGCAAATTCGTGACATTTCAGAAGCCATTTATTGCGCAACCGGTGTTCTAATTAATGTTCCCGCTTATCCGTTCTTGCGACACCCGATGCTATCGTGGATTTTCGAGTGCGCTAGATTTTCGGGGGAGAAAAAAATTATGCTACCTTGGACTATTTAACATTTAATGTGTCAAATTATTTTGGGCCGATTATTTATCTGCTTTCTTCGCGATAAAAATTCACTTGGGGACGAGAGAGCGATAATTTCTGGCAATGATTTTTTGTCCTGATTCTGAAGCATTGTCCATAGCTTAGCCACGTTCCGTCATCCCACTTTGACGATCTTCGCACACGATGACAATTTGTCTACTTATGAACATTTTCTTTTTGTTCCCGATGCTTTCGCAGATTTTCTAAGTGCTCGAAGTTTTCGGCGGGACAGATTATTGCACTAAATTCCCATATTTACCACTCCTAGTAGGCACGAAAAGTTGCACTTTACATGCATGAGCCAAAAAAAATCCTTTAAAATATCTCCATTTAGATGCGTATCATTCTTTGGAGAAATCATCCATCAGTCATTCCATTTGGGGTAAAAATATCTAGTGACAATTTTGTTTTCTGACCTTAAAGTGTCGTCCACTTTAGTGGCCCTAAAACGTCCTACGCCGAGGATCTTCGCACACGGTGACGAAATATCGCTACTCATCGTCACATTCTCTTTGCTTTTCCTTCGCAAAATAAACAGCAACATTATTCTCCTCGGGCATACGTGAGCAAATTGAGTAATAACGTTCGTACATTGCAGTTTTACGTGATAGCAGGCTTGTACACAAGCGAGACACTTCGCGCAATAACCCTCTCGGGCCGAATATATTACAGCCTCGAGGTAAAAGTAACGCTCGTTTCCGTTTCGGTGCGGCGAGCGAGGGCGGAAAGAACACCAGACGTGGATGTAGTTTCTATACCGAGTCTTAGCTCTCTGCCGAGTTTTCTCTTTCTCGAGTGGCTTAAACTCTCCAAGAACACCCCCCACCCTTATTTCGTCCCCCTTACTTCGACTAATATCCTGGGAGAAATTTCGCAAAGCTCGTTGCGACACGGCTGAAAATATTCCGCGTGGGTGGTAAAATTTTATACAAGAAAAATGGCCGAGGGGCTGATGGGTGAAGTGGAAAACTGCGAGAAGGTCTTGGCACATAGCGGGATACGTACGGGACTCGGGGTGCGAGATAAAGAACTTTATGAGTGGTTGTTGTACACCCCGACCCTGTACTTTCGTGCTCGCGTCTCGTACATTATCGCGCGCAGAGAGTACGTTTAGCGTTTTGCGAGCGGGGGGTGTATTGCACGAACCAGGGTAGTCGAGAAGCAACCAGAGAGCTGTACCGGTGAGTGGGAGAAAAGAAGAGGGAGAGAGAGAGAGAGAGATAGAGAGAGAGATGTAGAAGTTTGCGTGGCGCCCTTGAGTTTGGGCAACTGAACTCTTCTGAACTCGGGAGCAAGTACATTAGCGTGCGAACTTTGTGAAGCTTTGCAAATCATATACGAGTTTTCTCAAGGGAATGAAAAAAAAATCAATGTTTCCTCTCCGTGTAGGTAAGAAAAAACAAATGGAAAGTAATATGAATTTATATGGACACTTTAGAGTAAAGGCAAAAGGTTGAGGCTGCACGAAGCAAGAATGATGTCACGGTATGAAGCTATCGATATCTATCTGTAAATAAGGTTTGGTCGTTGGAAAAATGAAAAAAATTGCATTCACAACGTGGAGTAGTAAAAATGATTTTACGACTTTATGATTAAAGAGATTACCGTTAACCGAAAGATTATTCGTGCAAGTGGTCAGTTACCGGGGCATTGACCTTATGGTAATTGGAGCTCTTTCAACGGGTATATCAGGATGATCGAATCCTTCGTGAGCCGGCGAATAATGCCAGTTCAGTTTTATTGTTTATGTAGTACTGATATCACGCACGTTCTCATAACGTAATACCCATGCAGATATGTATGGTTACACAAGGTATGCATTTACCGAGCCGGAGATTTAACGTCGTTTCGCACTCACGCAATGCTGCCAACCGGGTATCATCGTGACCGTGGATTCCCGTTCGTATTACGATCGTCGTCGTGTGTTGTCGGCTTTGCAGAAACACGGCAATAGCCACAAGGTACGGGTATAACGGCTTTCGTTTGTGACGGAAGGTTGACCGTTTGCTGACACGCCATTGATCGATAGGCCTCGTCCTTGGTCGATTACGTTTCGAAGCTCACTCACATCGTATCACCACTGTAGAGCCACATAGAACACATACGTATGATGTGGTCGATTCAATCGAACCAACCAAATTGACTTAGTCCAACGGAAGTTCATGATACACCTTCATCCAAATTCCGTCACTCGGAGATCATTCGGTTATCAAAGTTTCGCCACGAAGATTCCAGATAATCATCCCGTAGTCCCAAAGAAATTACGACCTTCATGGCCCTGACGGTTTTCGGAGGAAGCGTGCAATGCTGCAATTGCAGTGGCCTCAATGATCCGCAATCACGAGGTACATTCGGTGACAGCAATCGACAGTCAAGTGCAGAAACTAAGGGGTGGGAGGGCTTACACGAGTAATTCGCGTTATGGTCCGGATAACGGTTTCCTCTACGATAGGTAGACCGCCAAACACGAATGTAGTCGTGGAACGCAATTCGCCCTCGACGTTAACGTCAGACATCAGTTTTGCCACGAATGGAGCTTACGGAGATCATACACTTCTCTCTGACACTCCTCAACCAACATCAGGATAGGTGTATATCTACGTACACAGGGGGGGGATGGCGAGCTTCGACGGCCATAGGTATATCCGACTATGTGTGGAATACCGTAGGGCATTGCGATCTGCGATGCCATTGGTCGTGGACCTGCTTGCATCTCGATGCAGCATGGAGAGTACAAGAGCGAGCGGCGGTCTCCGCTCATCTCGCAAGTCACCCACAGCCGTCAATCCAGCGCAAACCCACATACGGATACACGGGTACATGTAAACTTAGGCATATTGTGCACACATGAACGAGCATTCGATGCATATTAATCGTATCGGAGCCTGTGGGGGTTTTCATCCTCACGAATAATGGCGGAGAACAGTAAATGGGTATGTGTCTTCAGTAGTACAGGATAGTTAAAGGTGATACGGAAAAACTTTGGATCTTCTCACGAGATCAGCCAATAAACCAGCATAGTCCTGGCGTTCAGCTTTACGAACCTACAGTGATATGGATTCCAGCCGGTTCGGCAAGATTTCCGTGCCGAAGGACATGAGTTCGAGAAAATTTTGCCATTTTCCGGAATATCCAGGATAGGAGACGAAAGAAGCAAAAACGCTGGCCGGGAAATGAATGGAGTGGAAAATGTTACTTTTGGTACACTGGACTCTCGTTCCAGTTGCCATTAGAATGCTGCATGGATGAAAACGCTGAGGTACGATCTTGTCCAATTTAGAGACTCACCGAGTTTGACGTTACTGAAACGGACGATCATTGCGCATGTCAATGGTCCGGGGCAGGAACATTCGCATTTTTTATACCCAAAATCCAGGTTTAACGACACAATTCGTAATTTCTAATTTCAAGTGTTTCAATCGTCAATTGATTGGATTTCTCATCGTATTTGTTTAACGTCAACATAATGTCGACGGGACACGAATTGAGGAATTAAATGATTCTATGAGACAGCGTTGGTCTACGAGTCTGGGCAACTGCGCCGGACTGCGCGTGCATACAATCATTCTCGTATTACGGAGAACGAAGCGAGTGTAATGCGCGATCAGAGCGGTGAAACATAGTTTCTATAAGCGTATCCACGTATATAGTGGCGCGTTGGGTGTCGCTACCGTGTGTCAGACCCGGCAGCGTTTATACGTTAAGCCTAATGACGGCGTCAATCATTTTGCGTGGTCGTGTAGTACAGACGCGTGTTGGGTGGCTGTCGGTGGCCGGTGCCCGCACCACGCCAGCCGTTCAACATCTGGAAGCTGTCGCTCCTCCAAAACACCGGTTATGGTTAGAATACCCCCCAAAAATAATAATAAATAAACAATATCGTGACGCTTTTCCGGACCGCCTAATTGCATTCACTTTGGTCTCTCGCCAGATAGCTTCAGTATGTTTTGTCGGCCCGAAATGATCGATGACCCACACTGCTTTTTTTCGACGTCTCTTTATTACTCATCTTTTTTTTACTGCTTTTTTTTTTAGCTTCGTTGGCCTTACTCTCGTAAAAGCTGCCTAGCAGACATTTTACCAGGAGTTAGATGTATCTCGGGGTCTTCTTATTGCCGAAAGTCGACGAAAAGAAGAAAGACGACGAAAAAAAAAAAAAATAAATAAAACGATGGAGAATGAACGGGAGCTGATACTCCGGATCTCGTGCCGGAGTGACTCGTACAATGCGACGGAGGCCACTTTTACAGCTTGCAACACTTCGGGAGGGCTTTAATGACCAGTTCGCACGTAGGTATCTATCCATCTCTCTCTCGCTACCCGCCCCAAGTGTGTAACCGTGCGGATTCTCGAGGGTGCGAGGCTTCGTACCTCTACGGTTCACCGTTGATGCTGACTCCTCGGCCTCCGCTTGAAATTTACTGCGATTTTCGTGGCACACGTTGTTGAAGCGTTTGCACGGCCCGCGCCAACGGGGGGTTCTCTCCGTAACCTCACGTGTGCTTAATATTCAACGCGGCCGGGCTCCGCGCTGCATCGCAAGTGACCACGCGATCGGACCGGCTCTTCGTCACGAGTGTTTTAATGGTCCTCATCGAAATTTCGTACATTTTGTCAAAAAAAAAACAACGTATGCTTCGTATATTCGTAGACGAATTATAAGAAGTATGAAAAAATTTACTTAACCATGACGTCATACTGAAAATACGTAAGTTCCAGGCGAGAAATGATATTTTCAAACCGGACGTAACGTACTCTCCGACGAGCAATGACATTTTTTAAATTGATTGTCACGTATTTTCGGTATGACACCACACAAAAACCAGAAGTTCTGCATATGATATATACACGAAACGCTGATTCCCTCGCTAACTCCTGCGTCCGGAGAGTGACCCGGATCGAGGCTCTGGGTCGTTGATCTCGTTTGAGACCGAGCGAGTAAACGCGAGAATGCCTCTCGTTGGTACCGCGATCCTTTATTATAGTTTACACTATAATCCCACATACGTTATTACAGTACTCCGTTAAATATCTAAGTAATATACTATGATAAGTATCGAGTCTATATACATACTTTGTGCAACGTATGTATCGTATTATGTTTCATCGACCATAATCGGACGGATACACATTCGTGTGTATCACCGACCTCTCGTATAACTGACGCGAACGATCCATATAAAATGACTACGGTCTCGGAGCGTATTACACAAATGAGCTATTGAGTATCGTACCGTTTCGCGAATATCGCCGCGACGAGCTTGCGTTGCATCGGGCTTCATACGTGTGCCCTTTGTTATGCCGGACAAGTATGCCGCATCTTGCAACGAGTATCGCGATGCAAGCCGAACCAGAGCATTCGTAAGCGATCGCGAGAGTTTGCGGCACGGGATGCGAAGGCGAGCGCAAATCGGACTTGCCAACTCACGGGCTTTCCTCGGTCTCTCCGCGGAATTTTCGACTGTATGTACGAGGGGAACCCGGGGCAAAATGGGACTCGAGAGCATGGCAGAATGGTTGACGGGTTTCCCATTTTGTCCTAATGACACATTAAAATTCCTAACTCTATTTTGCTCCTTATCGACACCGCGACGGGCCAAAAGTTAGCGAAAATTGGGCCTTTTCCCATTATCCCGTTTTGCCCCACTGGTTCGTTTCGCCCCGGTATTCTCTATATATATGTTATATATGTATGCCAACTTGCATTCGCTATACAAGATGGCGAAACGTGCCGAAACCGAAGTTCGCCGTCGGGAAAACTCCATGCGCCACTATATCGTATCCTAGTCACGGCGCGGTAGGAATACGAATGGCACTGGCGAAACAGTAGAGCCTCCTGCCGTCCGAGACTCTATTTTTATCCTATCGCTCGGGCAGTTACACTTACTCGCGCTTCCAATTTGCAAGTGTGGGAAGAAATTGAAAAACTGGATAGCAAGGAATCGCCGAATATGGCGCGTCATGACTTAACATGGAAAAGTCATAAAAACGCGATTTACATTCGTGAATTTCGGTCCGTATGACGAGACGATGCAACGATAATATACATAAAAAAAGGTTTGAGAAATATCACGACTACGAATCGAACTGTGGAGCATCGTGATTGAATTAATTTCGAGCTTGCACTGCTCGAAATTAATAGAGCAGTTTATTTTTCGCAGTGAAAATGGATTTCGCTAATCAGTTCGAGAGACTCGCATAGGGCAATCATTGAAATTCAACTAAAAATTATTCAATCACGAGATTAAAATTGCCCGGTCACTGAAATTGTTTTTTAAACTACCGGCACCGAATCATTATTCGCGCAATTTTTCCTGGCGTTACGTGAAAGCGGTGTGTTTATTGCTCACCGTCAGCACCGCGGAACGTTCGCTGTTACTTCCAGATGCAAATTATCCTGTATCCATCATCTGGAGGACAAAACGCAGCGCACCCGTTTCCCGACCGTACCGCCGCGTAAGTTATTCCGACGCGGAGCTTTATAACAGCGAGCAGAGATTTGCGTAGTGCGCCGCAATTAATGTAGGTCTAACATATTCCTCGGCCACGTTGAAATGGCTGGAACAGTACATAGTGGCGAGTGCTTCTGTACATTTTGCTTCAGTTAACACGTCGCTCAGGCTATCCGAACGGTATGTCCGCTCGGGAGACCGCGTCGTTGTTTCACCGCGCCGGCGTTGCCCCGCTGTTTCCACTACATACGTACTATTGCGTGACGGCGCCGTACCACGAGGCTGATATTACCAATGGAAAGCGTTCAGTCTGGTGTAACGAAAAACATATTCTTCGCACCAGAGAAACCGCACCGCCGTCCCTGGTCGCGAAGCGTGCCGAGGAATCAGGTCGATTCTTCGAGCGATAAGCTTCCCAACCGCTGGCAGGAGTCATATAACTTTGACGAGAGGAAAAGTAAAAAAAAACGTGCTCGAAGACTTCTAAACCTTAACTACCGCCGGTGGTTCGACGATTGCTCGTATTTTTTTTCTTCGATAGTTAAGGTTTAACAAGCCTCGGGTCATAAAGCCTCGCGCATGCGTCTGTGCCGCGCGGTGTAAGATGATCCGAGAATGGTTTTTTTTATTAGTATATTAACATTGTGAAATTGAATTATATTTTAAAATCGTCGTTGGAATATTCGAATAACTGTGACAAGTTAAGCTCTGCTGATGTTGAGACATTCTGGCTGACATTTATTTTCCACGAGACTCGAAAAAAACCATGCAGGTGTCTTCACCCCGTGAAATACAATTTTCACTCAAGACTAAATTTATTTTCTATTCGTTAGAAATTACGAATTGCGCTGCCGTTAATACAATTTTTAGTACATAATTGCATCTTAAATTATAAGATTGCAAGTGCAAAGTTCAGCAGAATATGTCGCGTGGCATTATCCTCGACAATTCTCATAATGTCAAACCTCTAAATTACATTGCTTAAAAAATTATGCCAATATCACTCTAACTCATTCTATGTTCAAAAAGAGTCATTGGATGCTTGCTCCTGATTGCAACTCGTGCGTGCTGGCTGGTCTTTAATTTACCACGGGAGCGCTCTTTTTTTTTCCTTAGACAATTAAGGTTTAACAAGTCTTGTATTATTAAAGCTCGCGCATGCGCATGTGTCATACAGTCAATGCAATGTTTACTTACGAGAGGATTTTTTTCTAATTAAAAATATATTTTCAATCGCATGGTTTTTACGTTTGACATTGTAAAATTCAATGGCATATATTTACAAAAAAAGCTTCATTTGATCCTTGCCGAGTACTGTGATAAGGGAAGCTCTCCTAATTTGGCGACGTGCGTGGTGGTTGGTCTTTAATTTTTCCCGAGACTCGACAAAAGCTGTATTTCCATGGCGTGTTTGTTACCACTCGTCATCCGTTCGCTATATCCAACTGAAGAGAAGCGAGCTTTAGAAATACACCCCAATCACACAGGCGTTTGTCGAGTAAAATAGTCGGATTTGAAGAATCACCGAAAAAGGCAATTATCCGCGACAGAGAATGAAAGTGGATATGAGACCGAAACGGAGACGAAGAGAGCTCGTCAGTGGAAGCAATGAATAGCTCGTTAAGCTTGTGAAATCAAACCCGGGAATCTTCAGCTCTTCTCCATTCCTTCCTCCTTTATTCGGTTCGCGAACTTCTGCGAGCCCGTCAATTGGAAAAAGTAAAAAAAAAGGTTTATGAAAAGATACGAGGGAGAAAACGTGAGTCTCGACACCTCCAATGATACTCCCTTTCAATTCCGCACTTCTTTAATAAAAAAATTATATAAAATAAATATTGCGATATGATAAATCAGTATTTGAGCGATCTCTTCGAATGTTCATTCGACGAATGACAAACGATGAGTCCTCGTGACGCTGCAATCTTCGGAGAAAATTTATTTTTAATATATAAAAATCGCAATATTACTGATTAATATTCGAATATTCGACAAATGGTCGACACGAGCCAGTGACGATATTTGACACAGACAATCGTCATTTCCGTGTTACGAAGCGAACCGTCTGACGAGATAATTCAATAAATTACCGGATATTCACCGAATCGCGGCCACCGTATCCGGAATAATCTCGCGAGTGGCGCCGCGCGCTCGTCAGTGTTTCAATTCGCCCCGGAGGGACTCCGTAAGTGCCCTCTCCAGAAATCCGAGAGACGGAATTAGAGTGGTCGAGGTTCGCGAGGACAGAGACCTGGAGGAAGAGTAGAACGTCGGGAGCAGACGAGGAAGCGAAAGGCAGTACGATCTTTCTCATTTCTCCTCTCCACATCCTGGCGCGTCGCCCCGGTTGACTTGGCTCGGCCCAGACTCGCCACTTTTCTTACTTCTTGTGCCGGCGAAGCACGGTCCAAAGACCCGAAGCGATAGGGTGATTTGCCATTAGACGGCGCCGGTTTCTCTTGGCGGGGCGCGTTTTCGGCACTGAAACTTACGCGAGTCCCGCGCCGCACCGTTGTTTAAATGCAGAACCATGAATACCACCGAGTATGGAATTCTACTTCGCCACGCGATTTCGTAGTCGAAGAGAATTTGGACGTTATCAAGAAAGCGCCTGCGTGTCTGCCGTTTCGGATCTCGGATGCTGCCCCTGTATGCTGTATCTGATTCAGCGGCAGAGCGCATTTGCACCGCGTGCATGTGCACGAAATCTCCGCGTATTGGCTCGACACAGCCGCGCTTTATCAGCGCCGACGAAGCGAGAGAAAACGACGATGCCGGATAGTGACAGAGGAGGACATGCACAGCCGCTGCTTGCGAAATTGCACACTTGGTCACGCTCTCGAGATTCTCTTTCGGGAGTCTCGAATGGGAGACACACACGTAGATCGCGTTAACTCACCATCGGCTGCCCTGGCTTTTGCTGAGTCGTGTGTCGCGATCTCCGACCGACGCCCATGCATGAGCGCGCGTCTGTTTTTCCCCGAGCCAGAGCGCCGCATTTTCACGGAGCCAAGAGCTACGCCCACGATGATCCATTGATTCATGCATCTCGAACTATCAAGCTCCGAACCCACGAAAATAAAATTTATCTTCGTTCGGAGAAAGAATGGAGACTGTAAAATTTTTTTTCCGTTTAGGGATCCAAACTGGTCGATGCCATGGATTAATTGACATACCGGGAAATATATATTGATTTTGACAACCGAATATCGGGTTTCTTAAGCAAGCACTGCGAATAAAGCAAAGAAAAATCGTGAAAAAATGTCGATCATATTAGAGGGTTTTTCTTCCCGATTCCTCTGATTTGTCCGAGAAAAAGTACTATTTTTTCCGTCATTTTTCTGTAGTCTTGAAAAAAAATACAAAAATTTTAACGATACTTGAAATTTTTGTTTTTTAAAATAGGTCGGATTTAACCTAGGAAAAATATTATCATACTCGTTCCAGCTCCGCCTCGTCCGTTCACCGTGAAATTCTGAAGCCAACACGTACATCAAATACGTTTTGCATATAGGGGAATCTATACAGTGTATATGTGTATAATACGCTATACATCCAGGGCTTGATCCTCTTTCTCATCCTCATTCTTCTCGGCTCGGCTGTCCGGCAGCAGACGTTTCATATAATCCAAGCTGAGCTTCCAAACGAAGCCGGATCTCGAGTTGCCCATGGTACCGGATCTCGCACCCATTCTTCACGTCTTTGTCGCTACCTGACCCCTCGGCCGGGCTAGTCCAGCTAATGAGACCTGAGAGTCATTGTGTCATTACCACCCGATACTTCCCCTGGACACATCCTCATAGGATGAGCGAGTAATCGCACTCTTGCCTGATCAATTTTTTTCACATTCTTTTATACTGTTTAAAAATTTTTTGACACAGTACCCGACCGAAAATTTTCATGCAAAAACTGGAACATTCAATTTTTTCTCGTACAAAAAATTATTTTGAAAACATTAAATGAATTCTTCGAGTAAAATAAAAATAAATTTTCAAAAGTAAAGTATTTCTAAATTTTGTAATAAACTTGACGTTAAACTTTCAACACAATTCATGGAATTCTGTGTACATTGACTGAACTGCGTTTTACCCTAATCAAGACTCAGCAGCAGACAATTTGTACAAGCAGCCAGATACGCAAAATCCTTCCAACCCATAGTCAGCAAAAAATTATCGCGTGGCTGGATGAAAAAATTGCTACGGCGCTTCTGAAAATTTCACCTATCGCTAGTACGGGCGCTGGTCTACCGCCTGATCGAAATATGCCGTATGACTTGGCAGTTATTCCACGTTCCTTCTGTCAGTCTACGCTTCCAAAAAAAAAAAAAAAAAACCTCAGCTCTATCACTCGGAATTACCAAACGCAGGCGGAAATATGCACACAGAAATATGTGTCCACTGAGACTTTGACTTTGTCGTCTCGGTTCTTGATTCGTTGGGCGACGAGCACGTTAATAGGGGAATCTGCACTTTTGAATTTTCGTCGAGTCGTCGGCTCTCAAAGAAACCAGGCGAGTCCGTTCCGGACCAAACATTGCTGAATCGGAATGATCGTCGCTCCGAACCGGACGAGCTCAGCGTTTATGCACTCGCTCGACTCACCAGCTATGTTCAGAGATGATATTTATCGTCGCATTATGAAGTGTGTGCGTTTGCCGTTGCTACGACCCGAGCAGCTATTTCGTTAATGAAGCTCGATGTTGCGCATCGAGCGTGGCTGGACAAAGGAGAATAACGCGCCAACCGCTTCGTCGATAAAATCGTCCAAAAGACAAGCCCGAGAGAGAGAGCAGCAGGATCTATTTTTCTAATGACCGGATTCACCAACCTCGCTTCGAGAAATTCAATAGATACGAGGCGGATTTCAATAACCAAAGAGTCTCTTTTTGGCTTCCCTTCGCCCTCCTAAACCACCATAGTGATCGCAGATGGCTCCGGAGCTATCACAGCGTTTTCCGACTCTTATAACGTACATAACTTCCCGCCAACTCGTTACCTCACAACGTACACCGGGAAGCCTCAAAACTCAATGCGAATTCATATTAAAACTTTCCGAAAAAGTAAATAGATAAAAAGAAAAATAGGATTAACAAACTCGACGATCCTTCCTTTCAGCCCCTCCGCGCTGCAGCTATGCAATCTTCGCCATTCATATTAATCATATAAACTCTCGACTACGCCTCTCGTAATCGTCGGAGCTCCCGCGATGCATTTTTCCCCCGGATTAACGCTCGAGTCGTCAACAGCTTTGCGTGCACGTCGCGACGATGAATCTCCATCCGCTTGATCCACCCTCCCGGCTCTTCGGAAAAGCGACTCCATCGAGATCGCCACGCTATTCTTTCCTCACGTTTAACTCTTTCTCGATTTTTTTATCTTCCATTTTTTGTCACTTTTTCTTGAATTATCACAGTTCACACGCCGAAGCGCATGCACGAGAGAATAATGTGTACGGGGCGCGACAGAATAGCCGTGTATCTCATGTCCAAGTGTCGCTCCTGCCCTTTGTTCTTCCCCGTTCCCTCTGCTTGCCGCTCCGCGAGTTACATCTATATTTTTTTTTCATTCTTTCCGACCTTTCTTTTTTTTTCATTCATTCCCCAGCCCGCCTTCCGCGCGCAGTCTCAGGATGTACAGTACAATGAACTAATCTCCGTTCTGCCCTCGGGCCGACCACTCCCTTGCGTTCTCCTCATCAGAGTCCGCACTTTCAGATATCTCGGCCCGAGTTCCGCACTTATTCCCGAATATTCAAAGCGCGTTTTTATGCACTGATAAAAATATGCTGTTCAATCGATCACATATTTCTGCAGGTACGTTCGAATAAACATTTCATTGGACGAACAAAAAAAATGTATGCCTTAAAAATGACTCAGTGAAAACACAAACCTATCTACCAAGATACCTACCAAGATGCAAGCAAATCCATGCATTTATGAACAGTAACGTACATGTGTGAACTGCCACTTATACGTTTACGCAAGTGAAGTCTTCTCTCATGGTCGTCAGGACGGACACTGCAACGAACTAATTTCCGTCCTGCCCTCAGGCTGTTAACTCCCTTGGGCTCTTCTCATCCGAGTCCACACTTTCAAATATCTCAGCTCGAGTTCTACACTTATTCCTGGATATTCGAAGCGCGTTACGAGCGTAGCCGCCATGCAAATCGGTCCCGTACGCTATGTGGAAAAGCACTCCTCCCGATCTTAAAGCATCGAGCACTCGTCCTCGGCGTGCTTTACCCAGGAAAATCTCGAGATTCGAGCGAGCGCAAATTCATTCCGTCGAGTATCAGCGATATTGCCGAGACTCGGGAGTAGTTCGCAAGGAGGACGGATAAAGGAAGGAGACGGAACCGGGGTATAACGCTCGAGAGGGCAGAGGAGAGGAGAGCCGAAGAGGGGAAATATAGGTTTCATTATTCACTGTTAAGTTATTGCTCTCCCCGGTCTCGCCCCCTCGAGTTCCTCACCTCGAGCCATCGCCGCGGCATCAATATCATAATGGTACTCTTTTTTTTTTTCAGCGGATATAAAGTATCACGATAGTAACGATTTATGATATCTCTTTAATTTCGATCTTCGCGAGTATTATGCGCCATTAAAGTTATATTGACTTGGTTAAGCGATGCGGGGATTTATAAAAAAAAAAATCTGTAGGCTGTATTCGATGGTGCGGAATATATAAAAATATATGACAGACAAATATTTGATGTGTGATCTCGTTGATTAAAAAATATATATAAGAAATAAAATATATATAAAATATATATATATATAAAATAAAAGAATTCGACATTGGGAATATTGTATTTTCAGTCGGATCGTACATCCGCATCTCTCTAGGTTTGTATTTCGAGCGTACGAGAATTGTGTATGAAATAATTTGGACATTGGCTAAGAGAATAATAGTTCTCTTAGCGTACGCTCGGAATCCCCGCCGTCGACGATTATGACGTGAGAAGGTAAGAATCAAAGGGTAGAATCAAAATAAAAAATCAATTAGTTGGGCACTCGGCAGGCAAAATTTTGGTTGGTGTATGTGTCAGAGGTATTTCAGCTCCATTAATGGTAATTCCACCCGACAGAAGTATATCGACGGAAAAGTCGAATATTCGGCAGTGAACGATAATTCCTCCCCCCCCCCCTCTCCCCCTCCCCCCGGCCCCTGGCTATCGAGTCCGTATCATATTGCATCGTTTGTTTAATCATTCGAGGAAGCGAGATAGCTCCGACTATCGTTCCCGACGCGCGTCAGTGTGCATGGCACGGTAATGGTGATCTACGGTGCGGCATAATTCATGCGTGGAGCCAACAGCAACAGTAGCAACAGCGGCGCGTACACGGGAAACTCGTCGGTTCTGGGTCTCTCCGCGGAGCCTGGGTTGTTACGACGCCATGATGATTTACCGGGATAACTCCGAGCCGGCACCCCCGACAATTCGTTTTATAACGCAATGCAACACGCCGACGCAACAACGAAACGTTTTATAACGCGACAATTAAAGCACTCGGAGCCATGAAGCGCTCGGCACGACGGAGCAGTTCAGGGGGGTTGAAACGAGTACGAGCGGACAGGGTTGAACCGACCGAGGCGCGTTCGCGCTGGGCTGTGTTCCGGTACGTATTTCGCGAACTGCAGTATCGGACAATGGGCGACTTTATGTGTGTCGCGATTGCGTATAGTAGGAAGGAACGAGTTAACATTCTATCAACGGCTGACATGGATCAGACAGAGTCCTCGGCAGAACTACTCGTGAAGTGACATTTTCACTTCTTCCGATTTTCATCCTCGGGTGCGGTCTGCAATTTGCGGATGCGATTTTTTTTTGATGCTCGGATTTTTCACCGATCGGTCATTGATCTTCGATGAGATTTCTTTGGAGGAACTTGCTTGCATATGGGTGGATAAATTCTAATTGTCGTGAAAAGCCACAAAAATAAATGGGTGACCATCGTCATCCGAATTCAACGGATAAACTATTATTTTTTGTCATTGTTAACTTTTAAAATATCATAAAAAAATCATGTAGAATTGTCGTGAAAAGTGTAGCCACTCTTGTAGTAATGTCCGAGTAAATTCTTGAAATTAAAGTGCTTCGAAATTTTTACAACCATCTCACCTTAATTTTTCACACTAATTGAGATTTAATAGTGCAGTTTAAGCCTTTAAATTTCCAGTGCCTATAAATTAAATTACGTATGACATGTGTTTAACTCGAGTTTATTTTTGTTTAATTTTGAGAAACGATGACGTGACGACCCCAATGTTTCCACATGTCCGTTATAGTTTAATTGAACTTCCCTTTATAGCCGAGATGTCACGATTCTCCCTTATGTCGTCGTTCGCCGGTTCACTGGCCCATGTGTGAACCACCGTTTATGTATGAATGCTTATTTCGGTATGGTAAACGAGACGATCGCGTCCCACATGTACCAACAGGAGGACGCTTCGCACCATAGCTGGTCGTGATTAATTAACGCGATGTCCCGATACCGTCCGGGATTCAACCCGGGTCTCCAGATGGCGGTGATGGCAGAAGCGTACCGCGAGAGCGCTCAATATCGGAAGTAGAATCAACGCCGCGAATGTGAGCCACGGGACGGAAAATATTATGACCCGTGCCGATGTCACCGAGGTCGAGAATTCAACGTTGACGATACAGAAGGTTTGGTCGGGATCGGTCGGGACCACTTTATATAATCTTTAAACATTCATGAAACCTCGTTTCTGTCCCGGCAAGTTCTTTGGTCGTTGACGACGAAAAATTGACGTTAATTAACGACAGATCGTGAATGTTCCGCGGAGAAATCATGATAGGTATTTTACGAGAATGGAAAATCCGAGGCATAATTTATTTTAAAAAATATATATTTTCCACTGACAGACACATGAAATCTGGGGCAAACCGATGGAACGATATAGAACAATATAAACGCTATTTAGCCGAAATGTTGATAACGAAACAGTGATATCACGTCATAGCGATCAGAGATTAACGTTAATTAATAACATATCGTGGAAATTTCGGGGAGAAATGAAGGTCCTTTTTTCATGAGACAGTAGATCACCGAAGGAGTTATTAATTAACGAGAAATTCAGATATTGACTAATAGATGAGTAAAATGTGAAACAAACGAACGAATCTATATAAAGCAAGAGCCTCTTGTTTAGACGCGAAACTATAAGTTCGAGTGTTGATGTTTCATCGTCGTATAAATCCATGGGGCATAGAAATTTAATGGAAATTTGGAGGGACGGAAGAGTGTGCCAACAATTTTGCAAAATATACATGAGATCACCTTCGAGTATATTTGCCGCTCCATGCTCCCGGTGCACACCTGGGGTCTGCAGTTCGCGACACACACACGCACACGCGCTCGTAGACAGATGGTTTAACGAGGAGAGGAGGTGGAGTGCATTCGCAATTGGTCACTAGGGAAAATACCGTAACCTAATTAACACGTTAATTGCTCACCGACGCATTCGTGTATTCTCGGTAAGCGCAGTTGATAATTTTCGTTCTCGCCAAAAATGTAAAACACTTTCGGAAAAACAAAACCGTGCAAAATACTTCACACTTTTCATTAGTCGACGCGATACTTCGGCACACACAAGCGCGTAGTTGAAACTGTTGTCGATATGAGAGGAACCGTATTTCAATAATTGCTACTCCGTACTATTGCTCTTATAAAACAAATGCCTTTTAGGTAGAGAAGAATTGAAAAGAAAATGAAAAAAAAAAGATACGGATGTTGGGATTTGTTTTCCAAACGAACATGGTCGTTAAGGAAACAGTCAGAGTAATGGACTATTGCATAAACCAATATTTCACTAGCAACCAGACACGCCCTTCTACTCAATAACAACCATCGCGTTTCTAAAAAAAAATAGTCTCTTAAATAAAGAGTCCGTTACAGTTTCTATTAGTGGACGCGGCATTTCACCTCAGGTTAACGCGAACTTACAAGTGTTGCCGATGAGCGGAAAAATTGTGCCCTTATATTCACGATCCCTGATCTTGCACTCAATAAACAAACGCCTTTGAGTAGACTTGATGAAAAAAATTAAAAGACCAAACAAATTTCATCGAATTTCTTTACCAAATGAGTAACAGGGGATCGTAAAGGAAACGCTCAGACCAGACGGAGCACAGCATAAACCAACATTTAACGCGAAGCCAGACACGCCCTTTGCCCGAGAACAACTCTCGGGTTTCTTTCGAAAAACAAAACTAAAAGGTGCTTTACAATTTTCATCGGAGACCGCGGCTATTCGTCTCAGTTTGGAATGAAGTTCAAACCGTTGCCGAAATCACGAGAATCGTGTCGTAATATTCAGTACTCCATGCTCTCGCTCCCAAAAAAACAAGCGTCTTTGGAATAACCGACATAAGAAAAAAATGAAAAGACCGGACACACTTGCTGAAATTTGTTTTCTAAACGAACAATAGACGTAAAGAAAACACTCAGACCAGTCGGGATACTGCATAAACCAACATTTCACCGGCAGCCAAGCACGCCCTTCGCCTGAGAACAACTATCGTGTTCTAGAATCTTGGAGGCGGCCAGTGCGAATATTCACTTGGTTCCCATTGCCCTCCGTTGGAACTAACTTAGGGAGAGCGTCATTTCCGCCGCTGGGTGTACTGGCTGTGGCCAGGGGTGAGTAAGTATTATGGTTCCAGAGACGGTGATAGAGAGACATAACAGTGTTTCGTGGTTGGGCATCCGCGCACATCGCTGGTGAACGTGAACGAAACACAAACTATGTGTTAACGCGGTGTGTGTAACCAAGATTTTACGCGGAGAGCTCCTATTCCTGATCTATTTAACCCTTAGCCGGACGACATCTTTCGACCGTAATAATATTCACTAATTGAGATGAATCTACGAGGCCAGACGACACTACCCGGCAAAAATTACTGAGGGTGAGAAAATGCGATGGCAGAATGGAGTGAAAGAAGCACTTTTCTTTTTTGGTAATTCCCGAGTCAACAGCGGTAGCGAGGATAATTCTTGTCGAGCCCGTGATCGATTGATCGGACGAACTATTGCGCGTACACTAAGAAACTTCGAATGTAGCAAGTAAACATTTTGTTGGCTGACGTTTTTGGAAAAAGCTTGTTCTCACTTCCGGGTTTGAAAATTGAGAAAATTATTTTACATGATTTCTTGACGTTTAGAAACTTTGTAAATATCTTGACATAAAAATTTAAAAAAAAACGAACTCCATGCCACCAAAGTTTCTACTGTAAAGAAGGAAAAAAAAGAATCTCGTCATAATCGAAGCGGCGAATCCGAAACTTCAACGTCGAACAGTCGTTCGGTTTTCGTTACAGAGAACGAGGATGAATATTAATACAGTCGCCAGAACTCAAATGAAAATATTATGCAAAGATCATGGCGAAGAGGGAAGTCAAGTTCTTCGGCTTGGCACGCCTCAGCTTTATTTTTCTTGACTTGGCATCGGGAATATCTAAGACCAAGATGCATATTTCTCAGTTTTCCTTTTATCTCACATTATTTTTTCTCTCTCCTTCTCGAGCACATGCCCCCTTTCTCTGAGCTCCATCTTCGCATTACGTTTCCGCGCTGTAGTTCTTCTTAAGGCGGACGGATCGTCGGTCTGGGGGATTGCGTGCGTGAGTGTGTGAGTAAGAGATCTGCAGAAAGCTCGGTGATCAACCGAGCCACATATGAACCGCGCTCGAATCTCAGTCTCTCATATTTTTGTTTCAACTTCCATCCGTTTTCTAGCTTAAGGCGGATGAGAAAATGTTAACCCTACCAGTCGGATGATCGCGAAGCCGCGAGAAATCCTTTTCATAATCGACAAAATTTTGCGGAAGCTGAGTAATCCTTTGAAACACCGGAAAAAAACAGGTAAGAAGTCGCAGGAAGCAAATCCTGTTGTCTGTGGAAAACTGGGAGAGCCCAAATCGAAGAATCATAAGACATAAACGGTGAAGAATACTCTGAAGAGACATGTAAGAAACCACATGATCGTCGCAACACCGACGCACCGTATTCGTTTTACTCCCACAATCTATCGAGCCTTATGCAGTCTGAGCTGTCGATTTCGGGTCGTTCCTATTGAAAGCTCGCGCGTCGGTCTGGCGGACAAGTTGCAGTGAAATTCACTGAATCGCCACTGAGGAGGAAACCGAATGGAGACATTTTTTGCGATGTAACGTTTTGTTAAGAAGAGGTATGGATAACTGCCAGAGGCGTATAGACGGTTTCATAGAGGAAAGGAAAGCGGCCGACATACGCGCGTACATTTCCGCGGACGGTAATGACTGCAAATGACGGTATGCACGGAAAGCCCGGATGTCACGTGAGCTTGTTGGGAGGCCGAGCTGTTAAGCCAGAGTGCCTTTTCTCCAGGGAGATGAGATAGAATGAGGAAAGAGATAAAGAGGAAGAGGACGAGAGAGAAAGGGCGGATAGTTAGGCCACTGTGAAGAGCCGGCGGATGGAAGAGGCAGCGGGAAGTGCGAAAGCTCGGGTCGCGCTATAATGTCGCGGTGGTGGGTCATAATCAAGGTAATGGCAAAACAAAGCGCGAGGGCGGCCAGGCGAGTGGGTACCATACGTGCCTTTGCCTCCCCAGTGGTACATCGACCAGTCCCGTCTGCGACACACGATGTGACAGGCATACATTACCGGTCTGGTTGGAAATGCGCGCGCGTCATCCGAAGTTTCCCGGAAACTATGAGGACGAGGGCTGAGGTTCGAGTTATACCAGCGAGACGAAACTTCCCCACACGGGAGTCCGCACCCGTGTACGTATCTGGCGCTTTGCGAAGGATAGAGTGTATCTTCCACCGCATCATCGCGTGGCTCTGCGATACATGACAACGCCCGTTCATCGCGGATGTTGCTTCCACTCCCGGTGCGACTGCACCACGTTCGTCGACAGAGACATTTCCTGAATTGATACACGTGATTCATTAACGCATTAGCCGAAGCAAAAGGGTCAGGCGGAGAAGCTACGGCTGTAGAGTTGCCTCATTCGATGACGGAACGGTTTTTCACGGACACCAAAAATGATCATATTTTTGTGGTCACAGTGTATATACAAATTATGCAGTGGTTGTATGTATTAAATAGCAGTATATAGTCAAAGTCGATGCAGTTTGAAATGAATTAATTCTGTGAGCAAGAGGCATCTTTTTTTGCCAACTTACAGTCCTGAATTGAGGGGAGACATAAGTTTCGGCGATGCGGTACCGGAATGGGTTTTTGTCCACAAAAGTGAGATCAAAGCGTTGGCGTTTTAATGTTTCGTCTCGCATTTTATTTATTGCATTTTTAGTAATATATAGATCGCTGTGAACTACTTTCGCTTCAAGTCGGATTGCGACGTTGTTCGGACAAGAAAATTCGTGAACTTTTCTCCCAGAGGTGGTGGAGCAATGAGTTGAAGGTTGGCTGCTTTTACGGAATGCAATACCAACGCGCCGGTACGCCGACGACTTCGCTGCCCTACGGCTCTCTCGAGAAATCTTTATTCTGTTATCCAGCGCTCTTCTCACTGGCTGCCGAGTTAAGCATTTTAGAGGAACGTGGCTCGCATGAATGTGGTCCAGGGGTGTTTGCTGCAGCATACGAGAGACTCGACGTGTAGTGAACCATAGCAAATAGTACCGTGTACAACACGGACTGTGCGGATGGCTTTTAGCCGTCTGAATTAAACACAGCGGACTAAGCACGGATATAACGTTCGCGTTTTGCAGATACGGTTTGAGAGGCGAGGCTCTTACGTATTTTTACGTTTAATCCAGTTTTTTCCGAAAAAAATACTATCGCAGCTCGAGAAGTCCAGTGCCGGCGGAAATTCTACAACAGTTTTGAGAGGGAAGACTAAAAACGACCGCGAATCATAATTCGTTCGCAAATTCTTGAGCAGCGAATGCAAATTCGCTGGAAAAAATCTAGTTACTTCAGGTAAAATGCGTTAGCTTTGTTTTTACTTTAGTTTTGAGTCAGACTATCAAAAATTCCCTTGAAGCATAATTTTATCGCAAATTCTTGAATAGGTTCGACGGCTTCGTTTCGATTGAAGAAAGTGTGCGGCAAGTCTCGCATCAACGTCATCTCCATATCTAGCGGTGCGATTTCACTTCGAGCGTAAGTTCTTCTGTTACGGGCGCGGAATGTTGGTGTCGGCGAAATGAAATAGTCGAGGGAGCATCGACGTCGATAAATTAGATCGCGGTAGCCGTTGAGAGGATACTCGTGTACGCCACGAGCCAAAACAATCTGAAGTGGCACGTATGTCGAAAGAATATTCTTTCTCTTTTCATCAATTCTCAAGGATATCGTACCTACCTCGGGGAAAGGGCGCTCCACTCCGAAGTTACGATGTATCGACACTGCACTGTTGTTCTCTCAATGGAAAGAAAGTTGTTCGATCGACGGCCCAGAGCTGATGTCGCTTCAACGCATCTTACTCCTTCACGAGCTCCTTCTTCAAATGCCGCTTTCGATATCTCCACTAACATTGACTATCGCTCAGCTACTCCGTTTCTTATCTGGAATCAAAAAAACACAAGCGGTAAGACATAAAACCACAACCACCCACTGTACTAAAATTCCGTTTGTTTGCTCGATAAACGCTGAAAGTGGAATCCAAATTAGCGACAAGCGAAGTATATATTTCGTGCAAAGAGCTGCAACAGCTTCGCAGTTCTATAGGATGGAGTAATTTTTTTTTCCTCGGATCCCTAGAATTTTCCGACACGAGAGAAGACATGCAGTGATCAATTTTCATGATGGTTCTTGATAGATCGATGATAGAATATCGCGGCAGCGAGTGAGTAATCGAGTTTCCTCAGCCTCGATATTTGTCACCAACGTCGCAAGGAGACAAATCGGAAAAGCTTTTACCGGACCGTAGCTGCCACTGCCCCATCTTCGATCGACGTGAATTGATCTGGAAGAAAAATCAAATGAATGATTGAGTGACTCCGTCGAGCTATGAATGAGTGTCGGGAGGCTGAGGCATTCGCGCCCAAAGGGTGGCAGCTTTGATGGAACGTAGCTAGGCCAAGCAGCGTCGATTGATCGTTCTCCGGAGGGTTGAACCTTCGTACAGTACAATATGTATTTAGTGCTTCAGCCACGAAACTCCACATGCGCAACCAGTCAGTCGCGTTATTCCGAACCCCAACGCCCCCTCGTATGTGGTTTTGTACTTCCTTACCGAGTAAGTGTTGCAGTAGCGGGGTTTGTTAGTATACTGACAGCATCGGTGCGTTTCCGCCCGCTCAGGAATAATATGGGGCTGATAATGGGAGGCATAGATTGCCGTTAGTGGCAAACTACCGGGACGGAAATTTATCGTTCCACCTCGTGTGGTTTCCAGATAATCGAACTGTTTCAAATTCCATTTTGTAACCAGACCAACGATGTTGATCCCTTCCGACTTGTATTTTCCTACAAGTTCTCAGCTTCCTTGTCTGCTTTGAAAGCCTCAGGCACATGAGCTTCCATACCTGTGTTTATCGCTCCCATGGCGATTTCAATTTCGCTCAGGTCGATGTAGAACGGCTAGGAGAGGTCGTTTCAATGCAATTTGGCCACTCCAAAGGCGAGGCGGCCGGAATATATCCACTGTCCGTTCGACGACGGTGGGACATCCTCTTGGCTGGCCCAGCAAGGTTGCTTCTGGCGAAGAGTCTATGTACGTTCTGTGTGAGCATGGGTGCGTACGCACCAGGGAGACGAAAGCCTCTCGCCTCTGCCAATGTCCACATATACCAAACCCCTGTAGTGTGCGGAATCATGTAGGACCATGCTGGATACTGGAACGCCGGAGCCCAGAACAGCCAAGCACCACTTAAACCCGCAGGGTGCCCCAAGAAATTGTGCGTCGCGCGTTGCCTCAAGGTTCCTAATGGTTAAAATCCGGAAGTTCAGGGACATTCTTCTGTATTCATTGACCCAACAGAAAAGTGATTCTTTTCGTCCATTGGTTTTTCGGGGTTCACACCTATTTCCTACGCTTCTATTGTCCCGTCTTCGGACACTATCCAACCTTTCTAGGGGCTCTTTTTCAGGACCTCGACATGCCATTTGTTGATACCCTCATAGATTTTTCGTAAGCGACTGGTCATCTATTTACGACCGATGGGATAGCACGTATTCGTGGTCGGCTCCATTTAACGTCGCATTCCGTCTCCCTCTCTCGACACCCAATCGTTCCTTCATCCTCTTGGGTCAATCTGCTTTCACCAGCATTCTCCGTCTGTACTCCTCCCTCTTTGTTCGTGAATCCAGAACTCATTGTCCGTTTTCTACTTCGACTATACTTGCGAAAACCCCCACGCCGACCCTCGAATCGAGCTTCTACGAGAGGAGCACAATGGACCCACTCTGGAAACCTGTGTCAACCCTATAATTTAGCCTACCACCGTCGAGCGCCAATACCTAATACCAGCTCGTCGGCATCGAATCGTGACGGCAACGTTCTCCGATTGCAGCCTTCGCGCTCAACCTCTCTCGGCCCGTCGCGTTTGTGTGTACTGTTAAGATATAGAACTACCATCCATCCCGTTCCCAATCCTCTGGCCTGCCTTTCTCCTCTCAATCGAGTCTCAATCACCACGGGGAAACTGCAACCGTTCACCATCGTACTTAACACCTTTCAACCCTGATTCCAGGGTTGCAATCACGCTAGGAATCTTACCACTCCATTGAAGTTCTGGATGGAAACTTTTTTACGTATCAACTCTTCCAGATTTTATCGATTTGGGGCATTCGATCGATCAAATTCCGAAATCGTGGAACTCAACCCTTGACGAATACATTTTCACTAGTGATGACCGTCTCGAAAACGCCTTTTTATTCATTTCGTGACGCGATTGGAAAGAACGCCATATTTCTGAAAATTGGTGCTACATTTATCGTCATAAAAGATTCCGATTGCCACGATAGCTACGACCGCGTCTCTGGACTTGGCCCAGTTTCTCTAAAGCACACTCCAATAACCGCTGCTTTCGATTCCATTGACATTCACCGCCGTAAGTGAAGTTCGAAGGTTTGGAGAAGCTGTTGAAAGTATTACGCTTATGTTCGTCAGTGAACTAGTTGCGAAGACTTCCAGAATCACTTTTCCCTTTCGAGTTAATTGCTTCGCAAGCTAGCGCGTTGTGTGAGATAATGAAAGCCATGATATTATTTGAACACGAAAATGGCAAACTTCGTGCAGAAATTACTGAGCGGAGCGTAAAGAGTGGTTCACTTGGAATGGAACTTCTCATGACCATCCTCTCAAGGCGGTCGTCCGTCCATTTTCAGTAGTCAAACCAGTCATCCAAGTCCCCATTGAGCGGTCTACGTGTATACTTCCGACGAAACGAACCACCTTGAGTATCGCTGCCGTACATCAGGACAACAGAGATGTTTTTGTGTAGATATATCGACCGACTTCTCATGGCAATCCTCTTATGGTGATCGCCCGTTCGTTTTCAATTGTCAGAGATGTCGTCCAGCCACGCATCCAGCGGTATATGTATAATCTCAGAATGGAACGAACAACCTCGAGTACCACAGGACAATAAGGATATTTTTATAGGAGAGCAGAGAAAAACGGCATCGTGGAGAAAAACCGTATAATGATAATACCAGCGATGTTGGTAAATAAAGCAAAACGGATTGAAAAATCCAGATGCTTCGTTGGGAAAAAACGGAGCACCCAAGAATTATTGTAAGCTTGAGTTTTGTCCTCACGGTTTCACAGTTCTGCCAAGTCATCCGACCACCCAGCTTATCTTCATATTCGCAATAATATCCATACGAAGATAGAATGGGAAGACAACCTGATTACGGAAGCCTCGACTGTGAAGAGGGCCGCGTAGTTGAACACACCACAAGCCTACAAAAATCGATGACGCGCGAGCGTGCAAACGTCACGACGTGCGACCGTTAACGTCGCCACAAATATTATTATTACCACGAATGAGGGGGAGAAGAGTGGTAGAGAGTGCCACATGAGGAGCCGAGAGTGAGAAGTGACGGTTCGACATCGATCGTGTCGATGAACGAACGCGTGACTGACCGCTAATAGAGTTACATTCATGGCCCATTTAGCTTATTGAGGAACGGGGTGTAACCGTTAGAAGGGTGACGGCTAGCACGAGATGAGAGAAACAAGAGAGACGGGAAGGGTGGGAAGGAACGGAAAACGAGGGATGCGCAATCGGCTTGGGCGAGATGGAGACACGGGAGGTAAAATCGACGTATCACAGATACTCATATTTCTGGCAAACGATGAGCCGAAAGAACCACACTGAGTCGACGATGTTTCCCGCACAGCACATTTTGTGATCCGGTTGCATCCGACTCTTCGCTCAACACTGCAATTAGCGCCGTTTCGCTCGAACCATTTCAGCTTTATCTACTCCTTCACTTTCTCCTCTTTATTCTAATCTCGTGAACTAATACCACTTCATGAAGTCTACCACCAATCGTAGCGCCAGCTTGTTTCTCCGTATCGCTCCCTCGAGACTTTCAACAAAAACCGCGTCAATGCTCGGAGCAATTAAAATATTCTGGTGACTGAGCGTTCGATAATGGATGCAGACGCCAATGCTTGCTCCGTGATTGATTGCGAGTACGTGACAGCGGAGTCGCTAGAATATCGCATGAACGAGCATCAACTGTATGTACATATTCTGATGTCGTGCTTGAGGTAAGTGCACAAAATTAATCGTACGACGGTGTTCGGCTGAATGGAATCATCGTACACGCCACTTCAATCGTGACGGTTGGTTGTCGCATTATTCTCCGAATGTTCTACGAATGGCTTGGTAAACATAAATGGACTTGGCGAACGCTTGTTTGCATGGATATGACTTGTACCCAATATTTACGGTGCACACATCTCGCAAAAGGCTGCTCCGTATTGCGGGCACAGTCTTCGTCGGTGTTCAGCCAACATCCGCTTTATACAGCTGGGGGAGGAACGGGCAGGTTAAGCATTTACGGAGGATCGAGCGAAATCCCAGACTCGTGACTATTCGGACGGAGAACCGGAGCGGTAGCACCTTAATTGGATTTGCCTAACAGCGTGTCGCGTGCGTATTCCCTATAGCACCGACATAGACCGAGAGTGCGCTTGGCTGATGGCGCGTGCATGAACAAGCGTCTAATACGATGTATATATGCATGTATATCGTGGTATAAGCCAGAATGTACACCTGTGTGTATCTTTGTTTCGATCTTGTAGCAAAAGGGACTTTAAGGGCGTTCCCAACGTTGCGAGGGTGGACTATAGTCAATCAGTTATTAATATATATTTAGCATATACATGATTGCCACCGAAACCGATTAATGATTCGTAAGTTTCATCAGCTTGTGCAAGTACGTCGGTAGTACATGCCTGTGTTTGAGTTAAGCCGTGGCACTTGCGGGGGTTGCAAAACCCAGCAAGCGCCCGACGTACCAAAAGTCCCCTTTACGTCAGGTTTGTCTGGGGTCATTGGTACCCAATAGAAACGATGGGTGAATGAATTTCGAATGGGAGTTTCTTAAAAATCTTTATATAATTTAATCGATTGTCCGTAGAATTTATGATTTGAGTGTGAATATCTTATGAATATATGTGTCGTAATTATAATTTAGCTCAAGAATTAATTTAGACTGCCGTCTTTGACGCTGGTGACTAAACAAACTGGTCACAATTTTGGGGTACTAAATCGATCCGGGACAAAGTTCGAAGATCTAATGCGGTCCTGAAAATGCCACTTCAGATCCTTTTATGTGGTTGCAATCTGGTAGGAAGGGAATGTCCGCAGCTATCCAAACCACTCAAGTCAGAGTATACTGAATTCTACAAAGCATATTCGCTCTTCATAATGTCCTTGCGTATTCAGAGTAGTGTCTCGACGTAATTGCAGTTCGACGAGTTGCCAAGCCAACAGCAGTGAGTTAGTCGGACCAGAGAATTCTGAGAATAATGAACAGACGAGCAAGACCAAAGCTATCCACATTAAATTCGGCGACTAGTAAGAGCGCCAGGAGCTAGAACGAAGGAGCGATACCGAGGAAGAACTTGCGTCAAAGTTTGCTTACGTGATTACGAAGGTACTTCTATTGAAAGTTCCGTCGCTATTTGTGGACCGCACAAGTCTGCACTTCTATTTTGGCTTTGTCGGCTGCGAGCAAAGGTGTCAATCATCCTCATGGATTGATTGATTCAATCGATTTGAATTCTCGATCCACACGCCTCCGCAGCCTCGCTCGTTCATCAGAGCTCCGAGCAATATACCAAACGTATATATCACCGGCGTTGCTGCGTCACCAGTCGATGCATCCCAGAATGCAATCGATCAGAGTGGATCAAATGCACATGTTGAGGGAACAATGGTACTGGCGCAAGGTAGGCAAAGCTGAGAAAAGCCGACAGGCCGGTAGAATATTCTTGTACGTTTGCAGAGCGGCAGGATCATCCGATAGCGCTAATCACGCACAGGAGCCACCTTTGCGACCGTGTGCGATGGACGCAGAGATGGAAATATAATGGATTCTATGATTGCGCCTGAAAAAGCCGGATTACGCTCACCTATTCTCATTAAGTCTCGCGAGCTCGATTTTTCACGACACCCTTTGGCATTTTCTGCCTTGATCACCTTTTCTCTCCATTTATATTCTCATAGCCGCTCCGCCGTCTCGCAGCTTATACAAATTCCAATTTACTTCACTTTTCCACAATGATCCGTGCGCGACCTCGTGCAGCATTGCCGTTTCGCTGTCGGTGGCTTCGACGATGTTCCGCACATCGCCGCGAATTCAACGAGCTAAATTCACTTAGACGGAAACCACCGAAGACTGCGAACCCTAAAGCACAAGGGAACGTGGAAGTAAGTCGATGACTAATTGCACGAAATCACGCGTTACCAACCCACCATCGCTGGCTTCGTGCTTGCTTTCTCGTACTTCTGTACTACTTGCTCTATACATATCACATCCTCCACTCCAATCCCCCGCCAGGCGCCGCTTCGTCAAACACCATTTCCCGCAACTCAAAGCCCGTAGGAGTTGCTGGAAGTTCATGCGAGCTCTTTGAGCATGAACTTGGAATTGTGGAATTAATTACCGCTGACCCCGATCCACCTTTGACGAATATGAGTCTTTACATCTGAGGTATTGCGATATCGGATATTGCGATATCGCGACGAACCGGTGGGTCACACGCTTTCGTCAATCAAACCCAACGCCGTTTTTTGGGTACCTTTCCTTTTTAACCTTCTATCATCTGCTTTGCAGAAACAAATTCAAAATTTTACGTACTGAATCTTGAAATGAGCTCACATTACTTACATTTATTAAACATTAATATACTAAATAAAAATACCAGTTATTGAGATTACAATTACAATTATCATTTTATTATTATTTGTGTGAAACGCAAAAAAAAATTCACTAGAGGTAATCATTTTACTGTAAAACTGCACGGTCCTAGTGTTTGAAATTCGGAATTGTATTCATGTACGAAATCTTCCATTACCGTTTGATAATTTTCAGTAAAAAATTTGTTTGCGGAGCGTCCGACCACTCCCACGGCTTTTAATGTGTCGATGGTATTTTTTATCTACTTGAATTGCGCTCAGACCTTTTTCATTTAAATAAATAAATATTTGTATACTTTTCCAACAGTCGGGTTTCCGTTGCTAAAGTTACATCGACGATGTGAAATTTCCAATAACGGTCAATTCCCAATTAATGATATTTTCGGCGTATCGTGCGCGAAGCATATCGTCAACGAACGGGATTTAAATTTATATGTTGACGTAATTGAATTTGCATGCTCCAGTCCCGTCCGTTGCACATGCGTGTGTCGGCGAATACTTCGAATTAATGCGAAACACGGCTGACAGTAGTCATACGGAAAAAATTCCTATTGTATCGGAGGATGAACAAAGGTACGAGTGAGCACGCGCGTAAATCTATTGTCGGTGAATTAACGCGCATGTGACGTATCAACGTTTGTGCATGGCAAACCCGGGCTTCGACAGGTGTAACGTTCACTTGCGAGTAAAGCGACGTGTTTACGCAACGATCGACAACGAAACCTAGCTAACCGACGACAGTCCGATGGGTATCATTGAAATTGTACTGCTCATTCAGTTCCGTCACTGAATCGGATATTTATTCAATTCGTCGAACGCATCTACCGCCGAGGACAAATTCACTTTTAAAAAATCCTTGAACGTTAATATGCGTATTTATTATTCAAAAAACTTCACTTACGGTTTGAAAATCCTATTTTCCATCAATGTGAAATCTCCTGGTAAGAAAAATTACTCGTATTGTCGACGACTTGAGTCATCTTCAAAGATGAATGATTAATTATTGAAAAATGTATTGTTTCGAAATTTAATACACGTGACTGAAGGTTTTCATTTCGAGCGCAGGAGAATGAAGGATGAATATTCTCTCTCTGCAAGAAATATCCACGAATTCGATAATTTTTTTTCGCTCTCTTAATAACGCAATTAATTTCATCCACCGTCTATTAAATCACGATGCTGTATGATATTACTCGGCCGCCAGCAATTTTCTCCGGTATAATTATGTACGGATGCCTTGTCCCGAGACGGGACGTCCAGATCTAATTACACGGTTTGCTCGAGGGCATGATCGAAGAGAATATAGAGTCGGCGATGAATGCTTCTTCCATAGTCGGTTTTGGTTTGGCTTCCGTAGTAGACACACCGGTGTTTAAGAACGAGACGAGCGCACGTGCGCCGAAGGAAAGCGGTTCCAGATGAAGCCGTAGAAAATACCGAACGAAGATATCGGAGAGACTTGCTTCTTCTGAGTGACTGACGACGGCTTGTCGCAGTTTCCCACCAGTCGTTAATTCAAATATATCACCTTCGAGGGGCTCTCGGTTTTATCGGTAGATGCCTTCTGGTTTTTCGGTTTACCGGTAACGAATACAATGCAACTATCCTGCCATGAAACTCGGTTTCCAAGTCCAAGAAAAGATTTGTACCATTGGCGGCAGTCAATAGTCAATTCGGAGCACATTTCATATTTTTATCATAACGGCAATACACCGCGAGCTCGAAATAAGCTCCTCGCAGTTTTTCAAAAGTTTTCAGTTCCAGATCTTTAACTGTCTATCGGGGTATCTGTGGTATACCGACAAGCGCTTTCGAGTCTCATTGAACGGGTTTTTCCTTCATGCATGCCGCCCATTGCTGCAGGAGCTGGAGATCCCGAGTTGGGGATTTTCCCGGTTCGTGCTCACACATCCACAGTTCGCCCGGCACCGGAAATAAGGTTCTCCGAGTGCAACGAAGTGACCCGTGAAACCGGTATCGAACTCCAATTGGGAGAGCTTCCGATATCGTGGAAAGCCCGGCAGAGAGAATTGGTAGGATTCGTGTGTACATACCGTCGTAAAACTCACCACCACTGTCACGGTCTTATTATAACAAGGGTTCGAAGAGTTGAGCCTTCGAACCCCCTCAGGCTCCGGCCTTATTATTACATCGAGAAAGAAAGGGATTAAATAACGACGACATTTACGGTATTGACTCCAGTGCACGACAAATAAATTTCTCGCTTTGCTACATCACGGACCCATCAGAACTCTTGGACCATCATCCGCACCCTAATTTGCGCTGGATCGTAAGAATCGCAATTATTCGATGGACAAATAATTTTTGCCATCAAAATGTGAACCCGCAGAAATTGTATTCCGCATTCTCTCGCGTTGTTGCTTCCCGCGAAACGTAATCAACAAGATTTCCTACACCGTTTGGGGCATTCGACCCCAGCCGTCTTGACGTCCACTTGGACGCGAACCCCGAGTGAATCCGGCAGAGCGCAACAAGCTGGTTGCCGTGATCACTCGGTCGGTCTCTCGTTCTACTATTTACCTCTGAAATTCCAAGGCTGAGAGAGGTGCCTACGGTTCGGGTGAATGATTGGGCGTTGGCAGACGGATGCACGAACCGAGCCAAGAGTTTCTGGGCGTTGCTGCGCATTGTTTCCGCATGAGGAGATTTTCATTGTTTTCCCGGTTAGATACCTTCGGTGGATATCCTTTCGAGCTCAGCGTACGGAGGTAAAGCTTCAGACGCAGCCTCATGTACTTTCTACTGTGAACCGGTCGGAAAATAGCCGCGAGTGCTTGTGTTACATAGACTCTCTTGGCTTCAGCGTCAAACCCAAAACATTGAGTTGCCTACAACCAGCGAACCGATTGTTTCAATTATATTCACTTCATCGTGATCTTACGATTGGGTTGCATAAACGCGTGGTGCTTCCAACAGCACATTCATGAACGCTCTTGGATTTGTCTTGAAGGATTAGGTGCAAAATGCTGAACCACCTGGCTCTAGATCTGATTCTTTTAATTCTCAAGACCAGATCACAGGTTCGTATCACGGTTCCCTCTCTCAGCGGCGGATAAAAAGATGGGCGTGAGAAAGCGTTTGATATATACGAGTCATCTACACGTAATATGTGTACACGTCACGTATACAAAGCCGTAGCCCATGTTTATATTCTCGGGTTAGGCAAGTCGTAGCTAAGCCGCCGCGAAGCGAACTTGGAAGCGACTACATTGGCTATGATTTTCCGCAATTTTCCTACGCCCGTGGTAAATATGTCATGGCCAATGCCGCACGGTGAAAAAAGTCGGATGTGGCAGCACTTTGAGAGAGGGGACTGGCTAGCGGTAGAAATGCTTTGGATAACGAACCATGGAAAATAATGTATAGGAAACCCAACTGACCTGAGTGAGAATGCAAAAGAAATTCTATTAGTTTCATCATGAACTTCCCATTCGGCTTCACACAACAGAATCCCATGTTTCGCACGTGGTTACTCAAACGTTTACACTTGAAGAACAGGCTGCTCGGCAATCCAGACAAATACTATCGCGGGCGTGTCATGAGTGAAATTTGGCAACCTGACGTTCATGAGTGGTGCGATCAATCAACGTCATTGGGCAGCATAGCCAGTTGATTACCCTCGAAATTCTAGTCATCGGGCTGATGTAGCGATCTCCGATCGCTAATGAGCAAGAGACTAGTTTTCGTTGTACTGCGATTTCATGTGGATCTGGGCTATCTTGCTGGGACAAATATGGGTCAGTTCCCTCGGGAGGGGCGAAGAGATGGAGGTGAAACGGTGCAACGGAGAATTGGGCGTACACAGATCGAAGGGCAGCAAACGGTTGCCCACATCAGTATACTGAGTTTCGACGCAGCCCTGCGCATCGCACTGGATTATTGAATGACTATAGTTCGTGATATTGTCGCAGCGAGAACACTCCTAACGAGGTTACCACTATGAGGATAGAGTGGTACGATAGTGCAGTATGTACCATCACCCAGTTATCCTACATTGAGGCATTTGCCCTGGTGAATACCGAAGGTTTGTGTTAGTCTGCACCTTCGTTACCAAACCTGAGGAAATATCCGAATCCATACGAAAGCATTCAGGACCCAGGAGGCGCGTAGTCCAACGGTGGTGGAAGCAGCAGTGGCAGATGTTAAGACCACGGTATTCTTGGGAAAAAAGCAATTAGCGGAAAGCAAACAGGTACGAAGCTTCCGCTCAATAGGCAGAGGCATGGAGTAGAGTGTGGGAGAGAGTACCGATGGGTAATTCAGCGTATAGCTATTATTGAAAATTCATACGGGTAGCTCGGTTTCTTCGGTGTGCAATCAAGAGAATCGACTAAAAAGAAACTCGCGGGTGTACTTTGGTTAATTAGGATATTGGAAATTGTTAGGCGATGCTAGAGGAGTTATCGCTAATTTGGACAATGCAGTATTTAGATTGAAATAAAATGGAATTTGCTAGTTATGTTCGGTCGTCCGAGTTGGAATCTCAGAGCGACTCGAGGGAACAAATCGACGGAAGTACTCAATTTGTTTTATCCGATAAACTTTAGAAAAATCAACACATAAGTCTATAATATGTCTCGAGCTTCGGAACCAGCGTCATACTTTCCCTGTAATTGGAATACTTTAAATTTCTACGGTACTTGCGTTCTTCGATAGCGGGAGCGTGGTACAATACCATCCATGTTGCCACGAAAGCGGCAACGCGGACAAATCCACGAAATTCCCACCTTGAACGTCCAAGTTAAACAAGTTTAAGCGCGGACGACGAAAACGTGTCTTGTTCGCAGTCCTCACAGCGCGGATTAAGGTTTACTTGGAAACTCTCCACTCGCTGGTGGCATGTACCTTATTGTTTCTATACGTGATCCTTAGTGTGACTCCTTCGTCGATTCAATCGATGTGAATTTTCGTTCTCGCAGCTTGCGACGCGTTTGATCAAATCTTGGATCTCTTCAAGTAGAATGAACGTTGCTTCGCGATTTTTCGACCGTTTAAATAAGGAACAGCCGTCACATTGACTACCAACAATGCTCCGAAGTCTCCGGTCGATCGGTACAGCGTTCTATGATAATAACCATTCAGAAAAGATTAAGCTGCAAAGTAACAGAAATTTCTTTCTCAGCCGTTAAAACCCAGTTTTCTGTGCTGATCCACCTCACTGTTGAATCACGTCTGAGGTGAATCTCGAGACGTCTGAGTCTACGACTGCATCAATGAATTTGCGACGTATTCTCTTGAGACTTTACGGAGACCCTATGTCATTAAGAATTCAAAGGTTTTTCTTACTTTTTCCAGCCAGTGGGGTAGAAATACAGGAAACACGTCTCCCGGTCATTGCGTCTCGGCGATGAACGAGCGCTGTCAGCGACAGAACAATTGACGGGGTCGACACCCCACTCATCAGAACGTCCACCTTTGACCCGTCCGACACGACCATGCGACGCAAGCTCACGGCTTATCTCCAAGAAGCGTTGCCTCGTTAACTTTGGCCGTGTGGTCGGCGGCAACCAAACTCAAAAGATTAAGGGACGCGTCGGAGCCTCCACAGAAAAAATTCTCAACATTCTTGTCGCAATTGCAAAACTGCAAAGTTGAAGGTTCGCTTTGCCTACAGTTCGTCGGACTAAACTAGGCGGCCCTCTGTGATGTTTCTGCGGGAAGAAGAGGGCGGCGCGTCGCAACAGTGATGCATAGAGTACACGGGGATGGTTTTTTTTTGTCTTCGTCTCATTCACCCTTGCGTTCCAACGAGTGGCGCTGTTGGGAGTCGCATACACCCAGGACTTTTTTATCTGTCCCGGGGCCGTGTTCGAGCCGCGCCCGCTGTTGTTTCGACCAAGGATGCTCCCCGAAACGGAATGCTTTCAGGGCTTTTGTGTTGTTTATCTGCAAAAAACACGGGCCACCGACGGCAACCGTGCCTCGACGGCGTGTCAGGACTCCGGTCACGTGGGCGCAAGGTGAACGGGACGGAGTCGGAGGAACGAAACGCGAGAGGGAAACGAGAAAAGAGGTTGCTTCGTTCGGTTGATACAAAAGGCGGAACAAAAAAAGAGATAAAGTAAAACAAAATGAACGCTGAAAGGGAGAGAAAAAAAGAGGAGCGAGAGAACCAGCAACGGCGAGGTTCCTGACAAGGCGAACCGGAATTTGCCTGGCGGTACGAACTCGTGGATACAGTCAAACCAACTTAGGGCTTTTGACGACTCGGGAGGGTGTATATGTATATCTGGACCAGGCGCCTCGCCCGGTTGCCCGAGGAGAGAGCTTTGAGGATCGGAGAATCCAGAGACTGAGATACTCCGCTTATTGGCTTGGGTGACAGTGGCTTATATAGTCACCGTTGAATGGCTCGGTCGCTCAATGTCCACCCCGTTACTCTCCCGACTGCCTTTGAGTTGGTCTGATCCACATACCTGTTGATAGAATCGGATGTACCCGTCCGAAAGCGGACAAAGAAGATGACATGTACACTGTATGCTTCATTTTTCTGTTTTTTTTCTTCTAATCTTGATGGATATATTGCTCTAGATCTTAACCTGATCAAAGACATCGACCGAGACATTCAGCGGGATTGAAGGAAACCTAGGAATTCATGAACATCATGTCTAATAGAACTGGGACAATCGAGTTACGCGATTGGGTCCCTATTGCGACGCTTAATTATACATTTGTCGCAGTGATTACTCACGTCGTTGCGGATACGCTGAATAACTTGGAGTGCACTGATTACTAATTTTACCGAAACAGATAGCAGCGAGGTTTACGCAAGGTACCGATGTGATCCGCGACACATTCTATACTGTTGTCCTAGAGGAATCCCTTTGGATAGCGGTAACGACGTTAGTTATTGGGCCTTGGAATCTATGTGCACGCGGGTACGTGAATTAGAGTAAGTGCAAGTCGTGACAGTCGTATGAAGGACTCTTCGATAACGAGCATTCCGACCGCAGAGAGACACGCGAGGGTAACCTCTTGTACGGTTCAACGAGCGAATACACGCAGACGTACAATCCCATCAGGGGTTTTGTACGTACGATGCTCTGGTTGAGCACCACACGAGTATAAACAAACATAGAACCATTGAATTTACCTGAATTCAGCTGAGCCGCTGGAGTGAGTGCTCCATGCAGTTTCCTCTTGGCGGAAGATAATTACTGTGTAGCTGCTAAATCTTTTGAGATCCGGAGCTGGCGCCGACGCATCCTTATACACGCTCACACAACACTTTGGGAAATTGAAGTTTACCTGTGCCTGGGTATTCGAACGCATCTAGCCTAAGGAATGGCTGCGGTTGGCAACTGCTCGGCTTGTGCCATTATCAAGATTGGCCCCTTCGAGTCGCTCGCGGTAAGTCAAAACGACAAAACAACGACTTCCGCGAGTCGCCGCGACGGATTCTCAACTAAAACAACCAAACTTATCTCGCAATCGACAAAACAACAGCCCGACTGCCATATCCACACTGATTCCACGACAAAATATTTTGTTGTTCCTATGTTAATCAGGTAATTAAATTATGATAACAAAATTCTCGTAGTTTTGGAATGTTATTTTTTTCGTGCGGTGTTGCCGAGAGAATTTTAATGGAATCCGTCGGCTCCAAATTAAGAGCCGAGTTCAACGGTCGCAGTATCGTTCATTTTGTACAGCCAATCCTCCCGCCGTTCTCCATCTAAGTTTTCAACAAACTTTTACCGCCGAGACTCGATGGAACGTCATCGAGACTCACGAATTCCCGTTCCGATATCCGAGAATTTCAGAATGTCTAAACCCACCGTATAATTCAATGCTGTCACGGATCTATTTGAACCAAAGTTTCGGTCATGTCGAACGCAAATTTCATTCGAGTTGTCTAACTTTATACTTGATTGTCGCTATTTCTCGGGGCTGTCTCGTAGGAGAAGCGACGTGGTCCGTCTGTCTATCGCGTCTGTTCGCTCGAGTGTCGCGTTCTCTCCGAATGTCGAAAACCCAAAACACGACGACAATCGGACTTTGGGCGGGTCGATCACTACGATAAAAAAAAGTTGCACAGTTTCTTGGCTATTTGGTTTTACTGCGATGTTCCTGTCGGCACGGACCCTCGTGACACGTTGTACGGTGAAATCCACTGGTGATTCTCATAGTCTGCAACTTCCTCCTTGCAGCGTCCCGAGGATTCTGATCCGAGCCCAGCAAAACGACGTACGGAGTTCAATTAAGCGCCGTGCGAAGAGAATTCGCAGCAGGAGTACAGCCAGAATAAACGCCCGGTCAACTATATATGAGTACAGAGTTTGGGCCGATGCAGCTTGAGAGATTGCGATTCAAGCAATAACAGTCAAGCCCGAAACCGCACCCGAGACCGGTCTCTGTACCATCCTATCTCTATATATTCTCTGTTATTACGTTCGACTCAGTTACCGCCCGTTAATTTAGCCTATTCAACGTCGCATTCCCCGGGCTCTTGCACTTATGAGCGCACGCGTCATCCGTTCGTTCGCCTCAAATTTCCTATCTCCCCATTGTGATCATTTAACTGATATCATAATCAGTTAAATGTCATGCGGTGTTCTTTCCCGAACCTCCCTAGCCCCGGAGCCTGAAGGCCCACGTGTGATACTCTCACGACATAACAATCAATATGGGTCAATCCTTAATTAAATACTACATTCGATTTTTTTTACGTCACTTCCACTTTGTAATTCTTGATTTTATACCGAAAGTTATTATCAACTTCCACTTTGCAACTGTTAATTATTTTACCGAACCTTGCGTTCTTCACGTTGAGAACTGAGACTTTCAGACTGAAAGTGACGTTTTTCCGTACGACGCCTCTTCCGAATGGAAAATGAGATTTTCAAACTGAGAGTGGTCTAATACGAAATTTTTTTTGCCCACTCCTTCTGATTAGTCAATTTTAATGATCTTATTCCTGGCGATCGGGTTGATTGGAAATTTAAAAATTAAATGATCAGAACGATTGCCTCGACTCTTTTTCCATCGATGCATTTGGTGTCAATCGAGCAAGACAGGTTCTGCAAAAAAAAAATCATGATTTCGATATTTCGATGAACGGACTTTATCGAAACACGAGAACGTCGAGTGGGACGAGGAACCGTGTTTGCGAAGGATTCAATTCATTGGATGTTCGTCTCCGATGTGAAGCGAAAACGTGTCACCCCTCGGAAACTTGACCGTTTCAATGTAAACCTAATAAGCTTTGGAGCCGGCGTTCTATATTGAAATAAAAGAAACAAAAAACTCATGCGATTGGTTTTTCTGTAGCTCTCGTGCGATCTCTCACATGAGCGCTACGGAAAAACCAACCGTGTTCCATCACGAAATGTGTACACACAGACCCGACAGGGAATTCCCCACCCTCTCTCGAACTCTTGCTCGCTCGTTCGGCAGTTAGAACGCTCCGAATCGCGTCACGATACGTTCTACCGAACGATGTTGACACCTTTATTCATTGTTTCCCGAACGCAGAAGGGACTATCCAATTTTTTTTGTTTGTACCTTAGTATTCGAACAACAAAACCATTTGGCAAGTTCCCACCGTATAGTTTATTTTTCCTCAATAATTGCGCACATTTTAATTTGCGTCGCGAAGCAAGTGTCATTTAGACGACGATTTTTCTGTTCTGGAGCCGGAACGCTCCCTTCAAATGGAAATTACCCCAAAAAGGTCCACGCAGGCCCGCCACGTCCGCCTGTCTAATCACTGTGCCGCATTCTTTCGGTCTGCTTTTTCCGTGACGCGTGAAATTTCTTTTACGGAATGACACATAAAAGAAAAATGTTATTCTTTCTCACAGTTTGTTCACCAACTTTCGGGCAAGGCGGAAGTTTGCTAAGTTGCTTGTCACTTAACCCTTCATAAGTCCGATCTCCATCCCCATTTTTAGTCTCTTTTCGGTACGGCTTCGGGCGACGTGACTTATAAAGGGGAAAATTATTTCTCCAAGTAATTCGTATCATTTTGTGAAACCTTCAGGGTGTTGTCAATTTTCGGAGTAAAAAAAGGAATTCTCGCCTTGCACCTTAAAAGGTTCCGAGGACTTAAAATCTATTAGTTCTTTGTTACTATATCATTTTTTTCGAATCAAATAACACAAATAACTTGGACTTGAACTTTGGACTTTGAACTTGAACTTTTAATGACTGACTTCAGAAACTTCCCGAATTTCTTCGCCGAAAGTTATTCTGTCGGAAAGAAGAATTAATTTTGATCCTTAACTGTTCACCCCGTAAAATTCCACTCAACCGTACCCTTTTTACTGCGAACATTAATTTGCATGTGCTTATTTCTGGCTCGCTTACGAACAGGAAAAAAGCGCACGGATCGGACGGTCCGCGTTTGAATGACGGTACATTGCGTCGAGAGTCCGGGAGCGTTTGAGGAATGGCATTATGAGTCGCCGTTCATCTCTCTGTGCAAGAGTCACGAATATACTGTCCGTTGATATATCGTTACATACGTATGATCGGAGAGTGTGGAAACTCGGTGCTGGGTGGCTCGTTGCGTTGTTACCCCATTCACCGGGCGCTTTAAATAATTAATTGGCTGAGCGGCTGTGTGGCTCGTGCACACACGTTACGCGGACATAGTCATACCTGCCCACTCGTTAATTTCATGGTTCATTTCGGTCTATCCTTTCCACTTTTCGCTGCACAGCTATGAGCCGTACTCGTTTACGTCCGCGATACTCTACATTTATATTTCACATGAACGGTCTGACCCTCGTCGGCTTCATATACGATAAATACAATTCTCCGCAGTCGCCGTTCGTGTCAATTGGAGATCTTTTTTTGGAGTTTTTTATTCATCTTCAACATTTCAGCCCGCTGAGCCTCGTAACGCGGAAGCTTTTCGACGATTTCGATACTACAGTTTGTACCTAAATATTAATTACTAACATTTTATCGGTTGAAATATTACGGGTGGAATATCCCAAGATTTTTTTGGGAACTTGTTGCCGATTCAAATGCCAAAAACCATTAATAGAAGATGTCGAAGATGTCGAAGTCAAATACCGTATCGCTGTAGCTTTTCGATCGTATCAGCACATGTATTTCACATCTACCAATCAATTTCTCCCATTTTATCGTGTGAAAAATTGGGTTCGCGAATTCCTGCCCCGATAATCCATGAGCTGTTGTTTGAACACGAAAAGGTTTCTGGCGGATGTAATCTCGGTTACAAATGTTGCTGATAAAAATGCCAAAAGCGATTTATGAGGGGTGTCCAAGTGCGCCTGCGCGAGCGTGCCTTACACTTTGCCAGCGAATACATAAGTATTCGTATATACAGTTTCTATTTATATATAGGCATACATTTCTTGCATTTAAAAATTAATATCCCGCATTTTAGCGTGTGAAACATTGGGTTCGAAAATTCCAACCCCGATAATCTGAGAGCTGTTGTTTGAACACGAAAAGCTTTCTGCCGGATATAATCTTGGTAACAAATGTTGCTGATTAAAATGCCAAAAGCGATTTATGAGTGGTGCCGAAATGCGCCTGCGCGAGTCTGCCTTCTACTTTACCAGCGGATGCATAAGTGTTGAATATAAATAGACGCGAGACACAAAAAGATGCCTCTCAAGACGTCAGGAAGGAGGGACGAGGAGGGGTTGCGGAGGGCGCACTCGACGCCTCGTTGTTGCCTTGCTTTCTTACTCTCTGGCTCGTTTAATTGCACCATTTGCTCGGCGAATCGTTACTTCTGCACGAGAACTGCATTATTAGCATAGAACGAAGAAAAGTAGTCGGGCTCGGTGGTGGAGACGGTCAGGAAACGCCGAGAAGAATGGGGCTTGACTATAGAAAATTCTCGCGTGATTACGCAAGAGGCTCGTAGAAGTACACGGAACTCTACATAGAGGGACGATACGAACGGTCCGGCACGGGTTTCCTCGCTGCCCCGGAATCTGCGAGTTGTTTCAGTTAATTAATATACGCAGTCCGAGCGGAGAACCCGCCGAGTTACAATACTTTTTTTAATCATCATATACAAACAGAAGTCTGGATAAGAGAAAATAGAGCGTTCGTAACAGAAGAGTACAATGAAACTTCTTTGTACCATTCGCAGCGTTTTTTCGAAAGGTTCAACAGAATGTTAACGCATTTCAGATTTTTTTCTCTTTGAAACCGAATCCAATAACCCGTTCCGTCCGCCTCGCGCCGAACCGGCTCGGTCAGGGAAAAACTGTTGCTGATAAAAAGGTTTTATTTTTTTTTCTTGGCGGAATTACCGTGTTCAACGAGATCAATTATTTTATGCTTTTGTAGGTCCAGCGAATGGAACGGGTCGTACGATTCTGGAAACGAAACTGGTTATCCTTATAATTATTTTTCGAAAGTTCGTCGTTACGGTAATCGGTAATTCGGGCCATTTACCGATTTTCCGAATCCGATGCCATTCCGGCAGAGCGGTAATGAAGATCTCGGCGCGGGAATGTGCTGGGATTCAATCGTCCCTGCGATGCTGAAGCTGTCTCTACGATGTAATATAATGTATCAACGGGTCCGCTTTAACCGGCGAAACCCGAGTCGGTACCACCGATACTCAATGGTCCTTAAATTCCCGATTGCCGGCGCCGGTGTCTCGTGAGCGACGATCGACGAACTCAGCAGGTTTCGCGAACTCCGCTGTCCACGGCTTCATTTCGCCGAAAATTATCGTCTAATATCTCGGACGTACTGCATTGAATTCGAACCGCGAAATGAGCGATCGGATCGGACATTTTCTCGCAACTATAATAGCCAGATATCGTCGAAGGGAATTATGTCGCGTGATCGAAGGAGACGAGGGAAGATAAAAGGGTGATAAGGTACATGCAATTAATTCGGTAAAATTAGAGGAATCTACCAGTCGGCTGATTTGAAGAATTGACCGAAAAATCGGCGATTGCCGAGAATTTCATGCAAAGTCCCAAAATATCATTTCGGTGGAGATCGAAACTAGCACGCATCGTTCGATCACCACGCGTTCAGTGCAACCTGCATTTCTAAACTGAGCAGTGTCCCTCGCGTATACATCCGTGAACAATCTTCGACCGCGCCCGTCTTTTGTCGCAAGGTGCGGAATTCTGTGCGCAGAGAGTCCTCATCGTTCACCGAAGTAATCGCAAAGCTCGGTTCACGGTCGGGCGCCGTTCAAGCTGCGGAAGTCCAGTGAGTTCTCTCGCGACTCTGTTGCGCCTTTATTGCCCGAGCATTTCCGGTGCTCGTAAGCGAGGATGAGTATAACTTTGCGTTGGGGGATTATTATCTTGCCGAGATGGCGTACAGGTGAGGGGATGGAAATCCCAGGGAGTTAAGAAGGTCGCGCAGAGTGAGAACGCAGGCGTTGTTCGGGGCAGCTCCTGGACCGCCAAGACTGGCTGGTTTAACTTTCAATTAGGTAGCCAACGCGCCCTCGGGGCAGAGTTCTCCCCCGATGGCCTATGCAGGCACGATAACGCAGCCGAAGTAGTGGCAGCGGCGTCTGAACGTACGACAGCCGCCGGCATTATGGAACTTCTCCCAGACACATTCCTACCTTCCGTCCGCCCACCAAACCCGGCGGATATGCCTCGAAGAACCGGCGAGCTAACGACCATGCACTGTAAAATGCAGTTCAGCGAAACTAGGGATGATGCTCTCCGGCATTGATTGTACGCATCCACTTTGTCATTCTCTCTTCCGAGGTTCCTCAAATCCGAGCAAATACCGCTCCAACGTTATAATTAATAGAAGCGTCGCTAAAACTAGAGTGCCTGTTTGGTGGGAGAGCTTCGGGGCTTCGTGCATAGTTGAAGATTTCCACCCGGCAGTTCAGACTTCCAGCAAGAGATTTCAGACTCCGTGCTGATGACTCGAGGCTATTCCCGCCTCCCTTAACACTCTCCCCGACGTTATCCCGAAAACTGGGCGAATATTTCTTCGATGTTCCAATTAATAAAGTATAATGCGCGCGGACGGGTTTTTGTCAGACGGCTTCGATCTTCCTTCGTTTTTTCTGATAAATATGCTGAAGCTAACGCCGGCTTCGAAATGGTGCTTGGACATCTCATCGACCATTGTTCGAATAAAAGTCTACCGCCGAGGGCGTCTTTCGAGTACGTCGGGAAATTGTTAAAAATTTTCCATGAATTTGTTGCGGACCAGCAACCACTTCAGCTGAATAGTTCGTTCCGCAAGGCGCGAACTTCCTCTCCAGCTCTGATTGACTCACCCATTATTTTTCCATCGATTTCTATATTACGGGAATTTCTATTGACCAACACACTGGCGTCTCAGGGGCTCTTCAAAATTTCCCTATCGGCTTTCATCGATCACGCACCACACCGAACTTCATAAATCGCACCTAAAGTCTGTGCTGTTATTATTATTATTATTATTATTATTATTCCATTGATTTTCATATAACAAGAATTTCTATTGACGAACACACTCGGGTCTCGGGGAGGCTTCGATATTTTCCTGTCGGCTTTTCTCGACCACGAATTATGCCTGACTGTAAGAATCGCACGAGCAACTGCTCTCTGTGTGTGCGCGCATTGACGAAATCTCAACGAACACGAAAGGATTGACGGTGGAACAATGACGCTTCGCATAAAATATCGCACTACGTGACATGAATTATTCTCGGGCTTTAAAATGCTAGTTTGAATATCTAAACGGAGAAAAAGGTAGGCAGCGGCGAAGAGACAGGACTTCGGGGCCGAGCCATCTCTTTCAGCTGCTCTCCCTTTTGCTCCCGCTCCGCAAAAAACTTACGATCAATTTTAATTCGCGAATTTCCCGCGGCCGCTCCACTCTTCAGACGACGCTCGGGGCTCGAGAGTAACAAAAAAAAAAGAGGAAAGAGAGCAAACATAAAATCGCGAAAGGGCGCGATTATCGATTGGCCCGTGACCGCTATTCAGTCCCTCTCTCGTTCCCTTCGCACTCCACGGCCCTTCAACCCTTACCGTGCGCCACGCGAATTGTTCGTGCATTATTAATAACTCGCGCCGCTCGCTTTCGAATTTTCTCTCGGGTGAAAATTCACGCCGTTGATCTTTACATCGTTCCTCATTGTAAAAAAAATATTAAAAAATGAGTATCGCGTTTCGCTTCGGGGTCGGGGCCACTCTCAAAGTGATTTAGCGGTCTCGTTGCCGGCGCACCATCTCGTGATTTTAACCGTCGATACAGTTTGCGTCCGCGGCTGGAAGAAAGTGACGACCCGGAAACAGGATGCATGATCGTCCGCATAATTAACTGTCCGGACGCGCCTTTGGGGGCGGAGGTTGCAAGGCGGATGGCGTATTCACCCGAAGTCAAAATCGCGGGAACATTAATATTCGTCGGAGAGAACCGGCGAACCGGCGGTTCTGTCCGGTACACGAACGACCTATTTTTCCTGTTCAATTAACGCTTCGGCTATTCGCTTTTTTGCTCCCGGGAATCGCGCGGCGATGTTTAATAATTCAGGGAAACGATGAGTGAGTTAAAAAAAAAAAGAGGAATCGCGAATCGAAGAGAAATAGAGGAGGTATTTCTTTAGCGCCGAAGGTTTTTACCGTACGGGCGTGACGAGTCACCGTCACGGCGAAATGCGAACCGGTGCCTTGACACGCTATGTTAAACCATGACCGTGCGGTTGTAAATACACTGGCGGGTTGTGGTGGCTACGGAGTTTGGAATCGAGAATTCCGGAACTTGGATTTACAAAAGTTTTCAGTAAATACGTCATTTTCGGTTTAACAATCTCATTACTCGCCAGGAAGGTTCGTCATACCGGAAATCCTTAACTTCCGGATGAAAAAATGATTTTACAGGCCGGGAGTTGAGAATTACTGGGAGAAAAAATTGATTTTCCAGATCAGGCGTCAGGAATTTCCGGTATGACGCCACGGTCGGATCATGAAATTTTCTAGATGGGGAGTCACGAATATCGCATTTTTTTTGGCGCACGGTTGCAAATTCGGAGCGACTGTTCACTCGTCGCATCGGCATCCAACGCATCGTCCGTGCGACCCGGAACTATTTGCGCCGCCACGAGAAATTTGTGGAATGCTCACTGCGCAGTCGGGATGAATATAGACAAACTCTCTCGGCTGTTTCTTGCTTGCAGCACCGTAGAGTTAACTTATCTCCGTGTGTACACGCGCGTGTGCGTGCGAGCACAGTTCCGAGGCGGTTCGTATACAGAATAACGAAAGCAGTAAAAGTTCAAGATGTTCGCGCACGGTTTGGACGGTACGTGTATACGTACTTTACGCTCGCAAAATTACGCCGAGTCTGATAGGCGGTGCACGCTCGCAAACCTAGGAACATGGAACGTCGGTCTCCGTAAATATTGCATGCGCGCACGCTGCAACGTACGTACTCCAATTTTTAAATTCGCGAAATTTTGTGCTTCCTCCTCTCCGGTGATCAAAAGAAACACCGGGGAAAGCAGGTATTCACGGAGTCACAAGTATCCCTTGTAGGAACCAGTTCGCATGTACTCGCTGTACGCTCTCTCGCCCGTCTCGCGCACACGCCGTTCTCCCAATCTACGAGAAAGCTCGGCTTTGAGGGTGAGCGATGAAAGAATCGAGATAAGACGCACGTCGGGGGAGTCAATAAATCCAATTCCGAGGCGGCGTAGACGAAATATATGTAGTTTGTGATTTTCACATTTGCGTGAAGGCAGAATTTGCGAATGTCAGCGGATCCGTGTTATCGAATGATTTTTTTGGTTAATCTGTAAAGAGTGAACTCGACTCATAGTTAATCATATTGTTCTACATAAATCACGGATAAATAAATGAACTGAAGAAATCGTCAGCGTGAAAAACCAAAGTTGATGGCATGTTATTAGCTTGCAGATATTGTTACGATGTATCCGTGTAATTCGATATCTCAAAAAAAAATGTTCGCCTTTTTCGACGAGGAATAACGGTAAAGGTATACATTTTTCCAAAAGACGCATTTTCCGGCTTGAAAAATACCGAAATTTTTTTTTAGAATTTTTCCGTTAATGCAATCGGTTGGTAAACATGCGACTTGAATCGAATGGCGAAGATTCCAGGTCGAAATTTCCAAATTTTTTGAACAAAGAATGTCGCTTCGCAAAATAGATGGTTGGATAGATGGTAACATATGGTTGGATAACCGTAATTATGCATATTTTTTGGAAATTTTATTGACAGGGTAAAAAGCGCAGTTAATGACACGCTTACACAGCTCTCTTACTTTGAGGTAATTTGCAACACCTATCTGCCCACCTGCCTCGCGCCCAGTTGGTAACAAAAACGGTACTGCGTGCGGTTTCGCAGTCGGTACGCAGTTCGTCAAGGAAAAAATATCCTTTCCCTGCGTCTGCCGATTCCCTTGGGAAGACAATTTTCTTTTTCCTCGGCGGTCCGTTGTCTCAACGTGGCATTCGGTACACTTTTTAGTACCAACAGCGATATTTCGCATCACCGCAAGCGTATAAAATCGAAGGGTTTTATCTCCATGCACGCCGCCCGGTTTGCGAAGAGGACCAAGAGTCGCAAATGGTGTGGAACCTGACCGTGCTAGATCACCCCCGTCACAAATTGGGAGAGTGTCCGAAACCGGACCAATTTTCTTACAAACAATTTTTTTTGTTTTGGGAATTCAGTTTTGTTGCTTAGAAGACATTTTGTACAAACTCCAAGCAACCACCCAATAACTGATCGTTATACCACCGAACTCGTAATTTTTTCTTGCGTAAAGCGTGGCTCGACGGCAGTCTCGTTCGTCCATTGTTGTTTGGTTTGTGTACCGCTGCCGAAAGGCGAGCAGTCATTACCATCGAATTATGATAATATGGCGGCGGCAGCTCGCGTCACCGGGATTCGGCGATTATAATTCGCTCAGTGTGCAAATTATCGAAAGGACTATTAGCATTCTTGATTCTGGGTGACTCAGCTCGGCCGTAATTATGTTATGCGAATTCGACGCAAGCTCCTAATGCAGATGGGAAGGGGCACAGAGATACGAAGCGGTTCGACGTTTTGCTGTTTTGACGCATGACTTTACAGGCCCAATGTTATCATTTAATGCGTGCCGTATGTACGCGGAAATTATACTGGCCGGTACGGAATTAATGCGAAGAGATCAGCTCTGTATTGCGTGTTGATCGGCTGCAAACCTTCCAACTTAGCGGACGACATGTTCGGTGTTCATCCAACGATACGAAAAACATGCTAATACTTTTATTTCGATTATTCATTTATGATACATGTGAATTAGCGAAACGGATACCTGCGGACTGATTTAATATTGTCGTGATTTTATAGCGATAATTTAATGGACCATTGCATGGAGCAGGTTGACTGCCCTGACGATTACTTGAGAGGGTTGGTGAAGCCATATCTGATCCACCATGCGCCGCGCAGTCGCACGTGTACTCATATTAATCTCACATAAACCTCAAAGCGTCTGTGACGATTTGATTGCTAATACGATATTGCATGTAATTAATTTCTCCTCAATAGGTTGAGGACACTGTGGTCCGAGATCAAACGCTACCGTGACTACTACGTTGGGAACCAAAAGCCTCGATCGTCTTGGCGCAGAATCGATCGAGATTTCTCCAGGCTACTCACCGGTTCAAATTCAATTTACACATAACAACGAGAAAAATCCTCGAACATAGGTTACATACCTATATTTTGAAGAACTCCAACGAAAAACGAAATTGATCAGTTTTCATATCTACAGTAAGAGAACCGTGTCGTTAAAGTTACCAAGTGATAAGGTAAATCATAACCAGTCAACGGGCAAAATTTTTGTCATGTTATGTCAGTTAATCAATTAACTAAAGTTTGTTTAGAATATCATGTATACAATAGAAAGTTGGCCGTTAAAATCCAATTTGAAAAATTGACAATCAAAAAATGTGTTCAGTTATGATCTCCGTTTAAGATTCTACCCTTTACTTTCTAACTTTGCTTCGAAGCTCGCTCGTTCGTCGGTGCAACGTTGGGGCAATAGCACGACAGATGGATCTAGTCCGGTTGTAGAATCAACATGACATCCACAGTAGTTTCCGATGCCCGGGCGCTGCAATGTTCGACCTACATAACCCAGCCTCATGTACATCACACACGGTTCTCCAGGAGCGTAGAAATACATGCCCTCTTGTACCATCCGGCTCCTTCAATATTGTCTTTATATCTATATATACATACATATATATATATATATGTTTTTTAGTCTACCAGGTCGAACCTCAAAACCAACGGGCACTCCCGGCAAGGACAGGCGTTTGAGATACAGGAGTGTACTGTCGGGGATAGAGAGATAGATGGAAATGAGAGCTATGTGCGGATGCTGGCTCTTCCTGTGCGCGCGGTAACCGCGCGATGTACATACATGTAGCACATTTCAGTGCAATTCGCCTCTGGGCTGACTTTGCAAAGGGTGAAGAGCGGATGAGGGGTAGCACACTCACCCGTTGAAAGGACACACCTTGGAATTGGTGCAGGGTTCCTTAATTGCCCGAAGGTCTATTACAATTTCAACCGGTGGCTTCGCGTCGTCGAAGGTAGTGTCGCCGGAGCCGTCAGGCATTGCGCGTTTGTACGTTAAAGGCCCATTACGCGAACACGATAAAGCCGAAAGAGACCGAACATCCACGTTCGGAGAGATCCAACTGTAGATCTCGTTTCGTCAAATGTAGGGAAAACCCCTTTGGTATTTACGAGTACGTCGTCTTGCCGAGTCGCGAACGGGCTGACGCGAAACGACAATGGAAATGTCTCAGTTACAATTTTAATCCCGTGGGAATGGCGGGCTTTATCGAAAGCTCGGCGATATCATTGAATAGCTCAACGTCCCCGACGGTGTTCACATAATTAAGAGAGCTCAGCAGTTTGTACTGCCTGGTGTAACTTTGCTTAATACGGCGCCTCGAGATTTCCACGAGGAGGGACATCTCTATCTTTCTTGTGTGGCTCTTATACCTTATCCTCACTTTGTTCTGTATCCGCAATGCTACGCTGCTGCAACAGCAGTCCGGCCAACGCGCCTCGGGAATCTCGAGACTTCAGTTTATAAGTCCTTCTTCCTGCTATCATTCGTCTTGCCTTAAGTTCTCTCTCGCCGTAGTTATATACAATTATAAACTGCTATCCTTGGCTCTCCCTGTACGCGCGTTACGTTCTCTCGGATTACCCGCTGCCGTTAATTCTCTCACAGTTTCGCGCTCAACAACTGCTCGGCTTTTCACTCCCCGCGATCTTCGCTTCATTACGAATGCACGTGGATGGATGCTACTTCCCTTGCGAATAAACATCCATTACGACGAAATTAAATGACTTTATCTTCGAGGAAAGATTATTTTATTTAGCGGATACACGTCGCTAATGTAAACGTTGTACCGAGCGAACTTTTCGCGCAGCATTTATTTTATTTCGCAGTGACTAAAAGCAATGGTTGTCCACACCTCTTCAAAGTACCGTAAGAATTACCTTGAGCAGTTTATCGAATCTCTCAAAAAAAAAAAAAATTTGGAATATTCCTCAATGAACGACAATATTTTACATTTTTTTTGTAAACCATCCGTTCAAGCCCGTGTCGGAAACATACGTGGGTCTAAAATCGTACGGAATAAACGGACTGTGCAAAGCTATTTGGTCGCTGTAAACGATGCGGAGACTTTGATTGGCGACGATTGCGACGACGATTACGATGACTCGATGACGCGACGAACATCTCAACCGCACCGAGAGCGTTTGAGACCGCAACAAGGGTGCTGTATTGTCCGGACAAGAGAACAAGAGGCAACGGGAGGAAACAAGCGTCCAGTGGAAGAAAGAATGCGACGAGGGAGCTGACCGAGCAAGATCGTTAACTTCGTAACCACGACACAATTGACAAGAAGAGACTGGCCACTCAACGTTTCGTAAGGTCAGGCCACTGTCCGCCCGAGATATCCTCGTCTTGCTTCGGCTCTATCTCTACCACAATCGTTCGCTCAAACGAGAACATACTCGACCAGTGGTTCTCAATCCGCGACACGAAAGTATCATCCGTGCGGCAGTATAAAAGAATGATATAGTTTCTCGATTTTCGCTTAAAAAAACGCAAGGTAATTCGCCAATGAGTCAACTGTAAAACCAATTCGTATGGAATTTAATTAGCCTGGTACCAGAAGTTTTTACGAATAAACTGGTACATTAAATTTCATTTGCAATCATGTCATTATCACGAAAAATTAACGTACAGTATTTGAAAAAAAACTTGAGAAATACATTTTATTAAAATAATTTGCTCTACTTCCAATGTAAGAGGTGAAAGGTGAACGTGCACGACCATACAAAATTTCGGAATGTTAGCATATAGAATGCTGTTCGAGAAAACTAATTAAGAGATATCGACATTGAAACTCCGCTATTTTTTTTTTTTTTTCAAATTGCATATTTCCTAACTTGTCATTCAACGAACAAATGTATTAGAATTTTTTCTAATTATACTTTAGACTTTAAGATCTGGTTAAAAGAATTTATCTAGCTATGTAGTTTTTTTAATGGAATTTTAATGTCAGAGAAATACGATCGTATCGGTTTTGTTTTCAGTTCCAATTATGCGAATCCTTTTGCCTCCTCCAGGAGCAACCGAAAGGATTTGCATAATTCGAAGTATCGGCAGATCGGCGAAAGTATTCACTAACCGAGAGTTGTCGTTTTTGGCTGGGCGACACCGGCACGTGTACGAGATAGTTGTAACGTAGTGCGATACCGATGTCGCGGTACGGAATATTATTCAATCATATTTCCGAGTGCACAAGCGAGTTCGGATAGAAATAGCTCGACGCCCGACTGGCAGACGTTCGAGAGCGTCCTGCTGCAACGCTTCAACCTTCCATTTCCCTTCCGCTGCAGCTCTTTCCTTTTATTTATTTTTTACTCTCTTTGCCATCTCACCTCGTGGATATTCCGTTATCGGTGGCCGAACAGTCTGTACCGGGGAAACGAAATCGATGATTGGACCGATATGTCGACTTCCGTCGCACATCGCTCTATTACATAGGCTAGAGCACATCGAAATGGCACAGTGGGGCAAAACGGGAAAATGAAACAAAAGGCAATTTTCCGATAACGTTTGGATGGCGGCGATAATGCTACGTGGGGTAAGACGAGGTTGGAAATCCGGATGTATCGTTGAGATTAAATGTGACGTCCGAAACTTATTGTAAGATTAAGTTTTGCCCTTGCTGTGCCGTTTTGCCCTGTTGCGCCGTTTTGCCCCGATCTACATGTTTCCATGATCGAACGATCTCGCATCGTACAGTACGGATAGGAGCTTTGAATACCTTGCATGCCGTTTCGAGACGTCATTTCTCCGATTCGCGACTTTCTATTGCATTATTCACTTCACAAATCGGAGGTCAAGTCAGAGTGTCGGAAGCTGCTTGGCATTTTTTTTTTTTTCTTAACTCTCGTTCAACAAGATCCTCAAATTCGCCAAGACGCAATCCATGAATGACGCGAGTGATAAGTTGGCGTGCCAAAAAAAAATTCTGTAAAAATTCACAGACGTACCCGGAAGTATCGTTGCTCCGATAATACGAAATTTTATTAACATCCGTATTGACTCAGTGCTCAAAAGAAGGCACGGTCGTTACAGACAAAAGGTTTCCGGCACTCCGAGCATTACATTTGTCAATACACTTTGCAGCAGTTCGCCGGGCGGGATCATAAAAGCGGGTCGGCAAACGAAGTGTCAGCGTCAACTAAAATGTTCGTGTGGCCCGAGTGGCGCAGCTGGCGGTGACGTTTGTTTGCCCGACGAGGATACGACAATGACGATGGGGTGGAGTGAAAAGGAGAGATTTACCGAGTTACGCCTTGCCGGTACAACGCCGATGCCTCATACGTATGTACAAGCAACATCCTGCCATTAATCGACGAGAGGGAAAGCACATCGTCGCCGCAGTCGGTGCTCTCCGCCTAGGCTGTTGCTATCGGCTTATCAGTCGCCGGCTTATCCGTGTAATATGCGAAGCAGCAATGCCCGTTACAGACGTCGAGCCTCGTCCGGTGCTAAAATTGTTCAGTGGGCCATCCGATCCGTTTAGTGCCCGGTTTCCGTTTCAACATCTCAGACATTCCGTGTGGAGACTGCGTCTAGACATTGGCCGTGCCTCATCGAGATTGATTATCAATTGAGCAGAGCTTGAGTCTTCTCTCACGTCGCTACCGGTTGAACTAATCGAACGCGTTCAACGTATTCTATTTAAAAGATTATCAGTCGTGGTCCATCAAGACGTCCGATCCGTCAATGAACAAAGCTCTTGATAGGTTAAAAGCGTCGGTATGGGTGAAGGTGCATCGAACGATCGATCGGGGAGCGCTTTGCTTCGGTAGCTTCAACCAGCGATGTATTATCGAAGGGCATACCGTAAAGCCATATCGCTACTTCCCGCCCCTGGCTGCATCCTCGAGACTTCTGTAAGCCGCTTATCCTTCATTCCAAGGCATTATGGATATAGCGCGAGGCGTTAGGACAGAACGATGGACAGATTATCGAAGACGGCGCGTTGACGTATCGACGTGGTAATAATGCATTCTTGATTCAATGCCCGTCCGTAACTCCGCGAGTGCTCTCGGAACGATTCCCGAGATTCCTCCCAAATAACTTCCGCTAGCCGAGGCCCTGGATAATTATAGTTCCAATTAGGTCGGCAAGGATATTTTCGAACTTGCGCGCATTGACCCTAAATTTCTTATGAAGCCAATACTTGTTCTATTAGGTGGCGCTGGTTCGGCTATTAGCGTCTAAAATTGGACGGCATGGATCGCATGCCTGCGCAGTGTTCGACTGCCCTTTTGGAAGGACGACCTACCGGCTCAATAGAAACGCTCCCCTAATTGTTCCTAATTACACAACAATGTAACGCCACGCGCTCGCCGAACAGCCGGTCGGCACCCGCACCAAAATGCAATCAACAGCGGCATCAACAACTCCATGCGCCAGGGCGGCGCATCAGGAGGTATTACGCTCGCACGTGTGTCCGAAGGGTGTAGGTTCGTGGGTATCTCTCATTCAGTCGTAGGACAAGCGTGACATCGAGTAGTGACAGTAAACTGTGCGCCCACCGGCATGTACACCTCGGTCTGTGAACCAATGCGGAGCAAACACGGTACGCAAACGGGATAACCTTAGAACTGTTGGCTTGTTTGGTTCGAATCGATGAGGTTGCCGTGACGATTTGCACGAAGAGACGGGGAGGTTCCGACACGGTACCAGCGAGATAGATCAGGTAGACACGTTGATGGCGAGAGATTCGGGCACCCTATTTGGATCAAGGCTTCCGGTGTATATTAGGAACTCCGGATGACGGTAAGCATTAGCCGATTCGGGTTTGGCTCCGTGTGCACACCAAGACTTCGACTACCATAGGCTCACCATCTCGATTCGCTCGCCCACCACGGTGCTGTCTCATCCCTGTCTCGTTGCTTTTCTGGGGAAGAGTAATGGAGCCTGAAAGGGGTTGCCGGCAGGGTCCTCGCGAGACCCGGGAGAAACGAACACGCCACGCGGAAGCGTGTACAAAGAGGAGAGAGAGAGAGAAAATGGAGAAAAGCGAAAATAAAAGCGATCGACAACCGGAACGGCAGAGACCCGCTGATGCAGTTAAATTATGTGGAGATCGCGAGAACTCTGGAATACCGAATGGAACCAAGAGGGAGGATGTGTGTATATACGTATATCAGCGACTTCGAGGGTGGATAAGGGGAGAATCTTCTTCGTAGGGCGTTCCTGGCACTTTCTCAAGTGTTTTTTGTATACTTTCCTTTCATCAACGTTGCTTTTTCGAAGAATAAATTATTCCGCCGGAATTTAATAATTCACGAACAGGTGATCGTTATCTCCGTTTGAGAGACCCTTGGGCGGAACGCTGAGAGAAAAGACAGCGATCGCGACTTCGGGTCCCCGAATCCCGCTTTCCATTTTAAGACCTGCAGTGACTTCAAGCTTTCTAGTGATTTGGTCCTGCCGTTGCTTTGAATTTCATAGCGCACAACGCTGCGCCGCGAGACGTCTTGGGGCGTCTCCGAGACCGTCACCGCACAAATGAGGACTAATTGTCGATGGAACTCCTGACGACGAAGCTCGTGACCGTAGCTATCCTACCTGTGTTTTCCCGTTCATTGCTACCTGAGAAGAAATGTGTCTGATCATCGAGTAGATACAGCTGCAGTAGTCTAAGATCCTGTTCGCATGTCTGCTTGATTTGTTTTTCTTACAACTCGCAAGTGTCGGAGAGACGCCGGGCGAGCGCAGGATTTCGATAAATCTTCGGAATACGCTGCTGTGTAGCTCGAACGCTATACTCTCTCACCCCGGGATCCCGATATTCCCGAGCGTAATGCGGCATTGATATATTGTCCCACCAGGCATTGGCATTGATTACTCCACGGTATAGGCTCGTATTCGCCTCGGCGATCCTGGCTTCCTCAGCTGCAGCTATCCGCATCCTTTGCGACGATATACGACCCCGAGGAAATCGAGTATCACTCACGAACATCTTCGAAAGAATCTCCAACGGGATTCGGAGACAGGATTTATTAAAGAAAAGTCGATGGTACCAATCTTTCATTGATTTTATAGAATAATTGTTGTACCTTGCTGCCTCTAAAATCTCTTGGCAAAACTTCTTGCTAAATTATGTCAAGACGATTTTTGTGATTCGAAGAAACTCTGGAAATAAAAAAGAAACGCAAAATATTCTCTCAGTTTCGTATCAATAAAGACTCGAATAAAAATGAAAAAAAAAAACAACTTCTAATGCAACGGAAAATGCCTGAAAAAACGGCCGACGCGCCCTTAATTCTGGCAAACCTTTGAGGTCGAGGGAGCCAAGTAGCCACGTTCATATCAATCTACGTACGCGTAACGGCGCACACTGTAGATTGCACGATGATATAGTATATAACCTCCGCGATGCTGTTATGTTCTACAGGGCGTATGCATGTTGCGTTACAGGAACGCCACCGGCGTTAAAGCACAGCGCGGTACAGCAGCGGTGGCACGGTTCGGCATGCCTGCATTACATACGAAACGGCACTGGAATGACTAATGTCTAATTTGCATTTTGCGTGTGACTTTGTTGTCCCGTCGTTACATCGGCTTTATTAATAATGCAACATACGCGACGTTCGTCTATCGGTTTTTCACGTTGTATGGAAGCACGGAGCGACCACCGGCACTTTCACGCGTGTACAATCTCACCCCCCACGCTCCTCTGTCATTCGATGAAAAGCTTCGACCGTTCGAACCACCCATTTTTCGTTGATTCCGAATGGGCGCTGGTGGAGCACGAACGTTTCCACCGCAAACGGTCCTCCAATTGAATAATGGTGATGACGAATTCGTGAACGGAATCGGGCCACGAATATGAAACGAAATGCACGGAAAATTATATATTGTTCAGGTGAAAAGGGACTTTATCTCCCGCCCGACGGCACTATATATTTGCGGCATGACGTCGGAAAAGAAACAATATTTTAACTTACGAATTTTAACATTGCTTCAAGTTTCCTCGTAGAGACAGCTTTATTTTTATGAAAAAAAATAATAATTTGGCATTTTTACGAAAACGTGTTTAGAGTGTTCCGAAACATATAGGACTCACATTTAAAAAAACACATACGGTTGTATCGCCTTTGTAAGGAAGTGATGAAACTATTGTAATGTTCATATCGTGCGAAAAAGTAGGTAGTAAAAAAATACTAAATTCCAAACAGCATTTCAGAGTAGATTTCAATAATAAATCACGCCCATATTTTATACTTCAGCAATTACGGTTTCTACAGATTTGAGAGTAAACAATATGAGAGTTTTAATTTTCAAAAAAATTTCGAAAAATTCGATGTTCGACGTTTTTTTTTCGTGTGACGTACAGTTTTGTTTCCTTTGATTGAATTTTTCGTTGCCGTCCGATGGTGAAACATGGATGCCTTCTAAGGCGCGCGTTTGCATTGCCTTCATACATGATGCAGTCGAGAGTCGATGGGCGATCGCCCCTGGTGACCGGGCGACGCTCGCGAGCTCGCGTGTCGGTTCCATATTACTCCCGAAAGAGAAATACGCTTAATTATCATTACGGGGTCAGGGTTATAGCGTTGCGATGGCGCGACCGGGAGCAATTAGTCGCGATTGAAAATTTGACGAGATTGGCATGATAATCGTGGCAAATTGGATGAGACAGTTGTAAATTAATCCATCGAGCCTGTCGCGGTTGGTGAAAATACACGGTGTGTATCGGTAAACCACTGTCGAAACCATTTTGCGGGCTGCGAGATCGTATAACACGGCCAATTACCGCTGTCCGGCTTGTCTGATCAACGGTTCAGCCCCAAACTCTTTCAATATCAACAAGATTTGTTCCGTGTAACTCAATTACCAAACAGAGTGGTCCGTCAAAATAGTGATTCATTGAAAGAAAAATAATAATAAGGAAATCATGATCACAGAAAAATACTATAAACGGTCACAGCAGTGAATTTACTACCAGGGCATAGAATGGAAAAGTTTTTAGTACACAATAAACTCGCATCACCCACAGGGAAGAGCGGGGCAAAATGGGACCGTGGAGCGCGCGAGGCGATAGAGTAAAATGCAATAACTTTTGTATAGTGAGGGTGATGTTAAGTGAGGCGAAATGGAGTGGAAAATCCGTATGTATCGTTCGAACAAAATGGGGCATCAAAAAATAATTGGAACATTTAGTTTCGACCACGCTGTCCGGTTTTGCCCCACCGTCCCATTTTGCCCCGTTCTTTTTTTTACACGATCACCGAAGTATTTCGGCCACTCAGAAAGTGATTTTTCATTTTGCCATTAAAAAAACTATCCTGGAATAATTTTTTTTGTATATATAGAACGAAAAAAAGAACTCTGGCACAGTTAAATCCGTTATCCTGGAGAACGTACGGGTAGGATAAATTCTTCAGCAGTCCGAAAGCCGTACCATCGCTAATCCTCTGCCGTGATTGAGAAGGGGGATTTCCTCGAGGAGGGGAGACGCGTAGAATCCTCACTGCAGAACTCAGTGTCACGAATTCCCCTTTTTCTCCATTTTTACTTCTTCTCAGCGCGTTCTTTGGCACTATATATATATATATATATATATATATATATATATATTTCACACGAATGGACGATCCACTGGCGGGAACGAGGCGGATGTCGAGGAAACATCCGGGATAAAGGGTGCACATACAGTAGAGTCGAGATGAAGACGGTCCCATTTCCAGAGTAAGAGAATCCACGAGAATGTCCGGAAGTAGCGACGTCGACAATTGACGAGCGACGTCCGGAGACCGCGCGATTCTCGCCGACGGCGTGAGTTCGCTGAAGAGGACATTTTCGAGGATGATGGCGCAAGGTGCCGAAGATATTGGGATGAAAATAGTCGACAAAGACTCGACCGAGGGATTCGGGACATAAAAGTCGATAAATTCTCACGTGGTAAGGACCGCCGATTATCTTTACTGCCGTCCTCCGAGACGTCGTGGTATATTTACGTCCCGCCGACGAAGCTAACCGCGGCGATGACGGCGCCGACATGTTGATCGAAAAGGATTGGACAGCCGATTTCCAACCCCTTCGAACAAGGTCGGCTTTGGACACCCTCGTTCACCAACAAGATACGTCATCCCTGACACAAAACGAATCCATCCAATTTTTTCGATAAGGAATTGGAGAAAAAGCGTTTTCCCTCTCCGAGGAAACTTATTTTCGAGACTTGGCTAAAATTACCACCTTGGTTGCATGTCGAATTGGCGGAAAATCACCTACACTCAGAGACGGTTCTAGTAAAAAAATGACTGTATTAGATGATAAATATTACACATAGTCGGGCGCCACCTACGATAGAAAGTACAGGATTTAGAAGAATTTTCCTTATGCATTATGGTAAAATTCTTACATAATTTGAGACCGCTGGCGAACGGACGAATGACGAGTCGACATTTGGCTAAACACTGGTCTAAAATCGGCAAACCTACAATCGGTTAGTTGAAGCTCGACCGAGGATTGAGCTTAAATCAGCGAACCAACAGGTGGCGCGTTAAAACTCGGTCAAACATTTGTCTGCCAGAAGTCGGCAGCGCAATGATTCCAACCTCAACGTTCGGCCGAACATTGGCCAAACGTTGGGGAATTAAAAATCGCCACGCCAACATTGACCCGACCGTCGGCCGTTACATCGGCAAACCGAGATGCGTAACTCCCACTGGAAGTTCTGGCACTCCCACAAGCATAATCAATATTAGCGAACACGAAAGTTCTGATAACCCAGAATATATCTGCAAAACATAAAATTTCATCTTAAATGTCGATGCAGTACCTCGGAAAGAAACAAAAATTCATAACCAGCATTCTATTATCCAAGTGATAAAAGTAAGTAAGTCACAACTTCATGAAATTTAGTCTCTTGAAGATGTCTCTGAGATGATCGTTTTTGCGCCACAAAAAGTGTCGTCATTTCAACGAAGTTGGTAAAAATTTATCGTACGCTACACACGCGAGAGCGGATTTCCTTCTCGCGTGATCTCTGCCTCCTCTTCGCTCGGGCAACATAAAGCTCGGCAAAAATTGCGCACTTTCCTGCCACGTAGCATAATCTGCTCTTTTGTTGAGCTTTCGCGAGAGCACATAGACAGATGCGCGTGATAGCGCGGTTTATTCGCAGTGGATAGAAGCGTCTCGAGAGCGATACGCCTCATCGCATTCGCGGTCGTTTTTTTTTTTGCCTTTTCACTTCGAACGAGATTCTCACCTGCGGAAGATCTGAAGGGATGTAAAATAAATAAATGGTGAAATACTGGTAGCAGACATTCAGCCAGCATCCAGACTCACCAGCTAAGAATCTCCGTCTTCTCGCTTCCCACTTTCTTTTCTGCGCTGCGCCATCGGGCACGTGTCTATTTTACATCCAGCCTCAAGAATTTTAATGCCGCACGTCGTAAAAACGTCACGTTTCGATAGACGACGCGCAGTACCGACCGCCGTGCACGACCTGTACGGAGATATATTCTCAATGCGCCTACGTTTTTATCATCGGAAGTGATATGTCTACGTTCCACCGCTGAAAGAGACATCGCGGGCTTCTGTCGAAGATCCACAGTGACGAGAATGAACATAAGCTCCCGATTTTTACGCCTCTAGCGTGGTTAATAATCATTTCATAAAATCAGAATAATAAGCCAGAATAAATAAGTAACGAAATCACAAAAAAAAATTATAATAAAATACCGGTTTGTACTTTCGTAAATAAAAAATTGTTGACGTTTTTTTACTAATGACTCGCAAAAAAGTAGACTTTAATTAATGTGCATCTTCCTGCACGATTCTTCTGGTGGAGCTGTCGCCGATTGCGCTCGCGGATAATTTTTCGTGGATAAATTCGTGCGGAATCGCGATTGTTGCAGCCAGAGCATCGAGAGCGGGTCGAATATCGTGGCCACGATCGCGCGTATACGAGCCGATAATGTGCCGACAAATAATCTCGGCCACCAGCGATAATACATCATCACGAGGACCGGAGGATGAAACGCGAGGAATTTTCATATTTTCCCATAAATTAACATCAATTTGAACATTCCTGGGACGAGTGATACGCCAGAGCTCGGATCACGTGTGTACCGTCGTTCGTGCCGTATCACTCGTCCCGTTGTGTTCTCTCTTTCTGTTTATAGCATCCATGTAGACCTTTTACGCTGATCCGACCGTCAACCCCGATATTTGATGGATGCTGCTGAATCCAGCGACAGCAACAGCGAACTGTGTGCCGGGTCGTACACCATTCCACACAGAGAACTCCCGGGATGTCATGTAAATTTTCATGGCCTTTACACCCGAAATACACGGACGATAAATACCCCGAACGCACCACCATTCCCACCAATGTATGCAACCGATAATTGGGACGCTCGTGATCGTCAACCTTGTTAATTATACTCGAACGTTATTTCATCCTTTTGTTCATTTGTTTTGAGCCTTTCCGTGTAACAACACGGGCATTTCGCATTATTGATATCGCACAACGACTGGCGTCGACTAAACACAAACGTATTATTATTATTATTTGCCCCCTTACAACGGATTATTCAATGTAAAATTTTGAAATTTTAATTTCCTGTATATCGCTTCCGGTTGCGAAAATGAGATGTCCGAACGGAAGTGACGCTTTTCCGGTATCATTTTGGAATAAGAGCGCGTCGAATAGAATAAGAATAGTGTCGTTTGTTCGGGCAAGCCACCCTAAGAACCCCGCCGGATTTAAGTTTTGACTCGGCATAATATCTGCGCACACCCTTTCGGTGGAAAAATCCGTGGTGCGACCGGAAAATTGCTAGCAAGACGGCAGCATCAACCGGCAGCCAAGGAGAAGCTTTTCCATTCGCCAAATTGGAACTCGTCGCGACTTAATAAGCCTCTACGCGTTTCCTCGTTTCGAGCACTCGAGACTTTCCACGGCAATCATCCAACTCTTTTCTGTACCAATCTATTTCAGGAAGCCCTCCTTGCCTCACTCCTAACCCGTTATCCGATGGTACCTTCGAGAATCTTGAATCAACGCTACGGAGCGAGTGCTGAACTCGAGAGTCGAGTGCTTGCTCAACCCTGGGGGACGAGGAAGCTTATAATATTGTTATCCTTATATCTCGACATCGTGGCGGTAAACGTCGCTACCTTAATTTCGTCGAGTACAGTAACAGATTTCATGAAAATTTTTCGGCCCGAAAGCGAAATTTTTATGAGGCTCTTGTTTCAAATATCCACTTTTGATGCAGGAATTCGTTTCGCGGCTCTTCGTAATTAGCTCGTTGATTTTTTTTTCTTTTATTTAAAAATTCAAATGAACCTTAAGATTCGCGAACCGGGAAATTTGTACGGTAAATAGGGTGGCAAAAATGTATGCTTTGCGGTCTACATGGTTCCCTTCTACGGATAATTTGCTCAAATTCGTATTCGAGGCCTGGAATATCACAGATGAATTTGATGGTTTGGAGATGTTTATTTTTTACAGTAAGTTGTTTGCATACTTTTTCAAAGCTCATTTTTTCTCGAAGCATAGAAACTCAGCGTTGCATTTCGGAGGGATATTTCTAAAAATGTTAATAACGTTCGGATTAATGGATTTACGTAAGGCCTTTAACACTCAAGATACCAGGATTTTTTTTGTCAATTACAAAGAGCCATGTCTTCTGTTCAACACAAAAACAATGAGGATGCTCGTAATAAATTTTTCGTCTGCGTTATAAAAAAAAAACAATACTTCATGGTACGTCTTCTGTGATTTTTAAAATATTTTATTGAGCATTTTAACTTGTAACTCTAATCAATCGAAAGTCGTGTCCTGGCGAATTTCAATATGTCACGGAGCGAGACGCTGGTATTATGAATAATTTAATGTTTTTCAACCGATAAACAGACTAATTAATTAATAATTATCAAATCAACGAATTAGTCATTAATTAATAAATGGATTCAGCGTTGATTAATGAACGAATTGATTACGGATTTATAAGGTTTAGTAATTGCAATATTATATAATTGCGTTGTGACGTTTATTTCAGTATGTTTCGCAGTCTAGTATCCAGCGACGATTGGCACACTCGAGAGTGCTCTACAAATGGTGAACAGCTCGGGGCTCGGCGACAGGAGAGAAGGGTAAAGAACGGAAAATTCCGGACATAACGAGCTTTTCACGACAGTGCAGACGAATGGGTGTTCTGTGGAAAACACGTGGAGTAACACTTTCGTCAGTCCTTCAATCACGCAAGGTTCACGCCAGGAAACGCACTTAGCCACCCCTTGACCCACGAAAGTGCTCGCGGCACTGTTTACTACCCCGACACTTTCGCACACATCCGGACGGAGCGCGTTAGTCCGTAAATTCGCGAAAAAGAAGAAACAAATTTTGCGCGAACCCGACAAACGTTTGCTTCGGTTTAGTCAATTCGCGCCCAACATGGATTTATACGAAACGAACGAAAATATTCAACTTTTGAGTAAATAGCGCGACAATCGCGGCGTCACAGTTAGATTCCATCGGGACAAATAAATATGGATCGCGTTACGTATAACTCTGCACGGTTGAGAATGAATTCGACCTCCGCCGTCGTGACATTTCCTCACTCTAATTAAATAAACAATCGCTGCGTTTCTCGTTTACCATTTTTTTTTTTGCGTCCAATTGGTTTTTCCCTCTGTTTGTGTTTATTCTATATTCTATACTATATGGATTTGTGTTGCGCAACATAACCAATGCACCAAAATAAATACGACATTCTCATTTGTTTTCACTCTCGATATTAGGTCATTTTTTTCGTGCGTTTTTACCGAATATTCATACAAAATGTAAAAATATTAAGTTTGAAGACGAGAAATGGAATTGAAAGTTTTTTTATATAAACGCTTCTTGAAATTTGAAACACAAGTGCTTTGCAATTGTACAGTAAAATTTTTGTTTTCACGAATACTTTCTTAAATTTTACGCAAAAGATTTTTAATTTTAATATCTGATATTTTAATTTAACCAAAAAAAGTATATTAATCCACAATTAATGTAAGCAAATTACAAGTCCGCCTACATTGAATTTACCATTAATTTTTAAGTGCATTCTATTTTTTTTTTGTGATTTTCTTGTTTACGAATGTAACTAATCGTCTTAGCATCTCAAATCGTAACGTTCAGAATAACCGAGCGCGCTTAGATTTGGATGAATTCGGCGATCGAAACCATTAGGTAAATCGTTGTGCCAAACGAGTGCAACGAACTTCCCTCGTATTAGTAAAATCATCGATTTGGAATCAATATCGGTGCCGATTCCCATGAGCGGCGAGAACAACCCCGCAATGCCGGAATCTATCGGCAAAATCGTCCGCTTCGCTGAGCGTCCAGCATATATAATCAAAGCCCCCGGCAGTCTCGGCCAACTTGCGTTTATGCATTGACTGTGAATGAATATTTCATCGGTTATATCCTCCCCTCCCGACCCACTGTTCCAAACATTCACCCAGGGGACACGTTTTTTTTTCAATGCTCTTTTCATCCGTATATTTCGGACTCACCTGTTTCAGCCGGACGATCAACAATTCTCCGTCAGAGGTCTGAAAAAAAAAAGAGAATTTTTGAACAAGTCACACGATTGGATTTAAAAAAATGTATTCGCATACACTTCGCAGTAACATTTTTGCGAAAATCATTAAAGACTTTTTCTCTAATTTTTTTGACAAATCCAATTGAAATTCTAATTATTTCTTTTCGTTCAATTGACTGGTTTATATTTCTTTATTCATTATATTAATATACTGTTTGTTCATGTTGATGTGGATTATGTAATTGGAAAGTAATTAAACATTAGGAAATTCACATTGCAACAAGTAGAAAATTGGCGTTGACACGAGAATTTTTGCGGAAAGTCTCCGAATCCGTGCGCGATGTGCGGATAGTTTTGCACAATGGACACTGGGGTGGGGCGGATTGATATCGACGAGTCAAAGCCGCGAGTTAAAGCTCTGCGAAATCCTGTCGTGAATCGAACGTTGAATAAGGCAATTCTCAGTGAACCAGCCATCCATTCTAATACAGCCGAACTTGCCGAATTTAATCCGCAGTGCAAACTGCATGATACCGCCTTCGCCGAGTCTTCGAGCACGCGAATAGCCGTGCGCCGCCTCGGGCATTATCATCGGCAAGCGAAGACCCCGGAAGGTTCTTAGGGAACTCCCATCAAAGACTTCGTCTCAGTTTAATCGCATTGGGGTCAGGTCGTATCTCGGTGCTCGCACACTCCTCGTCGTTAATTAATCAATGCCACTGTACTCGCTCAAAGTCGGTAAGAAACTCTGTATGAGAACTTCAAGGATTCAGCCCGAGTTGCCAGTTGAATCGCGGTCCATCGATAAATCATCTTTTATAGTCGCAAATAAATTTTTTATTACCGACAACCGCGATCTTGTCCGGGCCATTTCTCCGCCTCACTAATTCGATCGACCGGGCAATCGTCGAGGAGTTTTATGAGCCGATCGGTTGAGTTCCTCGTGGAATCCTGAATTCACGGGCAGATACAAGGACAGCGAGCACCGCTCGTCCGAACATTAAGATCGTGCACGAGTTCACCGCGCAGTTGTCGTTCGTTCCGCGGTGCTCGAGGCGGAGGGCTTCTCCTCTCGCTGGCCCATTATCTTCCGGTGTCACGAACCCTCGGACTCCCGGAACGGGCGGACCACTTGCCGAGTACCCTCACGACGTTGATAGAGAAATGGTTAGTCACGAAATTGCACCCGGGGATGTAACACGCCAAGCTCGTTCCGACTATTGTCTATCCGTCCGAGGAGCCGGTGGAATTCGATGCTTCGACCAAGTCGACGGTTGGACGAAAATCATCGAAATAAAACTTTTCGTTCTCGATTTCGTGTGACGAAAATATTTGCCTCGCAGGAGTTCGTCGAGAAAAAACCACTTTTCACTCGTCTCACGAATCTCTCCGAACGATAATTTGTGACGAGATCAACCGCGGGTTGGAAAAAAAGCATCGGAATAAAACTTTTCGTTCTCGATTTCGTGTGACGAAAATATTAGCCTCGCAGGAGATCGTCAAGAAAAAACCACCTTTCACTCGTCTCACGAATCTCTCCGAACGATAATTTGTGACGAGATCAACCGCGGGTTTGACAAAAAGCATCGAAATAAATCTTTTCGTTATCGATTCCGTGCGGTCAAAATAATTGCTTCGCGGGAGATTGTCGAGGGGTGATGAGAGACTTTCAGTTTGCAACTTTTGTCGAGGTGTCAATCAACTTATCCGGTCCGTTTTTTCATCTGCCACAAATAAAATTCTTTTTTCGGCGGTCTAAAATATTCTGACGAACGCTATCCCCGTTTTCAGAGGAAAGGACGCTTTGCGGCTCTTTGTGTGCGCTTTTAATCTCTGCACGTACCGCGGGTTGAAGTGAACATTTTTTGGCGACTGCCACACACGTTCCTGCACGAAAAAACCGCGTTTTACTCATCCCATGAATTTCTCCGAACGATAATTCTTTGCCAGATCGAAGGCTTTCCGCGGCCACTTCGAAAAATCGCCGGGATTTATTAAACTCGAGTGTGCTCGAGCGGACACGCATTCTGAGTGGTGGTTTCGATGAGCACCACTCTGTCAATTTTCTCTCTCCTTCGTTCCGCCACTCTCTTTCTCTCTCTTTGCCCACGTAAATCGAAATTTTATTAATCGCATCGGAAAATATTAGATTATTTCGTATCACTGATCCGAGAGCCAAATATCGAAATAGCTTTTGCCAGAAGTGGGATTGAAAAATTGGGGTTGGAATGGAGCCAAAATCTGGGCATCCATTGGCACCGCTGTCCCGTTGCATGTATGAAAAATGTGCCACATGCACAAAGCAACTTCCCTGGACGAAGCTGAACGAAGCTGTAGAGACCAATTTTTTTTTTTTGAGATTCGACTAAATTTTCCATAGAGCAAGCAGAAAAAGACATTTACTCAAAAAAAAATATATATAAAGAAATGTACTTGAATGACCAAAAGTATAATAGTCGACTCGTTATATTCAATACCCCATTTCATGCCTTAATCGTGCCGTAAAAATATTATCTACGGAGATGCTAATTTTCAAATTGATTTTGGGTCAAAACTGATTTTAAATTCGTGACTGGTCTCAAAAAATACATCTCGTTTGGTGGTCCATGCCGTGATAAAAACAAACCCGCAGCTGTCAGTAGCAGATTTGATAACTCTAGTTATCCAGTAGCGATCCACCCTCTTCAATAAATTCTATCCGGCCGCGACTTGCGTCACTTTATCCGGTTAATAACGCCAGGAGAGAAAAAAAAGTCCTCTCAGTGCATCGCCCTTCTCGCTCGACCAGACATAATCAGCGGGGTCATTCGGCTAACGACTGACCCACTTGACAATGCATCCTTGACGAGTAATTGCAGGCGAGCTTGCGGTGTGGCCGAGTTAACGGTTAGCGGCTCGGCAATAAGTGGCCTGCGTTCGCAACTCGTTCGGCGCTTCGCTCTTTCTTCTTTCCCCTTCGTATCTCCCTTGCTTTTTTCGATCCCGTTAAAGCACGCGTACAAAAACCGAAGACTGTGAGCGTCGCAAATAAAAAAGGACTGAATTCTCATCGAAGATAGTCCTTTCGAATTGTATTAATTTCGCATCGGTTTTAGGAAAACGTCATCCAATCGCTTGTGGATGATATTGAAACCAGAAAAAAATCAGAATACTCCTAGTTGAGAGAAGATTAATGTTGCATCGTAATAATTAAAAAATGTTATAAAGTAATTGAGGAAAAATAAAATTGTTCGACCATTCTCTCGAGAACATAACATTTTCATTTTTCTTTTTTCTTATGGAAACATTTCGTTTGTAAATCGGCCAATGAATTGTCAGTTGAGCGAACGGAAAAGCGAATGAATAGACGTTATTTATGCATTTGCAGAATACGTATTAACTTTTTTATATTTTTGAATCCTCTCTTCGTTCTTAAATTCCGCCTATACAAAAAAAAATTCATGGGTATTCAGAAAAGTGAACGAACCATTCTCATTGAAAAGATCGTTACGTTTCCGGCAGATTGGTTGAACTTCACGTTTCATCAACCTCCTAATAAAATTTCAAGATCGTTATTACACAAAATTAATCTTTTCGGCAACTGTATGTTTGATTCTTTTTCAGATTTTCCTACCATCCAGAAGTGATTACAATTGTCTCTGACTTATCTGAAACTTACGCGAAGTTAACGCTATTCGTAAGGCCTACTTTAAAATTCACCCTCGGAGACTAATAAAGCGTCTTAGCTGCGGAGCACGATGGATCTGTCGAAGTTCGTTGTCGCTCAAAAACGAGTGTGATTCTACCTGAAATGACCATCGTGGAGCTCTGTTAGATGCGGAAACTCTTCGAACTCGAATTTTATCGGGCATTCGCCCAAACGAGGAAACCGTCGACCATCGGTTTTCGGAAGGCATTCTCGTGTAGGCGAAACAACCCAACCAATGCTCGGAGCCTCGGAATGAGTAATAATTATTTACGGCCAAACTCCCCCTCGGCTTCTCTTTGGCTATTGCATGAGCGGCATAACAACGACTCTCTTCTGCAACTCACCGCGCACGAAACGATGGGGTCGTGCACGGCACATAATTCCTTTCAGCGAAGTTTCACCCAGGCGGTGACCTACACAATTACAGGTTCACCGTCGTCGCCGGTTCGGAAGTACCTTGCAGGATTCGGTTAGAAAAGTCACAACCGGCGACGGTGACGACGCGGTCGCTTTCGCCGACGTCAATGGCAATACTTTGACCCGTCTAGCCGACTGCTGAGAGCTTAACCAACAATAACCCGCCGTGTCACTTTAAATTTGACCCTTAATAATCTCCATTTCGAACTTTAAAATTCCGAGGAAGTATCGCGGCTGATCCAGAGTTTCGTCTATCGCACCGAGGTGAACGGGACGATCCGTAAGTGACGTTTCGCATGATCTTGAGGATATAATTAATCCTGGAAATCTAATAATCTCGCGTTAAACTTTCGAGGGCCGACACACGAATCCCTTTTCCCGGGATCGACGCTGTCAACGTAACGAAATTTGTCGTCGACGTCCTGGGTGTTGGTCGTTCGCTACGAACATTTTGTTATCCTCTATCATTGTCTACCGTTGGACGTTCCAAATTAACTGTCCTGTAATAACGGCATCAGTCGGCACTTTATGAAGAGGCTAGAATAGATAGCGGTGGAGAGGGAAAAAAAAAGTGGAATAAAAGAGATGACGCGGGGCTCCTCCGTGAAATTGCGTTTTAACTCGATATAGGACGGGGGGGAATGAAAAGCTGCCGCAGGGAGTAACGCGATTTCCTTTCAGTTTTTACGCTCTTCGTTGCAAGAGATTTACAAAGCCTCGCAGTTTTTATTTCACAGCAAATCTATACGCCAGTCCATTTCGCTCGGGCTTTATATCACATTTTCTCGTTTAAATTAAGGGTTATATCATCTTTGTTTTTGTTTATTTTTTACCGCTGGAATGGAACGCTCGAAAAGCTTCATAATGCATCGCGCGGATTGCAATTTGTCGTAATCTTACGGGCAAGATTGCCGGGTAAAGTCGTTTGCAAGGCACCACGTGTTAAGTGGCCAAACAATGGCACGATCCGATAGTTTCCCTGAATTGTTTAAAGTAAATTCTAGATTCAATTAACCGGAACTTGAGATTTTCTTAAATTGCATTCATTAATTAAAAACTAATGTACTTTTTTCTCAAATTGAAATGCAAGGCATTAATACCAGAAATATAGAGTTTAAAATTCACAAACATTATTATTACAGATAAAATTTTAACGGTAACATTTCAACGCGCATGAGTTTTGAAATTTCAGAAACAGTTATTGTAAAAAAAAAAGCTTCCGACATGATACATTAATTCCCAAAGGATTTTTTTTACAGCGTGCAGATTGCTAATGGTCCGATGATCCCGTACAACACGAGAACATTTTGAACGAAAAATAGAAGTGATCAATTCACCGTTCCTGACGTAAATCTCACGGACCTCCTTGCCTCATCGAAATTGGCTCCTTCAGATCACAGATAAATTTGGAAATAAAAAATTGCACTCAAATGCACCGCCAGCAAGCCCAATTTTTTCGGTGACGGTCGGAACAACTTCCAAATGCAAGAGAACTTCTTGGCACCGAGCGAAAACGCTCCGACCCCGTTCGACGGGAAATGCTTTTTATATTCTCCATGGCTGCTGGCGGAGCGAATATATATTTCCGGGGGCGGAATAACTGATAATCATCGAGTCCTTTTCGAAGTGATTGGACCCAGCGTGTAGTCAGACGTGGAGGAAGCATCGACTGTCGCGGCGCTGGCGCGACGGTTCGCTCTGTGTGACGTTAGAGTGCACCGACTAAAAGTTTCATACGGCTGCACAGTGGGGTATAACGGATGTATCCGAAGGCTCGCTATAGCGGGGACGTTCCCAGCGGGATGTGAAACGTCGAGTAAGGAGGACTAGTTCTGGAAGGGAATATCAAGCTTGCAGTGGAGTGCATTCACGTAAATTGCATCGACCTGCAGAGAGAGAGAGAGGGAGAGAGAGAGAGAGAGAAAGGAGTATTCACCCTCGATGTTTTCGCCTAAGGTTCTCTGCCCGAATCAAGTGAAACCCAGAACGTGAAGTTTCGTCCAGGAACGCTGTAATCTTTGAGATATTTACTATTATCCGATCGATGGAGTAGCCGCGGTTCGGGTCTCGGACCTCGTCGACCGCAGCCTCCGATGATGCTTCTCGACTACTATTTAACTCTTTGGAGGAGCTATGGATGTTATGTACATAATTCGTGTGGAAATTAGTACTATCTTATCTGAGTCGTGAACCGGCTCAAGCACGATAGCGAGGCGCGAGAGGAAGTGAATATACGCGTCCATTCCCACGTAATTAATCCTGAGACGAGGACGGAAATTTGGGTCGGTTGCAGGCGAAACTTCTCCCATGGGTCGCGGAACGGTACAAGACCGCGTCTGGCCTGACCTCGGTCTCACCCTCGACGTTTCATAATTACGTCCGACCATTACCGAAAAGCCAGCTAGCAGATCCGAAATTGTACCGGAGGCCAACACCGCAGCGCGAGTAATTGAAACTAGGACTCTCCTACTGACCTCATGCGACTTCGAGGTGCAGAATACGTAAACTGCCGGGGGATGTTGGCAAATATCGAGATACGAGTTTTGCATTGTCGTTTGTTCAGGATGACGGACGACAAAGATCAAGTTTCCAAACCGCTCAAAACGTATTTGGATGCGATCTCGCAGGAGAGGGCGAGGCATAATGGGACAGTGGGGGCAAAAATTATGATTCTAGTTGTATCCTGTGCTATTCTAATTGTATCCTGTGCGTCTCATAAATACGACTTCTCTGCTCTAGAAGTCCGGAAAATGTTATTGTTGGTTTTTAAATTTTTATTTTTGTCATTTCTGGTTTCCAAATTTAATTCTTCGACCGGAAGCGACATCGCCCAGATTTTTCAGATCATTGCATTGTTCAGACCTACAATAAATATATATATATATATATATATATATACTTGACACTTTTCTTGTAACTGGAATAGTGCAGAATATTTTGAGGAAGCGCTCGACGAATTCAGGGCAGGCGCTCAAACGAGAATGGCCCGAGGGTCTACGCTCGCTCTGGTACCTTAGCACCAAGCTTATTCTAAGGTTCTCTCTCTCTCTTTCAATCCCTCTCGTACACAAGGAAGCACCAAGAAAATTAAGTAAAATATAGATACATGCATGGAATACCGCGCTGGAAAAATATATATACCGAGATGTTACGTATATATCTTTGGAGGTGAGGTCGTAAGGTTTCCCCGAGGGATAGATGTTCGTCATATTTAATTCACGAGTTTACAATGCAGCCGTGCCTCCAGCCGCTCGTTCGCTATTTTCGCGCGGGCTTGCCACTGTGAATCCATGCAAGTTGTACAGGCGAAATGTTAAGTCAGTGGTGTTGTGTGTAATGTTCGGTTGGCTTCTTCGACTTCAACGCCTTGCATTTCTTAACGTTGAGCCGAGGCGTCGGAAAATAGAAGCAAGTATGCACCGACGTGTCACGGACAGTCGAAATAGAATTTTAGTCATCAACGTGCTCGGAAGAAGTTGTTCGTCAGAGTTAATAATTCCAGCGAGAAAGTTTCTTTTCTGCCTCTAACTAAACAGCGACCGTCGCTGAAAGTTGGCGAACAAGGGAGCTGGGAGACGGCAAGAGTTTCTTGGCTATTACCAAGTACCTACTGTAATTTTGTATTATAGTAAAGTATAATAAATAAAATGCAAACCATTTTCAATAATCTTGCGGCAGGCGTTTTTAAGAAATTTCACGAAGGCTCAACCGGACTATAGAGCGCTACGGCTCAACTTGGAACTTCGTAGACTTAACGCATCCAGGGCGAATCATAAACAGGCAGCATTAAAGCCTGTCTGGAAACGCATTGCAAGAGTTATGTTCCAGCTTTATATGTAAATGGAAAAATCGGATGATAAAAAATATGAAAGACGCACCGAGAAAAAAAGGTCTCTTGACATAACAAGATTTTTGTTAGCGTAATAAATCTAGTTTTTTAATATCGGGATAAGAAAATCAACTCGAAACCATAACAACACTTTTCGCTTGGAGCGAATTGCTGACTCGAAAAAACAGTCTTCATTAATGTAAAAAAACATTGTTATACGAATGAGTCGGGCTGGTACATGTGCCAATAACTGCGACGAGCTTCCGACGCTCGACGCGCTAAATAAAAACGAATAGACGCGAGGAAACAATCCCTTGTATTCGAATAAAAATGAAAATAAAGTGGTATTATATTTCGCAGCTTGATATATCCAAGTACAGCTAATTTCGAGAATTTTGATTCGCAAATACAGAAAGTCATAAAATACTAACGCAGTAAATTAATATTCAAATGCAGTGCAAATGCAGAGTGTTAATATTGAAATTAATATATGCGCGTATCTACAACTACAACTTTGGTATTACCAGCCAGTATTCAACAGTGAAATGACAGCAGGCGTTGCTTGTTCTCATAGCTCACCAAATTGCTACAGTAAACAGAAAGTTTTGCCGTGGTAGCAAAACCAATTACTTCTACGCTGATTAAAAAAGTACAGTCGCTTCAACTAAGATTCGAGCATGGAAGTTTAAATAAATATTTACTTCATCGATTCAAATATTTTGATGCCTCAAAAATATTTTGGTAAAATCACTCAGCAAAATGTTGAACTAACACATTTTGAACAGCATCAAAAAAATATTCGGTTAAGCGTCCCAGCCCGCATCTTAGTTGATTAAAACTTTTTTTTTTCACCGAACAACGTAGTAATTCGTTTTTGGATTACACCATTCGTCTCTTCGCGGGAACAAGGATCGACGAAATTCATTTAGTTACAGCTTAGCAATATTTCTCCGCGCGCTTCCTATAGTTCTGTTAGATTTCTATATTCGATAAACGCCCAGCATTCACAGATTTTCGTCGCGTATAAGTTTTTCCAAAGCCTTGAGATATACGAGTCGCATTTTTATTTTTCAAATCGCGCTAAAGCGCAGAACTCGTAACGTAGTCGGGGAATCCGCAAGATGTGGATGTTACGATATACAGCATCCGGTTAAAAGTTTGTGCCGCGATGCCATAAGCTGGAATGCACGGGTGGGCTGTCGAGAGGGGAAGGGACGAAGAACGTGATGCAGGGTGAGCGTGTATCTCCGCGAACGAACGTAAAGACTTAACGAGGTGCATCAAGCACCGCGCTAACTCACGTTATAAAGCCCGCTTTCCCATTCTTCCACGGTCCTCACTTATTCACCTCGTGTCGGTGAGCTTTCCTCAGAGTCTCGGCTTGTATCGTGAAAGCCGCCCCGATGTAAAGTGCAACTGGCTAACGGTAACAATCGCAGCCGTCGGTGCTATAAAGTGTGCGAGTGTGGATGCTGCGTAGTGATAAAATTTCTGAGCAGAAATAGGTCAACACGAGGAAAAATAAGAAGTCACGGATTTGTGAGGGGTCGAAGAGAAGAGAATGTTACGGTCGACGGTCAAGAGAAAGGAACGCCGCAATCCGACGAGATCCCGAAATTCCCACGGCCAAAGTTTCGTCCTCCGGACCGCGCACTCTTGCGGTAGGTAACGAGATTCCAAAGATCGTGACGAGAATGGATGAATCACTAATCGGACCGCTGTTAATGTTAACGTGCAACGAACGCTCGCCTGCGTTGAAACGGACAGCTGGAATATGGGGATTTCCAAAGAGCAATCTTATCTCCAATCGGGAAAGTGTGCTGGAACGTGGACGGTGTGAATGGAGCGTTGAAGGCGCACCCGTATATGCAACTCGCTAATCAGGACGCATAACAATTCGACCATTCGCGAGAATCGCGTGTAAGGTGCGCTCAGAAATATCAATTCCATCAGCTAGCGTGTCGATATCGAGCATGTTAGTCAAATTCCAAAGGGATTCAAACAGACGAAGAAATTTTTCAAAAAAATGTGTCGTTTCGCAAAATTTAACCCAGGATTCCCTACCCCAAAAGTGGGTAAAATTAAAAATTCTCCTAAAACCTTTTGTTTGTACTGTTTTAGATTGCAAATTCATCACTGAAGCGAATGGCGAAGGTCCCAGGTCGATATCTTGAAAAAAAAAATTTTCCGATTTTTTCGAGCCGGAAAACGGTAAGGGTACTACCTGTCTGTTTTTCACCTCCGAAAAATCGGAAATTTTTTTGTTCAAGATATCGACCTGGGACCTTCGCCATTCGCTTCAGTGATGAATTTGCAATCCAAAACAGTACAAACAAAAGGTTTTTGGAGAATTTTTAAATTTGACCACTTTTGGGGTAGGGAATCCTGGGTTAAATTTTGCGAAACGACACATTTTTTTGAAAAATTTCGAGATATCGACCTGAAACCTTCACCATTAGATCCAAGTCGCATACTTCCCAACCGATTTTGTGGGTTAAAAAATTCTAAAAAAATGTTTTCCCCGAGAAATTCACTTTTTTAAAAAAACGCATTTTCGCCGAGAAACGGAAAAACGTTTTTCGGCATAAAACATGGTAACAAATTTTTTTAGAATTTTTTAACCCACAAAATCGGTTGGGAAGTATGCGACTTGGATCTAATGGTGAAGGTTTCAGGTCGATATCTCGAAATTTTCTCAAAAAAATGTGTCGTTTCGTAAAATTTAACCCAGGATTCCCTACCCCAAAAGTGGGTAAAATTAAAAATTCTCCTAAAACCTTTTGTTTGTACTGTTTTAGATTGCAAATTCATCACTGTAGCGAATGGCGAAGGTCCCAGGTCGATATCTTGAAAAAAAAAATTTCCGGATTTTTCGAGCCGGAAAACGGTAAGGGTACTCCCTTTGCGTCGAAAAAAACCGAAAATTTTTTTTTCAAGATATCGACCTGGAACCTTCGCCATTCGATTCAGTGACTTATTCTCGTTCTAAAACTGTATAATTAGAGCCTTTTCCGATCATTTTTAAAATTCGACCTTTTTGGGGTAGGGAATCCTATGTTAAATTTTGCGAAACGACACTTTTTTTAAAAAAATTTCGAGATATCGACCTGAAACCTTCGCCATTCGATCCAAGTCATATACTTCCCAACCGATTTCAGCCACGAGAAAATTCTAAAAAAATTTTTTCCTCGGAAAAATCGATTTTTTCGAAATCGGCATTTTCGGCGAAAAACGGAAAAACGTTTTTCGGCATAAAACATGGAAAAAAATTTTTTTAGAATTTTTTAACCCACAAAATCGGTTGGGAAGTATGCGACTTGGATCTAATGGTGAAGGTTTCAGGTCGATATCTCGAAATTTTTCAAAAAAATGTGTCGTTTCGCAAAATTTAACCCAGCATTCCCTACCCCAAAAGTGGGTAAAATTAAAAATTCTCCTAAAACCTTTTGTTTGTACTGTTTTAGATTGCAAATTCATCACTGAAGCGAATGGCGAAGGTCCCAGGTCGATATCTTGAAAAAAAAAATTTCCGATTTTTTCGAGCCGGAAAACGGTAAGGGTACTCCCTTTGCGTCGAAAAAAACCGAAAATTTTTTTTTCAAGATATCGACCTGGAACCTTCGCCATTCGATTCAGTGACTTATTCTCGTTCTAAAACTGTATAATTAGAGCCTTTTCCGATAATTTTTAAAATTCGACCTTTTTGGGGTAGGGAATCCTATGTTAAATTTTGCGAAACGACACTTTTTTAAAAAAAATTTCGAGATATCGACCTGAAACCTTCGCCATTCGATCCAAGTCATATACTTCCCAACCGATTTCAGCCACGAGAAAATTCTAAAAAAAATTTTTCCTCGGAAAAATCGATTTTTTCGAAATCGGCATTTTCGGCGAAAAACGGAAAAACGTTTTTCGGCATAAAACATGGCAAAAAATTTTTTTAGAATTTTTTAACCCACAAAATCGGTTGGGAAGTATGCGACTTGGATCTAATGGTGAAGGTTTCAGGTCGATATCTCGAAATTTTTCAAAAAAATGTGTCGTTTCGCAAAATTTAACCCAGCATTCCCTACCCCAAAAGTGGGTAAAATTAAAAATTCTCCTAAAACCTTTTGTTTGTACTGTTTTAGATTGCAAATTCATCACTGAAGCGAATGGCGAAGGTCCCAGGTCGATATCTTGAAAAAAAAAATTTCCGATTTTTTCGAGCCGGAAAACGGTAAGGGTACTCCCTTTGCGTCGAAAAAAACCGAAAATTTTTTTTTCAAGATATCGACCTGAAACCTTCGCCATTCGATTCAGTGACTTATTCTCGTTCTAAAACTGTATAATTAGAGCCTTTTCCGATAATTTTTAAAATTCGACCTTTTTGGGGTAGGGAATCCTATGTTAAATTTTGCGAAACGACACTTTTTTAAAAAAAATTTCGAGATATCGACCTGAAACCTTCGCCATTCGATCCAAGTCATATACTTCCCAACCGATTTCAGCCACGAGAAAATTCTAAAAAAAATTTTTCCTCGGAAAAATCGATTTTTTCGAAATCGGCATTTTCGGCGAAAAACGGAAAAACGTTTTTCGGCATAAAACATGGAAAAAAATTTTTTTAGAATTTTTTAACCCACAAAATCGGTTGGGAAGTATGCGACTTGGATCTAATGGTGAAGGTTTCAGGTCGATATCTCGAAATTTTTCAAAAAAATGTGTCGTTTCGCAAAATTTAACCCAGGATTCCCTACCCCAAAAGTGGGTAAAATTAAAAATTCTCCTAAAACCTTTTGTTTATACTGTTTTAGATTGCAAATTCATCACTGAAGCGAATGGCGAAGGTCCCAGGTCGATATCTTGAAAAAAAAAATTTCCGATTTTTTCGAGCCGGAAAACGGTAAGGGTACTCCCTTTGCGTCGAAAAAAACCGAAATTTTTTTTTTCAAGATATCGACCTGGAACCTTCGCCATTCGATTCAGTGACTTATTCTCGTTCTAAAACTGTATAATTAGAGCCTTTTCCGATAATTTTTAAAATTCGACCTTTTTGGGGTAGGGAATCCTATGTTAAATTTTGCGAAACGACACTTTTTTAAAAAAAATTTCGAGATATCGACCTGAAACCTTCGCCATTCGATCCAAGTCATATACTTCCCAACCGATTTCAGCCACGAGAAAATTCTAAAAAAATTTTTTCCTCGGAAAAATCGATTTTTTTGAAATCGGCATTTTCGGCGAAAAACGGAAAAACGTTTTTCGGCATAAAACATGGCAAAAAATTTTTTTAGAATTTTTTAACCCACAAAATCGGTTGGGAAGTATGCGACTTGGATCTAATGGTGAAGGTTTCAGGTCGATATCTCGAAATTTTTCAAAAAAATGTGTCGTTTCGCAAAATTTAACCCAGGATTCCCTACCCCAAAAGTGGGTAAAATTAAAAATTCTCCTAAAACCTTTTGTTTGTACTGTTTTAGATTGCAAATTCATCACTGAAGCGAATGGCGAAGGTCCCAGGTCGATATCTTGAAAAAAAAAATTTCCGATTTTTTCGAGCCGGAAAACGGTAAGGGTACTCCCTTTGCGTCGAAAAAAACCGAAAATTTTTTTTTCAAGATATCGACCTGAAACCTTCGCCATTCGATTCAGTGACTTATTCTCGTTCTAAAACTGTATAATTAGAGCCTTTTCCGATAATTTTTAAAATTCGACCTTTTTGGGGTAGGGAATCCTATGTTAAATTTTGCGAAACGACACTTTTTTAAAAAAAATTTCGAGATATCGACCTGAAACCTTCGCCATTCGATCCAAGTCATATACTTCCCAACCGATTTCAGCCACGAGAAAATTCTAAAAAAATTTTTTCCTCGGAAAAATCGATTTTTTTGAAATCGGCATTTTCGGCGAAAAACGGAAAAACGTTTTTCGGCATAAAACATGGCAAAAAATTTTTTTAGAATTTTTTAACCCACAAAATCGGTTGGGAAGTATGCGACTTGGATCTAATGGTGAAGGTTTCAGGTCGATATCTCGAAATTTTTCAAAAAAATGTGTCGTTTCGCAAAATTTAACCCAGGATTCCCTACCCCAAAAGTGGGTAAAATTAAAAATTCTCCTAAAACCTTTTGTTTGTACTGTTTTAGATTGCAAATTCATCACTGAAGCGAATGGCGAAGGTCCCAGGTCGATATCTTGAAAAAAAAAATTTCCGATTTTTCGGAGGTGAAAAACAGACAGGTAGTACCCTTACCGTTTTCCGGCTCGAAAAAATCGGAATTTTTTTTTTTCAAGATATCGACCTCGGACCTTCGCCATTTGCTTCAGTGATGAATTTGCAATCCAAAACAGTACAAACAAAAGGTTTTTGGAGAATTTTTAAATTTGACCACTTTTGGGGTAGGGAATCCTGGGTTAAATTTTGCGAAACGACACATTTTTTCGAAAAATTTCAAGATATCGACCTGAAACCTTCACCATTAGATCCAAGTCGCATACTTCCCAACCGATTTTGTGGGTTAAAAAATTCTAAAAAAATGTTTTCCCCGAGAAATTCACTTTTTTAAAAAAACGCATTTTCGCCGAGAAACGGAAAAACGTTTTTCGGCATAAAACATGGCAAAAAATTTTTTCCGATTTTTCGGAGCGCAAAAAGGACGCCGGACAACAGCAGTAACTGACTTTCGGCGAGAATAGAGTTGCATATCCGGCATTAATTGACAGTTTACTGGACGAACCGCCTTTGGAAACCGCACAGAGAAACTGCTGGGATCCCAGAACGATCGACCTGAATCTCGACGGTATTCATCAGCATGCATCTCATGAATTAATACGGCACTTCACCGTGAAGTCTGTCTAGAGACGTTCTTCCCCGATACGATTGAATTGACGGCAAATCACAGTCGTAGCTCCCTCGTTCCGTTGGCTGAAATTGGCTGGATGAAGTGTGATCAGAGAAAGCAATTCCTGAAACCTAATAGAGATTTTTATGTACATACTTTAATGTACAGCATCGTCAACTTTTCTCCATCTACATATTTACTCTACATGTACAGGATACTTCAGCTTTGACCTTTTGAGCCATACCTTTCGACACTATAAAATCAAAATATTGGTATCTCACATCGAGAAATTAGTTTAAGGAATTAAGACCTGAGCGATTAGTCACGGTCAGGCAAAGGATTAACACACCCTAGTTCTCCCCAAGAATTGCGCTCGCGGCCGACGGCTCGCTCCCCAGAGATTGGTGTCTCTACACTGAGAGACGGGTCTAGTAAAAATGATTACATCGTTTGTGAGACATTACCACAAAACATAGTAGTAAGGCGCTAGGGCACCACCTACGGTAGAAAGTACCGGATTCATAAGAATTTTTCTTAGATATTACGGTAATAATTCTTGGATAATCCAACGCTTTCTGCCATAGGTGGCGCGTCGACGCCATACTACTATGTTCTATGGGTATTCTTTTAGATGATCAGTAATTTTTTTTGGATCTTTTTCTCAGTGTACAGGCTAGGTACCAATCTCCGAGAGAATTGTCTTCGGCCCCACGATTCGATGCGTCAGCCAGCAACCAGGCTGTCACGAATCCATGTACTGATCACGAGTTGTACGGCTTGACTTTGGGGACCGCCGCAACCACACACCAACCATCCACTTATCGTTGCCGGTCCTCTGTTTCAATGAGAATGTCAATTTCGGCGGTTCTTCTCACTCGCGATGCGAACTGACAAACTTGTAACTATGATTTTTTTCTCCCATGCTCCACGTATAAGCCGGTATTAATTATAATCAAAACACAGGTACGCCGAGCTCGATCGAGTCAAAGGACACGTCGACGGAAACTTTCGTGCGTAACTACCACACAGTGATGTGGCTACATGTGCTCGACTGTGACCTCCAATGTTGCATCGACGTTGGAATGGCGTTCCGCGTATTAAGAACTCAGGTACTTAGTCATACAGTTCGGCTTCGTCCCTAGCAGCTTTCCCCACAGAGCTTACCTCAACCTCCGCATCCAGGCGCAAAATAACAACACCACACTGTCGAAGCAACGCGTTCGCGAACGCGCTACTAATTGCACGTCGCAGCAAAGCCGTCCCACCGTTTTCCTGATGCTTTAGGAACGAGACGCGGCTAAAGATCTGGCGCTTTGTGTGGTAATATTAATGGCTTGTTTTCCGCCTGAAACTCGGTCGTACGGGGTTACAGCAGGAGCTTGTTCGTGCACCCCCTCGCCCCAAAGACAAAGGACTCGTTAACAGGACGAGAGGATTGAACCGACCCTGTCGCCAGATCGTCGTCACGTTTCCTAATAACACAAGACCAATAGCTTGGGCACCCCTATCGAACTTTCCGCCTCGCTCTCGCCGTGTCCGTACAGGTCGAATTCAGTGAAATTACGTTCGTGTACTACACCGCGAATCGGAACGATTGGACCGCCATTTGTTGAAGGTTTCTCCGTGAGACCCACCAACAACATTGTGTGGTCGCGTCCGTGTCTTGCAACCGCAGCCGATCGCGACGACTCCTCGCAATTCCCACTGCATAAATACCCATAATTAAATTGTACATGCAAACCACATCGGGGTGGAACTTATGCAATTAGCGAACACTCCGACGGGGATTTGCATTGGGGAGAATCGCTTGCAAAGGCTGCTTGCGTCACTGCACGTAGCTACCCTGAAATTATATTGATCTAGTGTTTTTCGCGTTGATGTACGGTTTCGATAGTCGACGAGAACCTGGCAAACCTGTGGCCAACTCTTAGTGAATATCCGTGCTGGAAGGCTCCATAAATCCATACGCAGATTGAAAGCAGGACCTTGGAATAACTACCAAGGCGTATGGTCAAATATTGTCACATCTGCCATATTTAATCCAACTTCCTTCATCAATGAGTCATCATCTATGCGGCTACCTTACTGATTCAATCGCAAAAGCATTGTAGTGGAGAGCCCGATTGATTCAACGTCCGGGAGATACCATTTTTTCATTCCTCTTTCGAGCTCGCTTTAAAAACCCCGTCTCAAGTGCTAAATCTGATTCCATTTTCTTCCCGACACACACAAACAAAAAAATTAAGTGATAAGCAATTTATTGAATTACTATCGGATAATCGAGCAAGCTATTTATTGGGTTATCGGAAATAGTATCAGCAAGTATTATCAGGACGGCTGATGAAAATATCCGAGGAGGTGGAACTTTCCGCCCGCAGTCTGCGGCATCCGGGCTGGGTAAGTAGAGATTGGAACAAAACACGACTGATTCAGAACAGAATCGTTGGGGATAACGAGGCGCCGCGATTACGTATGCAAAGAAATTTATTGGAAATCAATAAAATCGTGATAGGAAAAATCTGAAACCTTCCAATTTTACTCGCAACAAGACGCGTCGCTCACGAAAGTGTTTCGTTCACTTACTCTGTGTCATCGTTCTCGTCTCAGTTCGCGGCGAATTAAACTCACTGTACAACAGTTCAACGGAAGCTTCCAATCGATATAATTCAGCTGCGACAGTGCGGGCGGGAGAGTCGAGCACGAAATGTGGCTCAAGATGCTACCGGAGCTTTGTGCAAGTGGCTTGGTGCTGTTCGCCAGCACACGCAACGTTCCGCTGTCGTTGACGACGCGTGCATGCGATCCACGTCACGGCAATTTAACTCCGAATGGCGAATATATAGGGAAAGACAACGACGGCACGTTCCGACTCTCGTTTCGCCTCCACCGGTTGACTCTTACTGCACGTATACGTACACAAGTACCACGGAGTTCTCCCAACGGTGGCCAAGTGGCTATATACGTATAAATTCCCGATCACTTGCCTCTCCGTTATACGAGAAAACCTTCCTCTCCGATTCGTTGAATTCACTGTTGCAGTGCAACGGAAAAAAAATACATAAAAAAAAGGAAGATCCAGTGAGAATGCGAACGATTTTTCAATCCCCGCAGTGAGTCCGTTTTTACTGCCACCTGGAGGATAGGTGGTTGCATTGATGTTTCAACGAGCCCAAAACGCGGTTGGAAAGGAACACCTCGTTTCGCTTCTTCCTTCATGCTTTATACCAACATACCCGAGTATTCGTGGACGAAAGCGTTTTCTAATTCAACGTGCGCTCTCGCATTGGCGCGAGGACACTCTTATTTTTTATGGGAGCACATTTTTTCGATACCATCTCGTGAAACCCCGTCGGTTATTCCTGTGACCCAGGTTATTGGTTCGTTTTCATCGAGTCTACGTGAAACGCCTGAAGTCCACGTCACACATTCGACGCGAGTTCCAACGTTACGACGGAAGATACGGAAGCTACCCCTTTGGCTTTGGTGTTCATTGTGCCATATCGGAAAATCATTTTACTTATGTTATTTCCAAACTTGTTGACTCAAGATGTTCCCCGTTTTTGCCAGCTATTGCAGTCACCAACTTTACCACCAAAACAAGTAGTAGGATCAATGGTGCTCACCTTCCACGTCCCCATCGAACGGCTCGGTTTCTACATTGAATTACGCCCACTGGCATCCCCGTTCGTGACATGGCATCGAGAAGAGGGAGCTCATTCAGCTACCACATTGATGCCGGACCTTCCGTACAAGTTGGGTTGCAGCCCCAGCATCGACCGGAGGGGAAAAACGATGTCGTGACTGGGGCTCGATGTTGTTAAGGGTCGTCGGACGTTAGAAGTTCAACCTATTATCAATAACGGCACGATAGAAGCTTCTGTCTCCACTTCGAATAGAGGTATCGAACTAACCGCACGCTTGAACATAGCACCACAATCTTACAGTCTTCCTACCAGTGTCCGATTTGCTGCTCGGCAATTGAGAGCGCGACGGTGTCGGAGCTCGCACAAAGTTCGAATCGGCATAGGAGCGTGCTCACCGGTTTTCGTTTGCCTGCTCTACCGACGAAGGATATGTCTACCTGTGTATTATAAATGAACGAGGAGAACCGAAGTAGCGGACCGACGAGTTACAGCATAACCGCTTGCAGTCTGCCGGGATATAAATGGCCTCTTCAGCCGTCGTTATTTAAGCCACCCTTCGGCTCTCGACCCCGTAATTCTCAGTGGTGTCAAGATGTCTAATATTCTAGTGTGTGGCAGTAAGGGCGACCGGGGTGCAACTTCCGCAACGATCGAATGTTGCAATTCCCGTGGCTTCGGACTACCGCCAAAAGTACAACTCAGTCTGCGTACGGGAGCTACTAGTCTTTGTGAAGACTATTACCGAAGCCAAGATTGTTTAATAGTCAACTTAGCGACAACCCGTACAGGGTACTTACGTATCGCGGAATGGCTGGCTCACTGAATTTTACAATACCACTTACGGCATAGTTGACTCACCCTAGACGAAGAATAAACAACTACCGAAGCCACAAGGTTACACTCTCGACTCTGCATCGAAAAGCTTCGGAACTTTTGTGAACCGGTGGCTCTCATACGAAAACGAGTTTCGGGGACTCGCACCGAAGCTCGGAAATGCAAGTGCACAATGTACACTTTGTACAATGCCATCTCGGTAGAGTCGCTCGTATATTGCTCGCTGATTATCGTTGCGTGATAGCATGCCAAGAATCGTTGTCGCTGGAACTCCGTTTCCGTTCTTGGTCTCTCGTGGATTATCGAGTAGCTTGCCGGTCGTCTTAGTACTTGATCGAAAATCCGATATCACGGAGATTCGTGTTTAACGGCAACGTCAACAGGCTAAGTACTCTGTTTTCCTAGGTCTGAAGTGTTGTTAAACTGCTTTGTCTACATGCAATGGTACTTCAGGGACGAAGCTTGTATTGGAATGCGCAACGTTCGTTAGTCATTCGATCTTAAAGTCGGTAGATAGAATTTCGATTAATAAACACCAAATAGTTTGCATGCCGCTAGGTTCCTCTAAAAAAGAATTAATACGGGAGTGCATCAGAAAGTTTTCGCTGTAAGCGATTCAACATCGCGTCAACTGCTATGGTTATATTTTTTCCTTCAGTGAGAACCGTGCTGCTTGGGTGAGTAAATGCTGACATATATGACGTGCGGTATCGATATACGCACGGCGCCGCGGACAACCGCAAAACTCGACGCTCCGTGTCTACGGCGCACGTGCGAGCTCACGTCCAGTCAGATTCTAGTCTAACATGCGGTGTGTCAGTGATGAAGACTGATATATCAAGACAGTCGGGTTGGTTTGAACTCTTGAGATCACTGGGCAAAACGGCTTGAACGAGAAACTCGAGACCGAACCGGTACGAAGACTTGTATGTTTGCATAGAGTGATTGACCGAGAAGTGTTTGCTTCTCCGATCGGGGATTTCTGGCCTTGATCCAATTCAACTCAATACATTTTCACGGAACGGCACGGGACGGTTGATTCAATGAGAACTATCTTTGCTTCACGCATGTCTTAAGCTTCCATCGCCGTTGTTCGGTGCGGGGAAGTTGCACCCGAACCTAAATCCGGAGAGCTTTGCGAGCTCATTCTCTTACCCTCAAACTCCAAAGCTCTTTGCATGCTTTCGCTCCTGTCGATGAACAAGAGTGGACAGAGTTCCACCCGATGATAATGGGTGAATAACAGCTTCCAGTCACGAAACTCCCAATATGACCGCATCCCGGTCAATGTTGTTCATTCCCATTTAACAGAGCAACGCACCTGTACTCCATAGGATACAAATGCACACGAAACCAAGTTACCGTATGATGCTGATGACGAAATATCCGAAACCCCAGCAGTAACACGAGCGCCCCGGGTTAGATCAAAGGTAATACGATCGGCAGGTAATACGGGGGGGGGGGGGGGTGCATGCGTTACGGTTGAACGCCGCACCCCTATTATCCCGTACGTAGTTGCGGCCTCTTGCCTCATAACAGGGCTCCATCGACTGGGCTCTCTTTCACAAGGTCGTTTTCGACGATGCAAATATCGCCTTTTGTCTCCAAACACGAACATTTTTTGAGGATGTTAGTTGCAAGTCAACAAACTCTATCGATTGGCGTACTTACGAATGTCGTACGACTCTGTACCAAGGATACTTTGTTGAGTCTGTAGAGTTGCAATGTATGCGTATGGAGAATCCTAATTCGGATACTAACCAAACAATTGCGACTTGTATTACGTGTGCCTCTGGTACTAGAGGCTTCGAACGGAACTTTAGAAAAGCAATGGCAACACAGTTGCATCCAGAGCAGGGCGAATGAGGCTTCGCCTGCTGGAGTTTGGCGTTATAGGACACGATGGCTTGCTTTCACTATCGTAATGCGATTATGCAATTTACACTTGAGAGAACTAGTGGGATAAATACGAAGCTAGTATGCTGTGCCTGCCAGATGACCACAATACTCGGAAGCAGAGCAGTAGGTTAGCTGCAGGTTGAGTTCAACGCGTTGTACGTAATACCAGGTAATCGAACGACGAATATGGGACTTCATGCAATTACAATGTACTACGAAAAAAATGGCGAATATGACTTCGATTTATTGTGAAAGCGCAATGCAAATACCGTGAACCATATTCACAACTTTCGTCCCATTTATACAACTGGCAAATGCCAGAAGCGTCCGTGCGAAAACGTGAATAAAGTAGGTCAAATTCATTCACGCCACGTTAGTTCAAAGTGTTTCTCACTCCCCTATCTCGCTCTGCCTGCTACTTTTTTTCTTTCTTCGCGGCCTCTTTCGTACGGTCGACCTCGGGGCCCCGCGTTTTTTTTCCAACGCCTCCCCTCAATGCCAGCAATTGCTGTGTGTTCCTGCTGACGAAACTCGTTCGCTATCTCTATCCGGACTTCTAGTCCGTTGCGTTATTCTTCCGCGGAAAAAAAAACTGTCTCGGTGTCACGAATGAGGACGAACCGAGTACGGGATGTAGATGGAAGAACGTGCGAGGCTTATCCGCTTATATTTCAACAACGACGAAGGTGGCGACTGGGAGATCCAACCACGGGCGGGGATCTCGTAAGATAGTGTGGAAACGATGCCAATGCATGCAATAAACACATGCATGCCCGTCATGCGTGTGCTTGTGTGCATATATGGATAACCACAGGGCAAAACCGTGGGGAATTTAGCTGTATATAACCAATTCCGCACAGCCGGTTAAGCACGCATGAATGTGAATTCTCCGAATGCCTACATTGTTTCGCGACAACGAAAGAAGATATGCAGCCATGGCGCGACACCGATGGCTCCGCACGCGCACGGCAAAATATCTATGATGTTTATTATACCCGCCGGCAACCACATGTTGGCAGGAAGTTCGGACACACCTTGTGCTATGTGCACGAAGAGAGCTTTAGTTGGGCTACTGCTGCGAGTAGTCGTCACACGCTGGACGAGCAAAAAACTCCATCGATTGTCATTGTCACGATATATAGCGACGAACGTCGTGTTTCCCATGAAGGTTCATGCGATTTCGCAATCTGCATTGCGAAAAACATCCTTCCGAAGCGATCGTTAGTCACTGATGAATACCGAATTTAATTGAAATAGAAGTCTACCTAGGTTGAAGTGAAACTCTAAAAGAACGTAAGACTAGTCAGCGTAATTTTTTTTTTCTTGCGTAGAGAATTTCTTGGGCGTCTACGCGGTCATAGAGATTTTACCTAGATTGACAAGTGTTCCGAAATTCCAGTGATACCTGATGGAACCTCAGGTCCGATGGAAACCACGTATAGCGTCGACTCGACACGACTGACAATTTAACGTTTGCCAATTAGATTTCCGACGGAGACCCAGCGCCGACAAGCAATTCGGCATCGTCCAAAAAAATGAATCCGGTTAAAAAATTAATTGGTCCTCGTGGCTGTCATTGAATTCGAACTACAGATATGACGGATGAAGTCTGACGAGCAGAAGATATATGTGACTGTGAAGCGATCAAGCATAAAGGACCGTCGGAAAAAGCGCGATCCAGGCAAGAGTAATCTCTTCCTCATATGTGCAGCGCACATAGCTGGAGGGCTCGAATACGTGGAGAAGCGAGGAAGACCGGTGAAGTATACACGTTCGTCAGGTTTCGAGCGTGAAGAGCTCTGCTTCTGCCGCTACTGCCACTGATAAAATATAAAAGGAACGTCGTGTCCGCTTGGCACCATACGTGCCGTACGGGAGGCTTGAGAGAGTACCAAGGGCGCGCAACGACGACGATAAGCGCCTGGAGGGTCACTCGGCTATGGATTTTTACTCGAAACCGGGAAGCAGCGTTCTCGGGCCAACAATGGAAAGCCCGAGCGCCCCGGCTCGTCCACTTGCACCCGACGGCGCGACGGCTGAACTAACTCACCGACCAGTCAGTCGACTTCATCCACCCTGCTGCCCCTGTTTGGCCTTAAAAAAAAAAAAAAAACTATGAGGAAGAATCAGATTGAGAGAGAAGGGAGAGAGAACGAAGGTGAGATAGAAACATATGCATAGCTAGGTGTTATAAGTCGAACGAAACAGATAGGCGGCGAGTGGAAGAGTCACGAGCGAGAGACGATGGGAGGATCGAGAACACGTGAGATACCAAGAGGATCGCGAAGCTGAGGTCGAGGAAGAAGAAAAAAAAAGAAGTACCAGGTAAGCTGGTCGTGCTTTATCGCCGTAACACGTTCGCCTCTTTCTCTAGCTACTCCTCCTCTCGGCGTTATCGTTATCGTGACGAGAGTCGGCTGAAGAGGGCGGATATCGTACACAGCGATAAGTAACGCGGTTCTTGCCGATGCTAGTGCTATACCGTGGATCCGGGTTCCTCTCGACTATCCATCATCTGAAACGCCAATACCGATGCATGTGTACGGACAGTCTTATAACCTCGTGAGACGATCGATAGCAGCTGCGGGGAAGCTCCAACCTCGGGAGAGAAAATCATCAATAGGACATTTTTTACACGACTCATGATTCCATTCGTAATCATGAAAATACCTTTTGCTCTTGTTTCTAAATCGAAATGAAAATTAATATTCCCGCATGTGTCTGACGCCTGCACTGTTAAAAACAAAGTTACGAGATCCAACACCACTTTCACATCGCTATCTGTCATATAAATGTAGATTAATTTAGTAATAAAATTTAGTGTAAAACTTCGCGGTTCAAAATCAGTGGTTAACACTGTAACCGTTCCCAGTAACATAGGATATTATTCCTGAGAGAATAAAATTATTTTGAGCGCTCGAAGCAGACGTGCAAGTAAGTATGATGAATTGTTATCGAATATCGTGATGATTCCATATGAAAAAATGTAATGCAGAAAAGGTAAAATTGACAACATCTATGACGGTGAGTTGCTTGCAATGGAATTCGAACTGCCTACCCAATGCTTATTTCTGCGCGTCACGTCTGTGGTCGAGGCAGTGGGCCCGGAACCGCAATTTGTGATAAGGTCCGGTTCAGCGGGCCCATCAAGCTTCCAGTAAATGTAAGATGACATGCACTAAGGCGCACTGGTTCGCCTTATCACTAAGTACGCGTATACGAAAGCGTAAGTAGATCGGACCATTGCACTAACACGGTATGGACAGTGCAGGTCAACCGAGAGTATTAACGTAGGGTGGCGATCCTGGTTGAAGCTCTTTACTTCGCCGCTATTGCCTACGCGGTGTTAGATGGATAGGTTGGTGGTTGCGGGTTTACTGCCCACCAAGACACCTCGTCCATCAAGCATGATGAAGCTGTTGGCTTGTGCGGACGGTTCGGCTGACTGGCCAACAGTTTCACTGACGTCCGTAACGTACATAGAAGTCGACTTCGGTACCTGCGTACAGCACCGAGACCAGGGTGTATAATCCTCAGTGAAAGGCTAATGCTTATCTTACTCAACTGTGGAACACTCCGAAGGGTTCAAGTAGCAAAGAGCTCGCTAGCCGATTAGTTCGTCCGTTCGCGTGAAGGAGGAGATGAGATGGTTTATAGCACGGCGTTTCGCAAATTCACCAAAGCTCGACGAACCGGACCACCGGTTGCGTCCCGGAAGTACGTGCACCGCCGCCAGGTCTGCTAATTAATTATGTCTAGGTGGGAAACGTTGATATGGTGGATATTCAGCGGTCGTGTCAATCGGCGACAGCGCGGGAGGCGTTGGGTTTTCAAAAATACATCATCTGAAATTAGTTACCGGACCGACGCAACATTATTTTATTGACGTCCGAACTGTATAGTCATCGGTTAAATTCTAATCCAGGGATTGAACTTCGTCTCCGAGACTTCGAAAAATTGGGCCGTCTCACCTAAACCTTCACATACGGGATTCTTGTTCGAGGAGTCGGTAGAATTTACAAAGACAACCTTCGACCGACTGGAACAAGTTGATGGGCAAAAAAAAAATCACAGACCTACCTCGAAGTCTTGTCTTTTTGATAACTCCGAAGAAAATTGGTCGCGAAAATTCGTATCATTTTTGTGCTTAAAAGAAGACACGCTTCGCTGCCGGCGAAAGGTCCTCTCAGAGAGTTGCGGGAGATATCCCAAAATGCAATAAAATTCTGCCCGCCCATCCATCTATCATATTCGCTGGATTCAAGCGAAGCAATTTTCCTGCAGTACACTATGAATCTTTTCGATGTGACCTGAGTTTCAAGCGTTTCGCTCGAATTTTTATATTTCACTTCGGAGCAGAAACGATCGAACCGTGTCGGGCGGTGAAACTCCAACTGTATCCGGGGACTCGCTTTCGGGTTGCGCACGCCAAGACGTCAATGACTTAGGGGCGACCAACAGGGAGCGGTAACAGTTGTGCTCGTCTTTTTTTTTTACCTACCACCGATACGTCACGTTAGTGCGCACGTAGTACGATCAGAAGCAGAGCGACGATGTGTGCGAACAAATCAGATGAAAGACGGGACTCCTGATCAAAGAGAAAACACAGAGCGCGCTCCGATTTTTCAATTCGGTCCGTCGTTCTCATTTCAGCGGGAGAGCGGTTGATCGGCGCTGTGCGACGAGCGCGGAAAGGTCGGCGTTTTAATTTTTTTATTGCTCTGTCATTGAAAGTTTCGTCTTCGCGGGTGAAAACGCAGGCTCGGTTGGGAAGCTAAAGCGACGCGGAGGTTGAAAACTGACGGCGGAGAACTAGGAAGGCAACAAATAAATTAAACGTCCATTGCTCGGCGAATTAAAGGTTGGGCGGAACACCGTCAGCCGAGCTCTTTTCGCGCTCTGACGCCCGTGGACTAAAAACCACGGCAGCCGGGAAGCTGGTCTTTTTCTCTCGCGGGCTGAGCCAGTGAAAGTTACGAGAGCCGCGGCGTACGGCGGTCCGGGACGCCGCACACTCGGCCAAGGGTGGATCCCGAGTTTGCGTTGGATCGCTGCGGCCTTAAAACCGACACCGTCCATTATGCTCCGCCGTACCCTGGATAACTACACGGAAGTATAAATGTATGCTGTGTATGAACGAGTAAAAATTACGGTTAAAAGCTGAAGAGCAGGGCGCTTTATTATTCAGGATCTCGCAGCTTCTTTCCAACGGTTCCGACGTCGGGCCGGAGCTGGATAGAGCAATGGGACGCTCGCTGTCGAGATGTTCTTCTTCGCGGGTTGCGCTTTAGTTTCTACGACTTGAGCATATCACAGGCTGGATGAGAACCGTCACTATACGCAACCAGAATATGCTTCTTTTTTTGGTACAACGTTACTCTCTGCATAATTTTTTTGCTTCTCTCTATCTTCCGGAGAAGAGAGCTCAAGGAAATATAGTGAAGTTACACGACTCGAAAGAAGGGATATGAATATGAATGAGCTGGAGAATGACAAAAATATATTTCCATTGTACTGTACGTGTGAGTGACGTTAAGTGGTGCGTCTCGGTCTTCTCCCCAAGTGCCGTAAAGTGCGGATTGAAGCTGAAACTGAGGGAGAATCATATTATGCGACATAGATCAACGTGCCGGATTATTCGAAAAATCCTGAGAGACTCGAAGTCCCGAGTTCTCAAAAACATTGGAATTCTATTTAACAATTTTGTTTCTTTCAATTGCAAAGTAGCGGCGGTGGGAATTTCTATTGAATACGTGGGTGGACGTGCGGGTGACCGTCGAGTGGTTCGTCTCGATCACTCTGCGAAGAGCCGCGCAGTGCGGACCGAGGGTGAAAATGAGCGAGAACCGTAAGTGGCATAAATAAACTCGCGAATTATTTGTAATAAAGAAACAACTTTTAACAATTGTTTTCTCGATCGTAAATTTGTGTTGTACTTTACGTGTGAGAGACGTTAAGTGTTCCGTCAAAATAATCCCCTGACCTGCAAAGTGCACAACAAATGTACAAATGAACGATATCGCATTATGCGGTATAAATGGAAGTACCGGAAATTACCGAACTGGAACGTGGAAAACAGTGTTGAAAGAAGTTTCAATATTCTCAACAACTTGCGAGTTCGAGCGTTGCTGCCGGTCTTTGAATAGACAACGGAGGCCCTCAGAGCCATGAATTATTAAAAACTATAAAAACTCTACAGACAGTAAAAAATTTCCATCGTATACCGTGCGCGTGAGCGACGTCAAGTGCCTTAAAGTGCGAACTGTGACTAAAAGAACGTGAGAATCGTATAATTCAATCGTTAAATGTACCGGAGAGTTCGAATCGTTTAATGTATCGGAGTATTCAAAGATGGCAAAGACACTCGAACTCGCGATGTATTAAAAATTATAGGGCGCGAGCGAGGCAAAAATGGCACAGCGGGGCAAAACGGGATGTCGAAACGGAATGCAATTTTCCAATGGTGAAACGGGTTTGAAAACCAGATGTATTATTGTAAAATTGTTCTTCGATTGTAAAATAGGAGCAGATTATTGATGGATGGAGTCAAGGAGATCGCTGGTCCGTCTCGTTATATCCGTCTCGATCTTGACTTCACTCGACCGTTCAGGAACAAGCGGCGCGATCAATCTTACACGATAGGCCATTCCACTTAAAGGGGTTTCGGCACTGCTCTTACTTCCTACTCCTGGGGTGGTAATAAAACGTTGGGTCCGTTTTACCCTCCCCTTCCCCTATTTCACATTCGAGGACTGTGGCGAAATAAAAAAAAAGGCATTAAATTTTTTTTTACTTAGAAGTCGCTTTCATAAAGAGACCGAATGACGAAGCGGTCCACCTCCTAATCCCGTGCACCTGCTACGAGATGAAGAGAGGAAGAGACCGTAACTTCAGTGCGACGGCGCCCACGATTAATTCTGGATAAACGGAAACGAAAATACGCGGTAGGGCGGTGTGCCGCAGCCGGCGGTCCTCGATGATCGAACGGCTAAAGTAAAAAATGGGTGGTTACGTGAAGCATAAAAAAAAGCGAGTAAAAGATGAGGTGGTAGGAGGAAGAATGCACCGGGCAATCGTTGCAACCGCACGATTTATAGGCAATATCGCAAATTTCGATGGCACGAGCGTAGCCGGAACACTGAGTGCCATGGGACATTCCTGGTCGAATCGAAATTCCTCCCGCAACTCCGACTCGAAACCGATATTTACCAGTTTCGGAAACTGTCGAAACTGGATCGCTAAGATTTTTTTAACGTGCAGTAACAGCTATCGGGAGTGAAGTGAAATGAATTTGAAATACAGTATAGCCGCGATTATCCGAATCGATTGGGGTCGAGCCTTGTTCGGGTCAACGAGCTTCCGCACAATGAAGATTTGACGACGATAAATACGTTTGGAAAATGGCTTCACGCATGCCATTGCGAGAGTCAATTAATAAAATTCTGATGTTCCGGGCTTTATCAGTGTCATCGAACAGATCGAATCGATCAAAGTTTTCAGACCGATACGCCAAATTTCACAAGATAATTACATCGAAAATTTGCGCCGCGGTTCGCATAATAGAAATTCGGACAAAGCAAGTCACAGTTTGGATAGTGGACAGTTCGGAGTTCGAAATTTCGTATAATCGACATTTCCGAGACGTACTCTTGAATCCTCTTTCTAGGTGATTTTTTTATTTTTTATTCACCGACATTTTTTATTGACTTAGCTCAAACATCCATGTGAAAACTCGTACGATAATTCTGCAAGAGGATGAATTCTGAAAGACGTCGCACTGTCCCACTGACGGTGCGACATGTTGAATCGACGCGGAATGGCCCATGGTGCAGCGATCAATACGAAATCGCGAAGCCATTAAATTAATTCAGCGGTGCCAGATGCATGAACACTCCCGATCTCCATTTCGCCCATTGACGTCGTACCACGTTGGGCAACAGCGCGAATCCCGCTGAGTTTGCCACAAGAGCGGGGCGAAGCACAAAAGAGCGGGGACTTTGATGAGGATTTCTCGTTATCGGCTCGTCGAATGCTCAATAAATTCGTCATGGCTGTTTGCGAGTTTATATCCCTCGTCTTCGCTATCTTTCCGTTTCATCTCATTTACCGCTCAAAAGTTATGTCACTTCCGACTCAAAACAATAATTCGTATGACAAAGGCGAGAAATGAAGAATCTCGAAGAAACCTTCATTTTTCCTACAAAATTCGACTCACGATCACGACACAAAATAATAGGCTTATTCATGCCTAGTTTCTATTTCTATTTTCTCTTCCAATTTTGATTTTCCCCAACCAGGGATGGGCCAAAAAATTATTTTTGCTACCATTAAAGGGTCAGTGAAAAGCCTATTATTTCGAGACACGAAGAAAACTGCACGCAGCTGTGGTGCTAGCTTCGTAAACATAATTTTTCGACCGGACGTAACGTATTATCGGTAAATTTACGAAAATTTATATTTTCACTTTCTAAACTCCACAGCCCATAGTCAGGACGCGAGGCAACCGGACCAAATCAGACAGTTACCTGCATGTGGAAAGCATACACATATATATATATGAAATATATATAAAAATATATATATATTCATACTTCTCTGGACTATGTACAAACATACGATCACAGTTATATACGGTCGAAAACTTTTAGGCACCACCTGCGCTTGCACCTTGCACCTTACAAGCTCTTCGTCTCGATTACGCTAGCGAACTTCACCTATACATGTACGGTAAAATTCACTGCAGTATGTGTGCATGTACGCCGTGGAACGACTGGCCCGGTTTTATCATTCATTTTGGAAAAAAGTTTCGAGGCCGCCGCCGAGTTCGAGCTCGTTCAGTTCTGGCGGAGGTGAAATCCCTCGAGACCGCACGGCATGGATATGGACGTATGCGGGTGAAACCTACTCGGAACTTCGTCGCCTACCGAGTCTCTTCGATTCGTTTATATATTTTCCTGCCTGAGTCCCCGAAATTTCTATGCGCTGGGACGAAGCCGTCCGTCACGCGAACATTTAATATCGGGACACTGGGAGAAAGAAATAGCAGGATTAACGAACGACCGGTGAGGCTAGGTCCGAATGTGTTATTCGGCTGGTACAAGAAACATTTTTTTTTCATCGACAAATTTTCAATCGATCGAAGTCAAACGTTTGACAAAACGATGATTCATCTGAACCAAAAAACAACGACTTCGATTAATTGCCGCATTTGCTCGATCCAAACATCTATTTATTTTCTTTAGTGACAAACGATCCGATGATCGAGACTTGCAGCGAGCCGTCGTTCTTTGAATAATGATACGATGAAACTATATATTGTCTCTGGAGCGAGAAAAAAAAACGCTTTCTCTATGGAAAGTTGCGTGGTGTACTTGATTGACACGAACCGAGTTGCAATTACCGACAGGGTTCGTCGTTTACCTCCACGGGTGGTTGATTACCGGGTGGCTGCCAGGCAGCGGCTTTGGCATTCGTTCGTGCTCACCGCGAGCAGGCGCTCCCTTAATCAGCAATAACGAGCCGACATCGTGGCGATAATGATGCAGAACAGACCCGACGCGTATCAGTCTAAGGGAAGCGTAGACAGGGATGACTCGCCGGGCCAGCCTCCTCTGTAGAAATATACACCCTGCCGTGTCATGTTGATGCCTCATAATTATAATTCCACCTCTGTCAGACAATTAATGAGGTGAGGTGTGTAAAAAAAAAATTAAATAAGGGCACGTAACAGAACGATCAAAGGTACCCTTCGAAATCAGATGGATCGAAAGATTTCTGTTCTTGCAAAAATCATTTTCTCGCGATAAGATATTTACACGTACAACAAAAAAAATTGTTGACCCTTCACGTACCGGATCCATGTTCAAGGAGGATTTTTTTAAATTTGATGTGATTTTGTTGATAACGCAGAAATGGCATGGTCGTTTGCGACCGGCAAAAAGTAACCGGTACCCGAAGTCTTAAATCTCCTTACACGAGGATTTTCTTGGCTGCCGAAACCATTAGTATACAGGTTACGGAAGTGGAGTTACCGGTTCGATCGGCTCCAAGAACGCTCTCTCAAGGGGAAATGGGAGATCGATGGAGGCCCTCGAAACATGCAGTCGGTAGCGCAAGGGTGTAGAAGGAAATCCGTCACGCTCGCGTTACGATAATGGAAAGGAGAACAGGGAGAGAACGTGCGCGACCAATTGCCTCCGGTCCGAGATAATACCTACGAGAAAGGTATACGTAGGCAACTTAGGCAGCTTTAGCATCCACAACGGATTCATGAAACGACAAAAAAAAACATAAGAAAAAAAATTTCCTCTGAATATTTATGGCACTTTAAATCACTGTGGTCGATGTATGTAAATGTACGGTTAGCAGAGGGAGGAGGGAGGAGTGGCGAACCTGCAACGTGAAACCGGTGCTCCGCGATCTGTTTTCTCGCCCGGCTTACCTCGCTTTACCTAAATTTACTCAAAGCACCGGAGAGGCGGGAGAAACCGGAGCAAGGACATAGTTATAGAGGCGAGCCTCGATCATCGCCCCGGAAATGAGAAACGAATGAGTGGGGAAAAAAAGGTAAAAAAAAATAACACGACGGATTATTCGAAGAAAAAGTACAATGGAGCGTGTAGATGGGAATCCGACTTTCAATTTCCTCTATTTGCTGATCGTTCATCTCGGCCTCCCTCGGCGAATCGACAAACATCACGTAGCCCGGGCGTTCGCTTCTTGCCAATGGAATGAATAATATTTTACACATTGTACGCGGTGTGCGCCGTCCGCCAAATAGCCATTTATTATTTACGCCTCTGGGCCGGCGACGCGATTCACGCTCGGTACCGCAATCTACATCGGATGCATTTTACACGGTAACGCTTGTCGGACATGCTCGTCGTGTATCACGGCAATTCGACCGAAGCCGAAAGCTTTGCGGGTTGTTGTTTGACGATCGGCGTGCAAAATGAACGCAGAAATTGTGGCGATGTTCGGTAGTGAGCTACGAGTAAAGCGGCTTTTCGTCGTGCGACTGCATCGCGGACCCTCTTTCGTTGCATGCTCGCCCCGAGCCGACACACCGGTAAGTGACATTGTCGAATTGTATATGATGATGTTCGTAAATTTTTTCTATTTTTTGGCGATCCGCTCTGAAATTTTGAACCCTTTCAAAAACCTCTCGCCTCCTCGACGGTCCGCTAGCCCTTCATAACTCTAACTTCGATACCACGGCACATTGAAATTTTACGTGCGTACGCATATCAATCGGTCGTTAGCGCGTTTACATAATTCGGAACCTAGCAGAGCTCGCATGGACGCCCGGCAAAAAAAGTATCCGAGCGCCGAAGCATTTTTCCGCGGAACGCACATTGGTGTTCATTGACTCGGCCGGTTTTGCAACCACATTCCCATTAATCAGAGTTTGCCGTTTGACCGTCAGCGTGTTACATGCTGGTTGAAGTTGAAACGGCGCTAATGTAACGGGTTTGAAATGGTGCACTTATTAACGTTGGCAATGAGTTTAGAAGCAAAACAACTACGCCAAAGTCCGTCCATCTCAGAATCTGAAGGCAACTCATTAATCGTGGCATCCACGAATTGAGTTGTTTCTCCTCGTTCACAGCTCCGAGCACTTTCTGCCCGACCATCGTAGGTCATGAAAATTGCAGTCGTACACTATTAACCTCAGCAGCTATAGTTCATAATACTATAATACTTTACGAATTCAGTCCAACCCGTCGTTCCTAGTGCGGAGGGCAGAGAGTTGGTTGCGAGATTAAAGTTCGACGGCGCACCTGCCGGTCCCACGTATAATTATCGCGAGAGAGCTTTTTGAATCAATGTGAGAGTCGGGAGTTAACACGCTCGGTCGTAATCGGGTTGTATCCGTTGTTACCGAAGGGTAATACAGCGCAGCTGTGAGACGCAACTTATGACAAATATATCGACAATTATCGGGGGCTTCATAAAAGTTTCGCAATAATGCGGACCTGGTTCGATTCAAAGCGTACGCAAGCCGTGGAACACGAATCTCCGCTCCGCTCTTCATCCGGTAACAAACGGATGACACGAACAATATATCTGTCAGCAGATCTATCGGAAAGAGACAGCGTCTTGATGTAACGACCAAAAAGACTGTCAACGATGGGTCTCAGGTTGGATTTCGGGAAAACTTGTTGGTAAGCGCAATGGTGCATTGACGTAACTCCAGATAGGGTGAAGGTGGCGAATATGACCCGGTTCATGCATCGTTCATTCACGTGCTAATCGGACTGGGCTATATTCCCCACTTTTACCCTGCATAACGTACGCTCGATGCTGCGAACTGACGGTGAACCCAAAAAGGACACTGAGGTAGCTCCAGATATGGAATGTACGAAGTACGACTGCAGCTGTACGTACCAAGTTTAGACCCAATAACCGAAACCCCAACATCAGAGAAACTGACGTGAAGAGAAGTGGAGAATCGTCGTGTTATACCGAAAGCGTGAACATTAATACTCACTACCACATAACTGCAACGTATCTATCATCCGTTAATGCATCCAACTCGGTATGTACCAAACGTAATGTATCGTTCTCCGAAAGAGAACGAACGGATGAAAGATGACCGTCGCGTATGCGAAAGAGATGCCAGACGGTTAATAACGTCCATCCCAACGGAAAGCATAAGTGTCGTCATTTTGGCCGGGTCGTAACAAAGTAACAGCGGAGTTTCGACCGACAGTTGTACACTCAATATTGCGCTCAATCACTCGGATACAGTTGGCATCGCGGGGGTTTATATCGTCGACAGAAAGGGACCAGGGATTGCGGTAGTCATTTTACTGCGTGTGTGTTTTCCCCCAGCCTTTCACTAACCGCTTTCGACCTATCCCGACCGAGTACAGTGTAGTCAGAAGTCAAATAAACCCTCGGCAAGGCTTCAGTCCGGCTGTCACGTACCCACAGTTACGTACTCGTCGATAACGCCGCTCGCTCCGTTCGGATGGTCAGTTTGTTCCGTTGTTTTGTCATTACAAGCATGAATGAACGGAATTGGAACTGACGGACAAACTGACCGAATCTTCTGGTAGGCTCCGAATTAACTTTTTTTTTCAACCGAGTGACATGCGCTGTCATAATGTTTCGGATTTCTGGCCCGTCTGACATTCATCGTTTCGATTATCCCAAATTACTCGAGCTGCGGTAACGCGCGAGTTGAACCGCGATATGATTTTGAATCATTACCGTTGCATTCGCGGTCGCGGAGCATCCACACAAAGCGGCAACGTGCGATCACCGTGCAAAATGGATGAAACAACCCGGTCAAGCCACCTGCGGAGCTCGTGACCCTACTTTGTGTTTAACTCGGCTGAACTAGCCTTCCGCCCAATATACATCCGTGTTATGATACATGACCGTTGCGCTGTGGCAAAGCACAGGAGCAATCAATTTCCCAGTAAGCAATGTTGCCCCGGCTTTCCTCGTCGACTTCGCACTGCGACGCGAGACGAATGTACCCGTATGAGGCGCACGTTTAAAGAGGATGCTTCAACCCCTCCATGGCCAGGGCGGCAGCGGCGTGGCGATTATGACGGAGCGCCAGAGTCGCTGACCCACTTGACTGGAGGATGGGATAATGCAATCAAAGCGGCAGAGAGGCAGCGACTTTGTTTATCTGTTGTAAAAAAGAAAAATGGTGAAACTACCATTGGCTCATTATTTTCCGACGGTAACGTAGATCGCGAGACTCGGGGCATGAAGCACTCAAGGAAGTTCAAGAAGACGATACGATAGAGCGGCGAGGAGTCGAGAAAACGGTGGGAAGGTTCACCGCCAACGGTTGTCTGACTATGCGGTGAGCTTCGCTACTGCGCGTATGTGGATATTGCCAGCACTGTATGAACTTCCCCCACTGAATGATCCCTGACGCGGATGATGTTGGCCGTGTCCTCCGACAAGCCCGTGTGTGTTCTCACTGCGGGGCATGCAATAAGGCTGAACTACTCTATCCGCTCGTCGTTCTCGTGTTCCGTAGGTACGTCGTTGTCTGGATGTTTACCGTCGCTACGAGCAAGACTCCGTGTACACGCAGTCGAGCGGGTTGGGTCTTTGCCTCACCGATGTTGATCCGCGCGTTCTTGTTCCTCTTTATTTTTTACATCCCAACATCCTCGTGCTTCCGACCTCATCGTCCGTGCCCCGCAAGGGAAAATGGGTAGACACGATGCGCAACAACGTTCGGTGATATCGTGGCTTCGAAAATGTTCGTGGGAATGTGCAGGCGATGGTATCCGAAGCGGGTTTCGTGAGCCCAAAAATATGTTCCGGAGTGGTCGTATCCGGCGTCTTCACTGCCACTGTGGACATTCGGTCTCGATGGCCAGCTATTCCCGTTCGGTCAATGGAATTCAACGCGTTCCAACAACGACGCACGCTGAGCGAGTTATCTCGCAGGTACGCAAGATGCCACGCGGTTACATCGGGTACAACAGGTGGAAGAGAGATCGGCGACGGAGCTGCTGGGACATCGCTGCCTCGGGACACGTCCAAGTATTCGCGTTCGTCGCAGCAGCTGCAGCGGTGTGCTTCAGCTGCGCTTCAGCGAATCTTTCGGAATCGAAGGATCGAACTCTCGAAACGACATTCGACCGTCACATCCGAACGTCTCACATAGCTAAAGATTTACGTGACTGCATCAACAGAGGCCAAGATTCGAAATACCTCGAATTATGATCTTCGAAACTCCGGCAACTCCGAAAACAGTCCCGTGCTCAATCCAGTTACGTGCAATTTTGGGATTTCAAGTACGCTGGAAGTATCGACGCAAGTTCGAAATTATAAGCTTCACAGCCCTTATGCGCGCATAATAGTGGAGAAACACTTCAAGATTCGGGCTATAGTTAGAATAACGACTCAAGTAGTTGGGAACAGACGTTCGCCGGGGAAAACTGCCAAACTATCTTTAAGCATACCGTTTAATCGCATCATTTGGCTGACGAAGTAGAGACGTAACAGTGGCGGTGCAGGGGCGTTGAGAAGTTGGGGTGCAGTTTGCTCTACGGTATCGATCGGGGAGAGGCAAAGTTCGTATATGATCGAGGGGCCTGTAGGTTCGGTGAAACACGAGGAAGGGAGAAGCGCCGTTAATGAGTTTGCGTAACATCCTTACGTTCGTACCCACGTCCAGGGGGTTTCGCTCTTCGACGAGATGGTATCATGGGAGGGTCGGATGACTTTCTTCGTGGACGGAACTATAGGCAGGGCAAGAGGTGAGCGAGCCAGCAGATATCCTGTCGGGTTCTACGTGTACGTGTACTCGAGAGGTCGTACTTTTAACGAGATCTGGGAACGCAACAGTCTCCCGTTACGAGAGCCTCCTTTCTTTTTACCTCGCCCAACGGTAACGAAAACTGCGACACGCCGAGTTCTTAGGAAATTCAGACGTCTCTCCGATGGCGCGCACGTCTCCGATACGACGAGGGACAACGGAAGGAGGAAAATCGACGGAGAAACAGTTTCCCGGGGGGAATTATTAGGCGAACAGCGCGAGAATTGCAAGCTTCGCGACGAACGTACCGCTTTCGCGACTCCGGTAATCACCAGCTTACATTTATTAGTGATTCGGGACTTTCGTCTGTGTTTCACTGATGAAAGTGACGCGGACCAGTATTTTCGTGGTGATTGTCGAACGCCAACCGTTCGACAAATATTTCCACTACCTTACCAATCTCTGACAACTGCTTGCCGAGACAACGCCTTCTTTGACCATCCCAAAAGATGCGTATTCTTTTTTGATTCCGTAGTCGATGAATGCTCGGGCGAATTTATTGACTGACGATGACCACTTTGAACTAATGTTGATAGCCAACAATGGCGTACAATATCATACAAGATACGCTCGCTGACTGGACCAAGGCTGGATTGCAGTGTTCGCGCTATCGTCATCGAAGTTTCCTCGAGAATCGGCCTGCTCCGATTACCCTACATGGGCTTGCGCCACGGTTCTGAGTCATGAAACTCGTGTCGACAACTCGGTCATTCAGTGAGTACCGACGAATCATCGTAATGACGAATTGAGAGTCCGGTGTTTTCAGCCAAAGCTCCACGGTTTTCGGTTGGGCGTGGTCGACACCCACAGTAATAACACGAATACCGAGAGAGATCCGAGCTTAAACTGAATGCAATGGGGAATAGTAAACACTCAAGCCGAGTGCCACAAACGCGGTACTCTGATTTATCTCGGTGAATATTGTGCCATACGTATATACGTGATATCCAATACTCCTCTGCGGAGCTGAGAGCCGCGCTCGAATCGGTAACAGCCGAGGGATCGCAAATAATTCGCGCTGCCGATAATGGAGAACGGACGAGCGGTGAACGACGTACCGAGCTATATGATCACCGGCAAACGGAGTGTGCCGGCCCGGATATATAGAGTGGTGGAATTGCGGAATCGCGGTTGAACCGCGCACCAATTGAGTCTACTCTGTTCTCCCTCCGTCCGTCTCCTCCGCTGCGTTCGCTCTGTAGCCGTTGCCGATCCACGACACACTTTCGTCTCGTTCGGCTCGGGTTCGGTTCACCCGGCTGTACAGAGAGCTCCCGCACTGGCCGCCCCGAAACGACGTCGTTTCGGGAACGTGACCAAACGCAACCGCCGCGTTACAACTACGCGGCCCCGTACACGTCACGGGAACGAGACGCGATCGTTGCGACAGTAGCGGCACGTGATATTCCGATCATCCGTGCTCGTATACTAAACGGGTCGTTCTCTCAATGAACTTCGCTCGTACGCGTATTCTCTCGGGGACAACGAGCTCGGTCTCAGGCTCCCGCGTTTATTAATGACGCTTTAATAGAGCTAATAATGGACCCTGAGATCGGGAACGTCACCGAGGTCGGAGCAATGGACTTGCACCCGCGACTGCACAAGCCACATCTCTCAGAGCTCCGTTAATCATTATTCTCTTTCATAATCTCACGGTGAGAGCACGCGATGCCGAAAATTGACACTCGAAAAGTCTACAGTCCAAAAATTCCTGTACGAGGCCTCAATGGCGTTAACGATGGACCCTGAGAACTGGAAGCCCAACGAGCCCGGGGCGGATTCACACCCGTAACTGCATCACAGGACATGTTTCCAAGAAATTTTTTAAATACAATTTATTCAAAACTAATTTTACGGTACAATTGTGCTGTGTTAAAAATAACCGGACAATACTTTGCCTAAAAATGCTCGAGACCATACCCCAGGCCGTATCTCTCGGACATGCATTAATCATAATTTGTGTAGAATGAATAATCTCTCGTAAGAGCATGCAATGTTAAAAATAACCGTGCGATAGTTTGGACCCGCGATGTCGCCGAGGTGTCGCGTGCAAACGAGCGGAATTCCCCGAGGAAATTACGAGCTTCAAGAATATTATCCACGCTATCCTTAAAAATAAGAAAATTCCGTGGCGATGCCTGGTGAGGCAGGTTGGATGACGAGCAACGCATTTCGGTCGATAAATATACGGGGTATGAGCGATCCGCTCGTTTACCGTCCCGTACCGATGAGACTTCTCGATGTGAGTGAATCCGTTTGTCCGGGGAAAATTTTCTTCCAGCCCGGGAACACCTGAATTCTGGAATGCACGGGCTCCGGAGCTTCGGATGCTTCGGAAGCCGATCTGGAGAACGAAGGCGGGGCCGCAAACAGGCGCTGTCGTTGCTTTTCATTCGTCGTTCTCGGTCTAATACGCTATAATGCTGCTGAAGCCAGAGCTCGAGCGAGAACAACCAACGGTGTCAGAGGCTCCATTAATGACCTAAGCGACCTAATTAAAAGGACCAGCGGGGCGCGTCGACTATGGCGCTATGCGAGCCGACACTCGAAGCGAAATTCCCAGGAACGAGGTGGAACACAGGAGGACCAAGAACTCGGAACGAAACATGTGCAGTACCACACTGCGATATAACGATGGGAAACTCTTCAGTCTGTTGTGTTCCAGACCTCCGGCATATTCTATATCGCGCGCGAACAAGTTGCCTCTTTACTCACTTCTATCTCTGGAATTTTGGTTCTCGCATCATTTCAACTCCTTCATGATGCCATATTATTGTCAACCGCTTGTCGCTGACACAATTTCGGCTTTTCGTCGATCTCGGGGAGGATTTGTTCGTTTGAGGTCGAAAATACGAAATATTCGAGCTGGAAGTGACGTACTTTCAGTCGAGTTAAAATATTTTTCTAACAGGGTGTGACGGCACAACAATTTTTTTTAAAATTATTTAACGTCACGGCTTCGGTTTCAAAGGGAAATTTTTCGAACCGAAAGTAACGACCTGTAAATATATTTTTTTCATTCTCTAGCAAGTACGAGCCATGGCTCTTTGACATACGCCAGACAAAATTGTGGTAGCCAGTGTGGAACCAGCGATGCCCCGTTTTTCTAGTTACGGCGGAGTTCCACCTCGATAAGTAGATTGCCAATCGCATTGATCATTTCGAGTGTCGTATAAAAATAATAATTTCCCGGCATTCGGTGTAACCCGCCCCGTCTCTTTTGAAAGTATGTTTTCCGAATCGTTAATTAAATGATATTTCGCATGTCCGCGTATTGCGTACTCCGTTGCCTGAGAACATGAGAAATTTATTTCAGTGCTCAACGTCATACCGTGTAACGTGTAATATTAATAATAATATAAGGTGGTACATCGTCGCTTAGCCCGGAGAAATATGAGGTAGACAATGTGCGGCTAACTACAATTTGCACTTGTTGCCACTGTCTCTCGTTCCGGGCCGCGACGCGATACGCATTCTGCAGTGTCTATGTATTAAGCTTTATTAAACTGACGGAAACTGTTTAATCAAAAATTACATCCGGCTTAACGAGAGCGAAATAGAGACAGAGAGAGAGAGAGAGAGACAGACAGACAGAGAAGCACGGTGAAAATGTCGTGGACAGAGAATAAGTGCAGTTCAGACCTGGCATGCCGAGAATCGCCAAATATCTACGGTCGATCTCGCAAGCTTCACGAGCAATGTCCATTTTTTTCTCGCCCCATCGGCGCATGGAAAATACACGCGAGACCGTCAAATTAAAACGACGCTCTCCACACAACCCGCTAATTTGCTCTTCACCGCGGCAATTAAGTCCATTCGTGTAGACATCGGTGAAATTAATCGAGGGAAACTCGCAGTCACACGGGAACGTTGTTTATTAATTAAGCTATTTGGTTCGTCCAAAAGTTCCATTGGCGAAAAAAAAAATATTTTGTGTCGAAATTTTTTTTTTAAATTGAACGGATTTGTTTGATTTAAAAAAATCTTTCCCGGCGTGCAATTATGATTATGTCGGGCGATGTATTAAGCCGGGGTGAATTAGTTTGGCTCTATCAGAATTAAATGAGTTTCATATTAACAACGTTGCACGCATGCACTCGCGCGAAGGATCACCCGTAACACAAACTTTTGTAAATTACGGGAGCGCACTAATGTACGATTTCAAACTATACTCGACGATAATATTAATACAATGTTGGGTTGTTTAATAAGCTGGTGTGAATCAGCAGTTTCTGATTTAGAACGCTGCAAGCGTACCGTCGAATAGCACTATTTCGCAGCATAAACTTTTGTCAATTACTCGAGAGTTCTGATGTATTTTTTCGAATAAAATTTTTCACACGATCCCGATATTCTGCTACCGATCACGACAATTTAATCATGGGTATTAAAGTTAATTCACCGAAATTATTCCGCCGATTTTACTGGCTCTGTCCTTCATCAAAAAATTGCATTCGAAAAAAAAAAAAAAAAAAAAAACATACGACTGTGTTTCGACTAACTCTGTAAAATTAATTAAGGAAATTTGGTCGAATGAAACAAATATTTTTTTTCCAAGGAGAAATTATTACCAATAATAATCCGGTGTTATCGAGCATTTTCAGACTCACAACATACGTACGTTCCGCCGCATTGCGCCCGTTCGTAGCACGAACTCGAGAAACAAATGACTCGATTCCGATCGAATTCCTTAAAATCACTTGAGCGAATTCATTCGAATTAAAAAAATGCACATATTTCTTTGCCATGGTGCAATTATTATAATATCCAGCAGTGCGACGAGCCGGCATGAATCAGCAGATTCTGATTTGCAACATTGCATGCGTATCTTTGAATAGCGCTCGTCCGTAGCATAAACTTTTGTAAATTGCGTGAACGTACTGAGGTACACCCTCTGTGAAACAGTATACTGAGCGCCACGGCTGGATTACATTGTTCAACTTGTGTTGGCTCCTCTCGGATTTCGGTCTCGAAATTTTCAGTGTCCTCTCGCACGGTGTACGCAGAGGCATAAACTACGACCATACGTGTACACACCGCTCGTATAATTGTACCTACGGGCTGCGCCCGGAGCCGTTACGATTATTTGCCTTATCCACTTTCCGCGACGATGGCGGAGACGCAAAGTGCAAACCTGACAGTGATAGCGATGCGGGCGGCGGCGAAATGAGAGGATGCTCTCTGATCTCGGGCCTCGATATTACCGGAAAATTCTTATTAGCTGCACCGGCAAAAAGTTTTGAGGAAAATTATCGGCCTCGGCTTTGCTCTTCTCCACTCGCTCTCCTTCCCTACCGTTCGCCAGCCGCTTTTTTTGTCTCGCTGACCATTTATTTTTATCTCGTTAGCGTCCACAATTTTTTACGTTTTTTAAATTTTTTCGATGGAACACGAAAGATGTGCGAAAATGAAAATATAAAGAGAAAATACGCACGTCAGTCGTTTTTAGAGGAAATTATTTCTGTTATTGCCATGGTAAATGCGTCACGACGAAACAACGGAGTAATCGCACCGAGACCCGAAAGGGTCGGCCGAACCACGGTACAGTTAAAAAAAAATAATAAATCATACGAACAACCGCGTCCGTCGGATCCTACTTCGCGATAGCTCGGATCTCCAGTGCGTGACCTCAGCGCAACACGAGATTGACAGATTGATACGACCCTCGGTAATCGCTGCCGCCCATCCCGCTTCGTCTCCGCGCTTTTCGTTCTCGGCCGAGCCGAGTCATGGTGCGCAAATTATGCGACGATTGACACTGAAGTGCGTATCTGCAGCTCTCACTGGGTCCGAGATCGCAAGCGAGGATAACATCGCAAAGTTGCGAGACAGTGCGGCGAGAGATAAGAAACTCCGTTCGAGACGGCGAATCTTGCTGTTGGAAGATATCGCGTCGGCGATTTATGAACAAAACTTCCCGGCGGCACTTCGCGGAAAGTACCGAAGTGAAAGGGTACGCGAAAAGAGGGATCAGAAATGGTCGGGTCGATGGCGCGAGAAGGAGCAATCGCTCGCCGTATTTGCCGTTTGCCGTATCGAATTGCATCGCAGAAACTTAAATAAAAATCTACAGGTATGTCGGGCGAGAAAAGTGTCGCCACGAGTATGGGAGTCGAAAACGGAAGGCTGCGTTTACTCTTACCTGGATAAATGCAGTCGCTAAGTGTGCCGTGTTTCGACCTCAGGCGAAATGAGCTTTGTCCTCGGGATCCAATAGTCCAGTCGTCGACACGTAGCGGGAGGATCGACGTTGGACGAGAACGCCAACTGCAAACGAGAGTACAAATAGAATAAACTTTAAATTGGATTATGCGCTTTAAATTTGGCACAAGTTATGGACGCGATGAGAGAAGTTACGAGCTTAATTCGGTGTTCTCATTGGCGTCGAGCACACAGAACGCAGCTGCGAGGCAGTTTGGATACGAACACGCGGAGGAAACGAGCGCTCGAAAGTTATCGTTCGATGCGCGTGGAAATTTATCTATAAATAAACAACGATTAAATCGGGAATGATTTCTAAGTTTGCCGAAGGAAAAAAAAACTAAAGTTTGGGATAATTATCTCCCGGTGGTCGAGAAAATTGGTGACACGGTCGATGAATTCGATCACTGAATGTATGAATGTTTTTCAAATAATCGCATTATCAATCGATAAAAGTTAATTGGATATGATAACTACACACAAGCCAGGCAACCCACTGGACACAAAAACTACTAACATTTGATTTGACTTCATTGTGCGTTTACACAAATTTTTCCGTATCTTTCAAGGCAGAGTATGAGCCTCGATACATCAAGGTAGAGCAAAAACCGCGGACTATTCTTCGACATAACTTACAAAAATGCACCTATTCCAAAATGAGCAAAAACCAATTAATATTCTTGCTCATGAAATGCAATTAATGTTTACATAGGTTATGCGTGTCCACTGCAATATGAACAACCATCCACTATACTCAAAGCGTAAAAGTTTCGACCAATAGCTTTCAAAACGTATTACTAGTTCTACCGGTGTGAGTCGCTCCAACCTCCTCAACTAAAATAACCGCTATTGGCTTGTCGAACCTCTTTTCAGACAACCTTTCGGTTATACGGATTGGGAAAATTTGTCAGTTAATATGAAACATCCCAGTGACCAGAAAAAACCGTCGTTGCGTGGCGATGCGTCTGACAGATCAAATACTCGATTCACCGGTGAAACTGCACTACTGTGCACGCACACGTGACTCACGCTTCGTCAGCCTTTCGCCATACCTGACAGACCTCCAGTGGCAGCCTGCTGTGTACCTACCCAGTGTACAATTCCGGTCAGAGAAGATCAGTCATACATGTGTATTGAACTATGTACACACATACACACACCCTAACAAACTATGATTTCGATGCATGCGAAGCGACAGTGTGATTTCCAAAAGAGCATATCCAACACCAGCGAACAATGACGGGTTTTGTGTGAACGGTACAGAATGCTAAAAGTCTCAACCCGGTCGTATCACGTACAGAATCGATCGCAACCGCGCATACGGCCAAAGTCCGATGAACAAGAATTCAATAATATGAACTTTGAAATGCCGACGGTGAATTTTGTGTACTGCATAACTGCAGCTAGTGCCCAATATAAATATGAGTTGCGTCGTATCGACTGGATCGCGAGAGACCACTCAGGAGCATCTGGCGACGACGTTGCCGATATATCGGGCAAGAGAAGTTATTCCATAGGTCGAAGAACGAAAACCGAACGGGATAGCGCGACATGGCGTGGCGCGAAAAAGTCTGGACCGTCGCTATTCCGGTACTTCTCGTAAATACGCCCGGAGCCACTCTTTATATTCCAGGGGGTCGTAAACTCAAATCGAATCCCCTTTCGTCCAGGCGATCAAATCAAGCGGTTACTTCCGAGTTCCCGGACCAAGCTGTCCTGTACAACCCGACAATTTCGCCAACAACGCTTCCGTCACCTGAGAAATCCTTGAGAATGGCATATCGGTTGACGAAGCGGATCACGGCAGGACCCATGGATACATCGGATTCGAGTCGTAGTAGCAATGAGAATCCGTGACCACGATAAGCCACGCAATCATAGTCGCGTATTTAGAAACAATTATAGATTCGGTATGCAAAGTCATGTTTTTCTGGATGCAGCTTCCATAGTGGACGTGACATAGTGCGATAGAAAAGTTGAGATCATCATGATTCCAATACTTGTCCTTAACACAACCGCAGCTACTCTTAATATTCCAGAAGGTCGTAAACGTAAATCGAATCCTATTTCGTCCAGGTGATCGAATCAAGAGGCGGTTTCCTAGCTCTGAGGACAAGCTGTCTTGAACACCCCGCCAATGTCGCCATCAACATTCCCGTCACCCCAGAAATCGTTGACTATCGCATATCGGACGATGATGCGAAGCACGACAGAATACGTGGATACATGGGATTTAGTTCGCAGGAGCAACGGAAGCCCGTGACCGCGGTCACGTTCTCAATAGCAACCACATTCGCGTGTTTAGCGAGAATTTCAGGTTCGGTTTGCAAAATGTTGTCTTTCTGGATTGCAGCTCGTGGTCGAGAGGGGGTTTACAATTGTAAATGAGATTCGCCGCGGCGGTCGGTGCATGATCACACGCGATGTTGGAACACCCCCAGATTTAGAAAAGTAACGCGTGTTTATAGGGAACTGCCGTGTCTGCACGAGCCACGCAGTCACTTTAAACCGCACTGAGATAGGAGCCAGGTACAGGGATGGATATGAAGTGTAGAAGGGATTTTACCAACGTGCCGTGGCGTTGGACTCGAGTAGTACACGTATGTGTTATAGCCGGTCGGACATTGTTGTTGGACATGCATGCACACCGGCACGAATTCCTGCACGTAAATGAAAGTGGACGTGTGCTGGGATGGGCGATCTGCCAAATCACACGTAAACGCTCGAGGGGCGCCAATCCAGGGACGATCGAGCGAAGGGAAACGGAAGACCGCTGTACATCATTGATGACTCGCTACGATATCACCACTCTACGTCACGAATCGTGCCAGCATCAATGGAATCAACGGGTTGCGAGCCTGCACGTATGTTGCAAGCCGGAGCTACGTCCGAGAACATCTTTTTCACAAATCGCCACGCAATAGTCATGAACGGCAAGCGAAGCGACACTCGACGTTTAATCTGATCGGACGGTTGTCGGTCACGTAGGATTTATTGGATCAGTGCCCGCTGAGATTATTTTCAGCTCACGATTGCCCCTTTCGATAGGTGAAAATCAAATACTTTTGTGCCTCCAAATATAAAGTCTTTAGAGTCGAAAGTTTGCTCGCGAATCTCTATGATTCGGTAAATCTTGGCTGCGAACTTATAACTGGAGTATCTTCAAGTATCACAATCGTATCCATCGGCAATGTGTTAAAAACCCCTGACAGTCCGTTCGACGAACCGAAAAGTATTCTGTCGCGGGTCTCCTCCAGCGAGCAGCCGTTCCAATGGCTTTCATCGAAACAAAGTGTTTCCCAACAAACGCATAGTGGATTGCGGTGTCGCGAATTCGTCGAGTCTCTCGTTGTCTCCCGACGCGTCCTACATAAAGTATGCGAATGAGCGAGAAATCCGCTCGTTCGTTGGAAACTGAGAACGTTGAGGAAAAAAAAAAAAAAAAAAAAAAAAAACCGACGCACCAAGAGATTCCGGGCAAACGAAACTCTCGGCAGGGACAGCGGCGTCGTTAATAATTCACAAGATCGAAGGCTTTTCGCGACGGTCTTGAGGTTTTATCGGCTCGAATGGAGGACAAAAACGGAAAACGGAATAAAAAGAAAAATTTACCGTAGCTGGAAGAAAATCTCTCACTTCCCATCCGCTCTCCTGATTCTCCCTCGTCCTCCGTTCCGTCGCATCCTTCCTCGCTCACTGCGCGCATCGCTTCGGTTCCTCGCCAGCGAGAGAGTACGCCTCGCTGATTCCCTTACTTTCTCGCCTCACTCGCGACACGTCGAGAGCCGTCACAATTTATATACGCCGTATTTCCCCGCCGATTTCCGCTCACTCGGCATTGAGTCACGCGTGCGAGATACCCCGAGACGTCGAGAAGCACGAGGGAAGCGGAAGCACTAGCCCGGCCAAGAAGGGGATTGGTTTTTCACCCTCGGGAAAGACGACCGCGCATCGGAGTCAGACGAGTCGATACCTCACTCCGATTCTTTTTTCTTTCCGTCCTTCTGTTACCATCACGGTTCGGCTTTCGTCCTCCTCCTCCTTCTCCAGCCCCCTCCTCCTACACCCACCCGACGACCCCGTCCCACCACACCCTTCTTCACCACTTTTATCATTCTTCGCGGCACCCTCGCCCGCCTTGCCCCGAGCTACCGCGATACGGAATTTATTCCGATACTAAAAGATCCCGAGTGCGGGGAACACACAGCCACGAAGCCATCATCACCAATGTCACCGGGTTCTCTGCGGCTTACTTCCCGAGGAACCGAGGTCTCTACGGGCAAGGCGCGAAGTCCCTATCGGACCGTAGAAATCGCATCTTGCGTCGCTTACCGACTCGGGATTTGTAACTATATATATTGAGGTCTCACTAGCGCGGCGAAAAAAAATGGGGTGCGGGTACAACATGGAGTTCCGGAACATCAACGACGCGTCTCACGCTGTCGAGGGAAAATACGAAAGTATCGAACGGATAAAAAAAAAACAATTTGCTGGTATACGATTTTGTGGGTATCGGGATAAGAAAAGCTACATTTAAGGATGTGAATGGGGGTGCGCGAAAAATACGGCGCATGAGCAAATCAATTACTTTTTCTTTTTTACACAATAGATTTTTTTCGCGCACTTTTTCAAGACTAGGTATTTTCCTGCACGCAATTTATAGGAACAAACAGTGGGCATTTTTGAGCGCTTCTCACGAAAAGTCGTATGCGATACTTGTACGAAAAAGCGGTTTGACGATGGCGGTTACGAAATCGACGGCACTCGATTCCTCTCGAGCCCCAAACATCGCTCGGCTTCGCCTCGTGCCGTCCCAGCTCTCGATCTGTATCGTGCAGCCAATTTCATGTTCCACGTCGAAAAATCGCTGTACCGCACTAATATCGTAAAGTACTATTCGCTGCTTTTACTGATCGTTTTTCAGCGGGGAAAAGTCATTGGCTGCAAAACTTCTTTTGTTCCAGCAACTTAACCATTTTTTTTGTGCAATTCTCGTATACCGTTCTGTTTTTTACGAAACCATTCGTCGGAGTGGAAATGCATGTTGACGTAAATACAAGTCATTAAATGATTATCCATTTTTTTCTATGATACTTCAAGCCCCATTTTTTTTCGCTCGGTTCAGCTTGCCGAGGGAGGCGACGTCGTCATTGCTGACGGGAATTTAGAGGGGTGGATGAAGTGGGGGAAACTGGAAGAAGGGACTAACACAGAATGGTAATAGTGGAATTTTAAAATCGAGGAAACTCCTACAGGGTCTCTGATAAATATGCATAATTTCTCGCGTCTGCGATGAGGTCGAGCGTCGTTCGTTAGGTTAAGCGGAAGAGGAAGAAAAATGTACAAATCGAAAAAGAAGAAAACTGAACGAGACGCGAAAGAAGAGGGAGGTTTATCTCCCGTCACGAACACGATCCACGGTAAGATATGCGACGCCGAAGACGCCGAGGGAGGCGCGGTCTTGCAACTGTCAGCGAAGATCAAACTGAGCGGATAGCTTAAGGTCGCGTGGAAACAACGGCTTGCGTCGCCGGCAAGTTACCTGTCAAAGAGTTGAAAGAACCTCAGGGAGTAAAATGCGGAATTACATGGCCGCTAGTGTGTATTAAAATGGACTATATGTAAGAAATAACGAAAGAGCCCTTGAGGTAGTTCTTGCGAATAGTTTAACTTCGCACAAGTTTAAAAAAAGAAAAAAGAGGGAATACAAATACTTCTCGATGGTATAGAATTCTAAAAAAAAAATCAAGCGCATTAAAGATGCTGCGGAGTGACAGAATAATTTTTTATTCGTTAATAACATTTTGGAATTATTATTATCCGAAATTAATCTTCATGACAATTTTAATTGACAGTAGAATTGAACCAACGATTCAAAAATTTTTTCATCATTTTTAACCCGCAAGCAAATTTTATTTAAGCCGTTTTTTTTTTTTTTTAGTGTGGAGCACTTAACCATGCAATTCCAAAATATTGTGCTCGTTCTTTATTCGGACGACATATTCGATCGCATATTCGAGCTACCTAAGGCAGCCCCTCCCATGATTCGTATTCAAAAAATGATATCACGTCTCGAAGTTGCCGTACGGGAGGAGGGCGTATCTGACGCGTGCCACAAATCGTCATTCTTTGAGTCGCGCGCACCTCTATGATGAACAGCCGAGCGATTCGGTGCGACGTTGGGTAGGAAAATAAACGCGTCACGTACAGAGGTGCACGCGCGCAATAAGCGGACGATAGTGTCACGTAGGACACTAATACCGGGAGCGAGAATGACGATGCCACTCGGAAGGAGAAGCAGGCGCGAGGACTCGACGGTAGATTCCTCGCATACGAATCGATGCGTGGGCACGCGTCGATGTTACTCGGTTCTCGTGGTACCACTCGGCCACTCGGTTGTGGTCTGGCCGGGATGGCTAAAAGCAACGACAACGCTCTGCACTACCGTCGGGTGCAAAAAAAATAATAATCATTTTCGGCGGAAAACACCTCACTTTCGGTTCAGAAAACATATTTTTCGGCTGGAATTGACGACGTACGGAACATGGATACGTAGTAAAAGAAAAACCCCACAGCTAAAGTGGTAATAAAACCCCTGGCAATTCATAGAAACATTTTTTTTTTTCAGAGTTCTTATTCCGCACGACGCCTCGTTTGAAAATCTCATTTTTCGACCGAATGACGTTGTGAAACAGTTTCCGGTTTAAAAAATTGCATTCCTATTGCCGGTAAAAATGGGAGTTTTCAACCAGCCATTAATTTCAAGTGGCATATTTCCCAACCGATTACACAAACGAATTTTTTTTTTTTATTCTTTGACAAAAATCACTTTGGTCTTATTACTATTTATGGAAAAAATGCTGTTTTTAATCTCTCTTCAGAATTTGTTTAATTTATTAAATCGGTTAGATGTGCCACTTGAAAATGACCGAGATTTTTTTCGCTGTGCCGTCACTTTTGGCTCAAAAGTTTCGTTGTTATTTTCGGTCAAGAAGTAAGAACCTCAAGGCGTACGTGTATTTTACTACAAGTGTGTATCCGCTGTGTGCGTACCGAAGTCGTAGCCCGCTAGTTGACGCGATCAAAATATGACTACGCGGCAAATCGCGAATAGTGGAAGTTTGACTCTCATGCGATTCCATCAAGGAATGGATGACTGCATGTTGAATTTTGTGCTTACCGGTACTTCAGGAAGCTTTGATCAATGTCAAAGCTCACGCATTTTCTAGCCATGTGTGCTTCAACGGGTTAATTCATGGAGAGGTGATGCAGAGCATTCGCTGTTAGGTAGCCCCGAGTATAATTGTTTCAATCCATTATGGAGCATGCCAACAGTTCGATCGTACGTACAACCGCGAGCGACTGTATTCTCGACTGGTTATCAGGTTTACACTCTCTCACAAACCGAGTTATGCCGTCTACCGTCAATTGCCACAAGCTCGAGCATGGAGGAGTAACATGCTGTAATTCGTACGAGGCGCAATTTAGCATGTGATACGAAAACCATGCAATGTCTGCTTGGGACAACGTCGGATGGAGGCCGCGCGGCTCATGCTCCAAGCTATGTGCACCGGATAACGCGCGTACACTCGCGAATCGAATGGACTCCGCTCATCTAGAGGAGATCGGAGCAAAATGGTCGGTGGGGCATAACGGAATAACAGTGGAAAAAGCAATTTTCCAACGACCTTTTGAAAGACGGCGGAACAGCATTTAAAATCCGGGTGCGTCGATGGAAGAAAATTGGGCAACGAAAAATCATGGAGAAATATTGAGTATTGATTTCGGTGTCCCAATTTGCCCCCACTGTTCCATTTTGCCTCGCTCTTTCTTATGTCACTCTCGACTGGGTTACGAGGAACCTGCAGCAATACCCTGGATCTCCGATGTATCCGAGCCAGCGATCTATCCTGAAACCACGATGCTTTTTGATCGCTCAGCTCTGCTGGCTCGTGAGTGTATTCGTTATCTGGACGAAGCTAAACGCGCGAGCGCTTCGAGGCTATGGCAAGTCCATCGGTTCGATTACCCGCGGAGATCACGACGATCTTGTGGCTCCGCGAGCGAATCGGTTCGTCGATGCTTCTTCGAGAACTTCCGCGGGTGAATACGGCGGAGCGAAGAGGCCAAGGTAAAATGTTACGATCCAATCTCTGGTCAGGGTGCACCACGGGAGAGGCTGTAAACCGTCAGCCTCCTCGAACCATCTCATAAATTTTGCAATATGCGTGTACACAGTTGTCTCTCCGCAACCCCCGCATCCCCAACCAACGATCTTGAATAGCGGATGAAAACACGTGTTTACCGATGGTACAATTTGTATGTAGGCGTGTGGAGCGTCGTTTAGGTTAATAACTATGCAGAACCTAGATAGACGAGCATCAACGACTCCGGTAACTTGTCTGCCAAGGTACAACTCGAGGTCTTTCATGTATGTCCGTAAATTTATACTGCAAGGTCCACGGCACAACGAGACGGATATGGCGTGGGGAATGAAGTTTCCGCCGTCAACGTCGAAACTATTGTGAACGTAATAAAGCTCAGAGCAGGTACGAAACATTGCGCATATACAACTTAGGTGTTCAGGATAGGATCAAATTAAGGTGTTCAGGATTGTAAGTTCTCTTCAAAGGAAATTAACAAAATTTTCGAACATACCTTTTTCCGAATAAATATGCAAAGGTACGTGACACAAAAGCGGCGGATTTTTGTGTCTCTGATCGTCCTCACGATAAGTGGAATTTATCGGGTACTTCGATATGTCAGATATATTTTTTTAACGCCCGTTAACGTTGAGACCCAACAGAGTTCTCTTTTCAGTGTGTCTTCCAAGTTATACTTGAACCAATAAAAAAAAAATACACGATTGAGTTTTCCGATTTGCGAGAGAAATTGCCAGGAATTAAGACGGGCATTACTTATACCGTCTGACACATACTTGCGGACGGTTCGTGTTGGTACGGCATACAGGGAACTGGATGGTGCAGCTCGGTGTGTCACATACAACCGACGGATTTCCGGTGTTGCAGTTTGTGTTTCCGAGCGTGAGCCCGCACGACGTACGATCGTACGTGCCAAGCCGACAGTTTCGTAGAGTGGTTCTCTGAGGAACTGCGAAACTATAAGCCATAGACGACTCGCGGGGCGCAGCGTAAAAGCACCACCCAAGAAAGGCTGCCGAGAAAACTCGTCAGCTTTGAAGCAAAGTGTTGCACGATAGGGAGCACACAAACGTCATTTGATTCAAGTTGACTCAGTTAAACTTTCGAAATTTAGTCGGTCTCTCAAAACGTAAACTCCGTACCCGAAGATCCTCCGGGACGAGCTCTCTCGTGATAAAATGTATTTGAGCTCGGTGTAAATTTATATAGGCGGTACTTCAAGACTCGAGAGTTCGTGCTGTTTGCCACCTTATGTAAACCACCTTAAAGTTTTTGCACTCTAGTCAGTTACGCGATTAGAAGTAAAGCCATGTTCAACGGTGAATCCTGAACACCCAACTCATTCAACAGTTATCCGGTTACCAGCGATTTTCCTCCGAGATAAGGAACCGCTTATTATCTTCCTGTTGCAACGATCATCGGGCGGTATGGATCTGCGGTAACGAACATGGTGCTGCGATAGCCAGACGAAAACTCTCATGTCGATGTAAAAAGTTCCAACGATTCTGTAACCGTTACCGCAGATTTTATTCGCTTGCTTTCTGCTCATTCTCAACCCCAGAATCCGCGCTCGCTGGAGCAAACGAAGGCTTACATCTTTCCAGTGTAATACCCCAGAAACGGACATTAAGCTTTTTTTTTATGGTTTTAAGGTCCAAGTGCTCGATAGTTTCTTCCAACGTTATTTGACGAGTTTGCTACCGCTCACTGCCGTCTTTTTCGCTCGACCTTCTTCGAGAGTGCTCTTATTGTCCAAAGTGCGCCGGAGCACTCGGGAGATCCTGGTTGCAACCTCCGGTTGCTCCTCGACTACGGCGAAAGTTGACGGCATTCTGCATTGGAAAGAAACGTCATACCGGGTTGCTATGCGAAGCGGTGTTCACAGTGATTGGCATTAAACAGACGACTGAAGTTGCTACTGAAGGGCCGCGAATGCCAAAGTAACACTCCCCAATCATTCAACGAGCTTCGAACAAAGACATCACGATAGGATTCTTCATCCCGCTTAAAGATCAAATGACGATAACTTTCGTTGCAAGTTCTCAATCAGTCACATTTACGTCTCTGTACTCACAACTCTGCCGGAAAATATTTCTATTATAATAAAAGTCTACGGTATTAAAGCTCTATCGGACTTGAAATAAATCTCTAGAGAAATTTTAATAAATTCTACCGGAAAACCGGGCTACGATCCAGCCTTGTATTCCGATAGAGTTTCACTTAAATTCCGGTAGAATTCCATTTTGATTTTGGTGGAGTTTTTCTTTTTTTATTCGATACAGATCTTGGTAGAGTTGTTATCTGGTAGGATCGTGAGTGGTAGAGATATAAATACGCCGCCAATCGGACACCTTTCTGGTACATCGACGATGCCTAGAATCCCGAAAGCATTTTTCAGTATTCGAGAATTCCAGACTTTTTCTTCTTTATGTTTACAAGTCAGCTATATTTTTCCAGCGCCCTTTACTTTGACGATTCTATCGCGTTCATGCTGCGAAGATGTCGAACGACAGAAACAAAACACACGTTCCAACAACAATATCGAATATGCAAACCGGAGATACGATAATATCGCTACGGACTGTTTCCAGTCGTCCATAGAAATTGCATTTGATCTATCCGATGCATCGTAAGTCAGTGCATCGCTGGCAGCCGTGAATTTCGTTCGCAGGTCGCGGAACACTTCCAACGCAGCAGAGCCGCAACACCAGACCAGCGGCATATGTGGATGTAGACCATTGAGTTATTGCTCGTTAAACATGTCACTGGCAGTAGAAGCGTTCGAATTACCGAGTTACAGTGGCTCGGCTCCGATATATAGACGCACAGAGAGAGGGGAACTAGGGGGTTCGGGCTCGACCAAAGATCATATCCAGAGCCATACTGCTGAAGGGTTGTGCGTAAACGCCAACGCGTTCGGTTGGTGTATTGACTCGGTGCCGTTAACAATAAACAATTCCATTTGACTTTTATTCGGGAAAGATTTTTACTGCAAACCTTATAATTCCTTATGATTGCAATCAATCGATTGGTGGGTCATGTTTTTACGCACATAAGCGAATTTATTGAGTTCATTAATTAAGTGGAGGAAGATTCTTTGAACTCTGCACTGAGAAGTCGGGCAATTATCATAAGCATTCCAAACGCAGATGAAACCGGAAGCGCTTTTTCATAGTTTTTACGAGATGTCCGTCTGTCCATATTCGGAACGAATAAGAAATTGCAAGAACGCTTAAAATTCCGAGCGATGTCGACGAGCGGGGTTTGTCGCGTACGCCCGCACAAACTTCGGTGTGATTTCTTCCAGCAATGGCCGGAGCGCCGCGGCCGATTGCCCATCATAAAACATCGTCGAATCGGGAAGATTCGTGACAGTGCGGTAAGAAGAGTTAAGAGCGAGAAAGAGAGAAAATCAGGGGGAGAGAGAGAAGTATCTTCTGCGAATTGGGAGGAAATGTAGCGTGAGTAATGCGCCGTCGATGAAACGTGACGAGGTATAAGAATGAGAAGTGCGGTGGGAGGATTGGAATGAAATATCGACGAGTCGCAGTCAGAAGGAACCTTATCGACTTGTTCGTCAGCGAACAAACGAATGACAAACGGAATTACCGTCACTTGGAAATGTGACGATAGTTTTATCTCACTTGATTCGCCCGAGAGCTCGGCGGAGAATTGCCTACGAAGAATCTGTACCGATGGAAACTAATTTGGCGAATATCGTTTCGGCCGTTAAATTTTCCAATAAAATTTTCGGACTGAAATTTATTCCCAATTCAGATCGAACATCAGACATAATTATTTCACGAATTGCCGTGTTTCCTCGATAATCCCGAGAAACCGTAAAATTCGTATCTCGCGGGAGAGATTCTGTTATTTATTCACTATCCAATTCTCGCTAATCTTCGGATCCGTCTGTACACCTCTGTCCGAATGCGTCTCGGGAGCGATTCTCCGCTTCGGAGCAGCGAAGTTTCCCCACTGATAGTGCCGCCCGATTCGACGAGAGTTTAGCGCCGAGCCAGTTGCGCCATTGTTCCGTAGAATGGGAAGAGAATCTGCCCGGGTTCCGTCTACAGCGACAGGCCGAAGGTACGTTAATCCCTGAGATTGAAAGGCTTTCTGGCGTCGGACTTTCTATGGACGTTACGACTGTTTAATCTTCGTCACTTCGACCGCTCACTCGCGACGTCTTTATCGAGGACTTCCGGCGGGACGAAAGCGACTCGACCATTAACGACTGTTATACTGCATGACATCTTCGATGTGACTGGCGCATCGATCTACGTTGCACGATAACTGCATTAAACTGCATTCGGAGTACTCGAAAATGTTCCATCTGCAGTGGATATCGCGCGAGTGTCGTGGCGGTTATGGGAATAAAAGAGGATATTCCATTTCGTGCATACGGCGGCGAGAGTTTGTGGACTGTCTGCATCCTTCGCGGCGTATCGATAATACTTGCGCGAGAATAATCAAAATGGAGTGGCGCGCATTCGAGATAGGAAGGAATGTATAATCCATAAGTTCGAGAATGTATATCGCATGTACCGTCGGTACATCGCCCCATTCCGTTGTATAATAAAGGTAGACTCCACTCGAGCCGTATCAGAGGTTCGTATGAACCGATCGCTATGGCGTACGCGAAGAGGATCCGACAAGCGAGCGCTTTTACCCATCGACAAAGGAAATTTAAGGCAACGTTACCAATGCTCCGATACATTCTAAACACTCTTGTGTAGACTTGATTCATCCTGAATTTTTTCACTGGTAGCTCAATTTGACACCATTTATCGGATCTGAAAATATTTGATGCACAGAATAAAAATTGTATATGGTACTGTTCGGTAGAACCTTACCGGAGAATAAAAAAACTCTACCGGAATTAAAATAAAACTCTGTCGGAGTTGAAATGAGTACCGGAATGAAAGTAAAATTCTGTCGGAGTTGAAATAAATACCGGAAATGAAAGAAGACTCAGAGCTACCGTTTAGCCTTGTATTCCGATGGAGTTTTATTTCAATTCCGGTAGAGTTGCGAGTGGTAGATATGGAACTGTGCAATTTTTAAATTTAATTAATAAATGGCGAAATTTTTTTTTCCGTTAATACGTCTTCAGAAAAGCTACGCTTGTCCAAAACTATTCGGGCATACAATGTGAAAAATATGGGTACGCGCTCTAAACACTCGTTCTGACATTGATACATTCATTCTCACGTCTGACACACCAGATTCACGATTTTGTTATTTCCACAAGAAAAATTGTTCTAGCCCAATCCCTACTGGATTCTTCGGATGCTCTTAACCGTCCGTGCATTCCTATCTTAACCTCACATGGTATTCGATGAGACCGCTTGAAAAATTACGAAAGCTCGATGTGACGGTGAAGTCCGCACGCAGCTTCCGCTGCACGCGTTTCCCGTCTCCTCTTGCACTTTCGGTACTCTCGACAGTCATTCGAAAATCGTCCGGTACCACCTTTTATCACCGACGTAACACGCTCTCTCACGAGCCACCCAACAAATCATAAATATTCGTTTAATAGCTTGATATACGAGAGTACTTTGCGTCTAGAGCGCAACCATTGGCCAAATTGCGGATCGATATCTAAACGGGGCTCGGTGGAATATTGTACTTTATGGAAGGGTGAAGGAACGGTCCGATCGGCCGACTGACCAGCTCGATTCACCGAGGTGCGATACATATATAACGGTCCTCCCAAGTATCCCGAGAACGGCAACTTCTAACGTTTCCGCTTGTTAGCCCTCCTCTCTGCAGAGGCCATTATACCGACTCTCGTCCACGTATCCCCTCCGGCGAGGCGAAGGAACAGCGCTATCTCTTGACAACCGGACGTCGCATTAGAGATATCCTATATCGAAAACCGAGATCTAAATTGAACATATGCGGGTTCTCAAGCCGCAATATGCGCGCGTTATCCCCTCGTCGACCTCTCGATCGATTTATCACGGTCTGTGGGTCCATTTTTGTAGCTTGCGTTAGTCCGATTATCAGTGCTTTAATTAGCATCATCTTATCAACAACTCTCCGCTGACCTGCTAAGAGACGTAACTCGTTTTTAATATCGGAAATGCCAAAAAAAAACAAAATAGTAAATTTATTGTGGCGGACTGCAAGTTTTTGTGCGACAAGTGTCTCACCAACTCCAATGATGCACCATTGTGATGATCAAAAATGGATGCACTTTTTCATTGAAGCAAAAGTAAATTGTTACGATTTAATGACTTTCGTAATAAAATCGGAGTTAATTTTTTTTTTTTTATGGAGCATTCTCAATGTTTTCAATATGCTGAACATCGATTCTTCACGCACTTATTACATTTTTCGGCCAGTCTTGAAAACATACTTCAAATACGTGACTCGCGGTTTCAAAATCTCATTTTCTAACCTGACGTGACGCTATTCCGGAAATGCTTCACTTCCGGTTCGAATATCTCATTTACCGAACGAATATTATGTCACTTCCGTTCGAAAGTCTAATTTCTTCATCGGAAGTGTCGTCGTACCGTAAATGCGCTACTTTCGTCGGATGCGGCTGTCTTAATTTTTGCCTCATTATCACTTGGTACGCTTCCCGCGGTATCGTACATGTTTTATTACGATGGTACGGCCGCGTTATTACCGTTCTATGTATTAGCGTTTATAATCTAAAATTTATTGGGCAATCAAGCCGTTACGAACTGTTACGAGTCGTGTTTTATAAGTGTAACGAGTATTTTGGATCGGGAAATCCACCGTCGTTTTACGAGGTCAGAATCTATTCCTAGTTTAAATGCCTCGTGTGTATGTGCACGGGTTGAAGATCGCAGTGGCTTTTAACGATAATGAATATACCTCCTACCTTTCCGACGCAGAATCCGATTACATTAAAGGGCGCGAGCGTGTCAGATTCGGACGTTAAAATGAAAACCTCCGATACATTTTATCGGAATGCTCCTCGCACCTATTGGAGCAGCTACCGAGTACCAATAATCCGATACAGATTCGACGTGTTAGCAACGCTTCTCACGTTGTTGTATGTAATACGAGTAAAAAAAATTGTTGGATATCGGAGATAGGCGAAGTAAAACGTATCTCTGCTGTTGGCCAGTCTAGTCTCGATCGCGACCGCCATTTTTCACAATCCACGCCGTCGGTCAATATTCAATTTTCTTCAATGTCGTCCCGTTTTGCCTCCCCGTCCACGTGCACACGAAATATTGGTGAATATCGATGTTCGAGATCACCTCGTTATTCGACGCTTGACGCAACAGCTTGGACGAATGGGCTGTCGATAATCGTTCCATATAAAAAGTCGCTATCGCGGTCGCCGAGCCAGTCAATCGACATCGAAAAAATGAATCGAGGTACCGACCGCCAATGCATTTAAGTGTGTAATAAAAATGAAGGCCACTCGGAATCCTCACTTGTAAAAAAAATCAACTGTAAAAACTAAAGTCTTCAGAGCAAAGATTGCTATTTATCCTATATTCACATATTATCTCCTCCCGCGTACAAAGATTTTCACGCCGAATGATTTTCTTTTAATATTCGGAAGAAATGATTCTTCGGTCAACTATTTTCAGAAAGATTTGATATTGGCATCGAGTACGTCTAGATCTATCACGAATAGTCGCGGTCTGGAAGGATTTGCACGCTGTAAGACCTCATTTCATTATTCAACATCTCATTGACGTGTATACCTGTGTATGTGTCGCAACATCTACATGGATTGCAGGTAAAACTATGCTTTCTCCCAGATAATTTCGTGCCGGAGCGCGCTGCGATGAGCCGATGCTGGTATTGCATCCGAACAAAACGCTGCTACTGGTACCAGAAATGCGTCACGGCAATTTGCAGAATAAACCAGAGCAGCCCGATACGCACAACAGTACGGAATCGAAGTGTAATCCTTCGAAAAACGACGGAACAATCGTTGCACCCTCATCAGGAGGATAGACGCAAACCGTACCATCAACGTCGACAAAGACGCGAAGTATTCCCAAATGCACGAAATTTCTGAGCGCGGAGAATTTCGATACCCCAAGGATCGTTGCATCAAAGCGATATGTGAAAGAGAACCCTCTGTTGTTCTCATTCAGGGATGAACTATCGAATTACAAAATTTCCATTATTTCCGGTCGATTGGGATTCGATCCAGCGTGAAGATCGGACGAGGAATTCAGAGTTGGGCCAACGGTGAATTACGAAGACAGGATAATGTGCGCTGTTGTGTTCATAAGCGGAAGTGCAGCTGAAAGGAATAAGATTTTCAACGGCATGTTCGAAGGTCTGCGGCAGCGTCGATAGAGGTGCAACTCTCCTGATGTACGAAATACCGTTGAAATATCTAGCGAGTCTGAAGCCGTGCTCTTGTGCAGAAACGAGGGATACCGAAAGGAACGAAATTGCCTCGTATCCAGGGAGAAAACGGCTTACGGGATGGTCGAAGCCGTATCGAACTGTTAACCCGGTTTGGACGCCTGAGATTCGACCCATTGACGGACTTTTAGAGGGCGTAATCCGAAAGTAGAACGGGATTGGTCCAAAGCGTACAACATCCAGATGGCAGCTGGAAAAGCTGGGGCAGAAATTCGTACGCTAGATCGCAATTTACGGTATTGAGAATTAGGAGCATTGATTTTTGGAGGAAGTGCCAATTGCACAAAAATACATAACTCAATGGGTTTTTATGTTGATCGCCAAAAATTCCAGTCATTTAAGTAGAACGACTTAGTTCTCCAACTCCGCGCGGTGTCTTGATGGACATCGCTGGGATGCCAGGTTGTCAGATGGCGAGAAGTTAATCTTGTTCCCCAGAATATGTTGCGAACTGAGTCGACTAGGCGACAGACAATTTTTACGAGGGGTGACGCTGATCTTGCTTGATGATTCATTTTTAGCTGGCGAAATATCATCATCCATGTCACTTCTATTATTACTACACCTAACATAGAAATTGGTGCGCCATCAACGCGGTGAAAAGCTGTTGCAATGAAACGTCCGACAAAATGAATCCGACGAATGAAATTTGTCACCGTCACCGTTCATTGTATTCTTAATTCCAATTCTCGTTCTACCGATATAGTCAAAAGATTTCTGTGGATCCATCAACAAAACCGATAAATTACGTGACAAATGTGAAGTTTATAATAGATCGCCTTTTCTTCTCTGGCGACGTTACAGATCAATCAAGAAGTATACTAGAAGGAGAATCTGGGGAAAACTGGACTCCTTCCCTCAATGTAGTTAACTCACTTCGAACGAAGTTACAGCAAAACTGTTCATTGTCAAACTAACGGTCAATAAAGTTTGCTCGTAAATCCTTTTTAATCGCTTCTCGTCCTTTGTCTCCCAATTATCACGCACCGTCTACCAGAAGCGACCCTAATGACGCATCACGTGACAAGGCCAATGTAGCTGCGGACGGGCCACATGTTCGACCACATCGGCCTGTGGCAAAGCTCTGTTCCAACTAATTAGAGGGACCTTCATTGTGTCCCCTGCGAAGCCCGATCTTCGATACAATTTGATACTAATGTTTCACGCAGTTGAAAAAAGTACCGGTCCCCGAGGGCTCGTGAGCCATCGGATGACCTTATTGGGACGATCCTACCTTACAAGGATTCCCTGAAGGGTACTTCAGCTGACCCTCTCTGCCTGTCGCGACTACCAACGATTCATTCACTGGGTTCTCAAGCAACGATCTCGTACCTGCAACTATATCCGTAGCACGATTAGAGGCTTATCGGTGCGATCCCTATCACGAAATCAACCATCTGGCAGCAAAAGTGCGGTTGACTTTTCCGTCTTATCGAATTCCCAAGGAAGTTGCCTGATTCTCAGAGTACATCCACCTTGGCAAAACTCTTGGGTCATGTGGCCTATTATTGTTTCGTCCGTCGTTTTGAAATATTTCGCTAAAAAATTTCTCTGCGAGTGAGTCATTGGATGAACTCACTCGGATAATCCAACCTTAAAAGGATTCCCTGGACGGTACTTCAGGCTATCCTTTTTGGCTGCCACAACCACCGACAAATCATTCACTGGGTTCTCGAACAACGTAAATGGATCTAGTGTTATCGGTGTCATTCCCATTATGAAATCAAGCATCCAGCAGCAAACGAGCGGCCGACTTTTCTCGCTTATCGCAGTCCCGGGAAAGTTGTCCGATATCCGGAGTACATATATCTTGTCAGGGCTCTTGAAAAATCGCACCTATTATTGTTTCGCCAGTCGTTTTAAAACGGTTCGGTAAAAAAGCTTGTCTACGAGTAAAAATCTTGTGTCGGGGCAAAGCGCTCTGGATTCCCCGCCGATACTTTATCGAACACGGTTGTCGATGTCGTTGCTTCTTTATCGGAATGTCTCTTATCCCGTTTAAGTTTTCCCGTCTACAATGCTTCTGAACCAACCCACCTCTGAGAGGCGGCAACTTACTTTCGTACGGAATCTCGACGAGAAGACGAAACGCCCGAAGGAATGGAAGATTACAGGAACGACAACTTCTCTCCCGCATGCCCTCGAAACACTTTGGCCCTCGAATAGGATACGAATATACAGCGTGTCGATCTACAGAAACGATTTAACCGCGAGTCCGATTTCACTGGGCCTGAGTGCGAGATACGATGATGCCTTTCGTCGTCGGGAGTACCAACTTTCCTGTACAAATGCGCTTCTTATCTCGCCAAACAAAAGTACTCCGAGGCACGATTGGCACACTATCGACACCGGGACAAGTGTCAAAAAAAAACCTCTTTAACCTTTCGGCGCTAAGACAATTCCCGTTTCAATGCTCGTCCAGAATAAGCGATCGACTGAGCTGATTTATAAACTTTTTTTCTCTTTTGCTTCCTCATAGAGAAAGTTTTATTCAGGTGGAAAAAAAAAGACATTTTTCAATTTTCAATGAAAACAAATTCAGAATGTTCCGATCCTCGAAAAATCGCACTTAGAAAAAAATGTTCGGATGTATATATATATTTGGGTTTGTGTGCGTGTGTGTGTATGTACGTACGAATGTGTTTCTGCAAAATTTTATCCACATATGTACAATTTTTTTTTCCTTCCCTTCGTCGTAGCAGAAAATTCCTTAATTCTGATCTGTCTATGCGCCATGCGCGGTAATCTTATCCTTGTCGCGAAAAATCCTCTGACGAGAGAGACTAAAAAAAAATGACAGAATATTCGAAAATAATGCAAAAACGAATCCAAGGGAATAAATGCCGAAGCAATGTAAACATTCCCAATCCCGGCACTATTCTCTTTTATTTATTTTTAATTTAATTTTATATTGTGCTTCTACGGCAGATTGAGTAAATATGCGGGAGAGCAATTAGCATTTCGGGCGTGGAAAGGCCCCGATGAGGACAATCGCGAGTGGTTACCGTCGATGTATTTTTGTACACGCACATCCACATGAGGTTTGTGCGGAAACGCGACGTGCACTTGTGTCGCGTTGTACTCCACGGTGGGATAGTGGGGGTGATCGCGAATTTTTCACGTGTTTCCTCATGCGGATCATTCGTTTCGGCTTGTTTGCTCACATGGCCGGTTGGTCCAGTGAGATCCTCATTTAACACACGCGGAGTCCGCGCATTTTGCGCTCTCGTCGGTACGTCGAGCAGGGAGGAAGCGCTCAACGTGGCGGAGCAGCTGCCTGCACATTGGCGAACCGGCACCCTTTTTTTTTCAACTTCTTTTCCATTATCCCACTCACGACCTCGTGTGCCCGGGCTCTGCGCCGGATCTGTCTCCACTTCTGGTTCTCCATCACGTTTTTCGACGAATTGAAACAACTCAGCTTCATCGGCCGGATGACACTCCGTTCGAATTTCGACGACAAACGTTACGGCGCACTGGATCTCTCTCGGTTCTCTGCTACCACGATTTCCATCCGTGTAAATTGTATGGCAATGGAAGTTGGTTGATCGAGGGGTCGATGATGTTTCGACTTTCAGAAGTACACTTCGCCAGTCGCAGGCTCGTGCGATATTCATGTAAATCGACCGGGCATTTTCGTTTAATCGGATCGCCGTGCCTGCTCTACGTGCATCTACCACTCTACGTCCGGTCGGCTCGTACGCTATCGGATTAAGCTTACCGGCGCGTTTTTCTATTTTCGTACTCACTTCCAACGCGAGTACGTGAAATCGAATCAACTGGGAAGTTACCCGATTCGCTTCTGGAACGAATAAATGTTTCATCGGTCCCGCTCGTCACATCGAGGAGAGCAGCGACCCATCGGATGAGGAATCGAATGAGCGATTATGCAATTTAGCCGACGGCGTGACAAGAAAAACAAGAAAAAAAGAGAATGATAGAAGCAGGACGAAGTTGGTCAAACACTGGCCGACGCTGTGCCGATACCGGTCCTGATCGTGCTCCCACAAGTGAAATTTCCACCTACCCGATCCATTCAGCGAATTGGAATTTAAAAACCGCAAACAGGCCAACATTTTTACGTCGCCCATATTCACTGCTCGCGTTCCATTTCTCTTTTTACCCACAACGGAAGACGACACGTTACCACACGAGGATGCACCGACAACAAGCGGGCTTGGCGCACAAATGAAACCAGTTCTTTTGTCCAAAAGTTTTTGACATTCTCTCATGGGAAAGCCAGCCGGCTTCCTACCTGTGCGTTCCCTCGCAACAATTGTGTACGAGCCCGACCCAGCTAAATCCACGATTTTAGGACGCCGCTGCAGGCCCGTTTTATTTATGCAAAAACTTCGAGCCCAAATTACGCGCTCGCGTTAACCTCGACTGGAGCGTTCAGCGCACAATGAATCATTGTGATAGCGAGGGGAACGAGCGGCTAACGCATGTAGATGCGCGAACGAGGCAACCGGAAGATGCTCTGCACAGCGGTGCACGGTAAAGCCAACGGGACGTTTAAGTCCGATCAAGTTGCGCGCTAAACTTTGGGTTATCTTACGAGGGGCGCGCTATTATGCAACGTGCTTCGGGGGAGGGTTGCATCCCCATTCTTAACTGACGGGCTATTGATAATCCCTCGCGGAGGCAAAATATATTACAGGAGGCAATAGCGGGTCGTTACGAGACGGCGACATCGTCGCCGGGGAAAATTACCGCCTCGAAACGGCGGAATGGGACAACAGGAGTACCGAGCGAGAGATAAAACTTTCCGCACTATTAGCACCGTTTATTAAAACAATTAATGGGTCGAGTGAGCAATCGGGGAAAAAGAAACGGTGAAGAGTGAAAATCTTCAAAGAAAACACACACAAACTGGAGTAACGGGAAGTCAGTTTGCCCAACGCCACAGGAAAAAAATGAATTATTTTTTAGTAACAAAAAAAAAAATATATTCACGCTCAATTGAATATTATCGTAGAACTAGTTACACGGATGATTCTGTACGGAATTTAGGAGGCTGCGAGCATGTTTATTCCTTTTATGTGTGGACTAAAATATACTATTTTTTCGAACCTGCTCTATCTGTTCCTGGCAATAAACGGATAATTGAATAGTTCAGTAATTAATCCCGATTTTCTCTATGCATTCACGATTTCCATAGCCAATAAAATGTCAACTGACTTGGATGTGTAATGGTGTCATTACACATCCAAGTCAGTCGTAACCGTGTTCCCTGTTTGCATTAATTGACTCTTAATTTTGATAAATAGCTGGATGACTCAACGAATTTTTTCCGTGCAGGAGAAGGTTCAGAAATTCAAGAGGCTCCGCGGTCGCGAGTTGTATCAAATATTTGTTATTTCACGCGAGTGTCACGACCGGCGCGACTTTGCACCACGTTTGTCGGAAACGGCATCCGGAGTTCAGTCACGCTTCGCAACGAGGATAAAGCTTCGGAGTCCGGCGAACTCACGACACATCCTCGCTCTTGGCTTCTTTCGCTTTTCGAAAAAATAAAATAAAATACTGGGGAGATAGAAAAAAACGATTGCATAAAATCCGGATCATAAAGCCCGGTTAAATTCCGAAGCCGTGAAATTAAACTCGGCGCGCGTGTGGGTGTTTCAGTGTTAAAGAAGAACAAAACGTGCAACCTCGTCCTGAAACTCGCTCTCTCCTTCTTCGCTTCTCGAAACGAAATTCGCTCTCTTCTCGATGGCCCTTTCGGCGAAAAGGAGCGCTCCGGGCGACGCCGTGAAAAGCTTAACTTAAAACGATATTAGAAACTTTTATTGACTTTTCCGGGACAACCCTTGCATTCCCATCGTCTCACGATCCTCCAATTCGCGCGCTCAACGAGACGCACCTGTACGGATTGATTCGGAATCGGGCCGTTTCGAAAACGTGATCGCCATAAGAAGATCGTCGATATTTATTATTTTGCTTTCTCGTGTAGAAAGCTGTCGAAAAAAGTGTCGAGATTTTGGTCCAAGCTTTTCTTACATCCCTCACATTAATTGAAAACTGATTAACCCTTTGCAAAAAAAATAATGATGCGAGGCATTAAAATCGCAGAAATCTTGGCTGAAACTTGTCAACAATTCAGTGAAAAATGAACACGTCAATCTGAAGTTGCAATGCGTTTAAAATTTCAGAAACAGATGCGATGTTACGTCTCCGCGACTTGCAACAGTACACAAGCTTTTAACGAACGAGAAAACCAATTGCACTTTTTTTTTACTGCACCGAATATGGCCGCACTCCTCCCGCATGAAGTGAAAGACCCAGCAAAAGTACCGAGCATAAAGCCTTCGAGGCTCGATTTAGTACGGCTATGAGAAAAATGAAGCGAAGATAAGGCTGGCGCAGGTACGCTGGATATAAGCTGCGCGAGAGATAAGAAGCGAGAATAAAACTGGAAGGGGAAGTCGTGCGAATGGAATAACGACCGAAAGCTCACAGGATTGGTCGGGTGTTGCCCACGCTGGGAGGAGACCTCGGTCGACAGGACCATTTGATATTACCACTTTCGGGCGAGTCTGCAAGGAGAATCCGTTCGCAGGCGAACTCCGTAATATCCACCCTGGACAACGAGGCAGACATCGCAGACGGCCCTTTTCCCGTCCTTTCGCACCGCGAATATATCCGCGGTATATCCGGCAGGGAGAGACACACCGGCTCGATGTATTCGGTTTGTGTGACCGAAACGAATATCCTCACACCATCCGAATAAGCTGAAAGGAAACGTGGGGAAGCGAGCGAGGGAACTCTCAGACGACCAACTCGCTTTTTGTCGCCATTCTCAACCCGGTTCACCATTCGCGTCGCCACGACTTGCATTCGAGCGGCGCAACTTTCTTCAAGTATTCCTTTTTTTTTATTCTTATTTTTTTTATTCTTATTTTTTTTTGTACATATATTTTTTACTACTCGTCGGACTGTGGGTAAGAATTCTACGACCATGCCCAACGAGATTCTTGGCAGTGGCCCAGTGCGGCTTCATTGCTCTTGTATACGGCGAACGAACGAGGGAACACAATGTTTCCACGTTTGCGAGTTTCTCTTATATTATTTTCCGCTGTAGAACTACCGGACCCTTCCTCCTTCTGTCCGCCTCTTACACCCTTTCGTACGGTGTGTTTCTTACGTTCGTTGCTCTCGGTCCTTAAGGGCGATAGTCGCGGTCATGGTACGACTTGAGGTTGGAATTATTTTTTCGTCCCAGATATTTTTTTCCAGCTTTTTTTTTCGCTTGCGGGTGAAGTAGATGAACACTTTATGTAGAAAAGGTTCAACTATCAATATTTAATTTTTAAACTAAATTTTTACACAGTATATTTCTTGAATTCGGCGTAGATAAAATCTGCATAAATGTCTTCGACAACTGGGACGTGTCCGAGCATTCGCACCTCGCGCGAAAAACCCGGGATTCGTCGCGGTGCGAGCATTGTCCACGAGAGAAAAAACTCTGTTGTCTGCTCGGAAATATCAGGGTTGTACATTTTGCAGGTGAAAAGTTGTCCCCAGCGTCGCACAGTATAATAAGTTTTTTTTTTCGCGAACTGTAGCGCGCGAAAACACAGGGTTTGCCTCGCGGGGAGCATTCTCGTTGAAAAAAAAAACTTTTCCGTTCTGCGCTCGAAAATATCGGGGCTCTACATATTACAGGTGAAAAGTTGCCCTTCGCGTCGCACGTTTTTCCCAGCCCGAGGCATTGTAGGTCAAACTCTTCTCAAACTTTTATAGAATTATAAATTCTCTCTAAATAATTTATTTCTCGTTTCACTGGCGACATATTTCTTTTTTTTTTAACATTTTTAAATAAACTGAATTGTGAATTTTAAATAGCATATTGTCCGCCCTTTTAACTGCGAACTACTCAGACCACGTTTTTTTTTCCCACGTGCATAACATTTTAATTCCCGTTCATCGGCGCATGACGAATTAACGATCGTGCGACGGGGATGAAATGAAAAAAACTGCGCAAAGAAAAAGTGACTCTAAAGCAAATTCCAGAGGGCGTGAATACGCCTCTTCGATGACCGGAAATTGCGCTTATAGGGATTCAGCAGAAAGGTTAAAAACATATAAATAGAGATGATAAAAAGCTGCTGGGAATCCAAGCAATTTGTATTGACTTTTCATCGTTCGGCAAAAAATCAGGAACAACTGAACGATCCATTTGACTTGTGATGGAGAACGAGAAAGGCAATAAATTGCCTTAATGCGGGAGAACATCGTCTGCGGATCAAAGTCCACTTTCCTCCGGATAATAAAGTTCGTTTCCAGTGCGCATGAATTTCCGCGTTCCCAGGGAAAACAAATTGCTCCATCATCCGCCCCTTTCAGTCTCTGATCGTTCACGGCACGTTTGTTGCAACGAATCAGAATAAAAGGGAGAAACGACATTATTATTGTCCGGTAGAGAGATTCAACGAGGCGGCGATGCATTGCCGGTCGAAACTATTGTCGTCGTTAAATCGATCGTGAAATACATATCAATCGTTTTCGGACGTACCCGAAACGACACCGAGTTCACCATTGCCGCTGTAATTCCAACATTATCGCTCAATCCGCAAGCGATTAGATTCTGTTTATAGTCGTGTTATTCCGGATGGAAAAATCAGGATTCGTTAGCGAAAGAGAGCTTGCGATGATACCGATCAGAATCAAAGTATCCACCATCAGCCGTAGATTGCTGAACCTTTCCTGGAGTGACAAATTTTTATCGTCATTACCGCTCCACGAACGTTCCACCCAGAGCTGAAACATCGGTATCGCAGCTTTCCTCGACACTCCTCCAGTCATCGAACATAATCTACCACAAGTGCGGCTTCGCTTCCATATGCCCGAGTGCCGCAGTCATCCCGACGCGATTTCCTCTGACGCATCGCTCATCCGAGCGATTGCATTATTCGAATAACCAGCATGACGTCCCGCTCGGATTAACGACAGCTCGACGATCAAACGTTAAGCAACGATTCACCTCTCGACTCGTTACCAATGGTTCTACTGTCACAGTCCATCCTCCCGCGAAGAAACTCGTAAAGTTGAATATTTTCATAGACGAGTGGGCGAATCGATCGACCGAGTAAATTTCGTATCGACATCGAAACAACGATGGATCTGCGGCTCTCGTCCCGGCCACCCCGAAGGTATAATAAAAGGTTCATGATTACGTCCATACGTCCATGTTTGAACATCCGGCCATACCGGCTCTATTCGATTCTTCGTTCACGCGCCGTATTTCGCTCCGCGACTCCGCAGCGAACGCAGCTTTTGCACGGTGTGCTATTCCGCACGGGTGAATTCACATTTTCCACGATAAAGCCACCTCCCCCGTCCAACCCCCTGTGCGTACATATATCAGAGATATTATACCGAGGACGGAGCGGTATTCGCCTCGGTGTAGAACGCGTTCGGCGAAACGCTCTCCGGGGAACTCCGGTCGGGCAATAGGTCGAGCGATTACTTTCGCATCGTCCAGTTTTTTTAAACATCGGCTCTCGGGCGTTGGCGGAAAAGCGGAAAATCGAACAGCGGAAGAGCCGAGCCACGACTCGGGCGGGCACGTTGGAAATCGGAAAAAACTTCTCCGGGGACTCCGAGCGAAAGGTAAACGCGGCTGATGCAAAGAGTACATCGAGCGTAAACGTGACGCATCTATGTTTAGCGGTGCGAGCTTTGGTGGGGTGTACTCGGTTCTTCGGAGTGCCGATACCGGCTGGAACCATTGATCTTTTACATATTGACTCTCGCCCGGCGGGCGGACGCCTTATCGACCACACCGGTGAATCACGTGGCGCGGACGCGGCAAACAAACCTTTCCGGTCGACATACTCTCGACACCTTTTACCTACGAGCTGTTAACTTCGACAGCCGGGCGCGAGAAGGAGCACCGAACGATAAAGCTGCCCCGCGCCGATGGCAAACAAACTCCGGCTCGTTCGAGTCCCGGATCGAACGCATGCGTGCGACGCTTCTATTGTCGGCGAGCTGAGCGTCGAGGCTGATAAGAATTTTTTCAAAGTTTCGAAATTGGAGTTTTGAGCCACCGTAGGGTAAATTCGGGGTCATGTGGCAAGCACTTATTAAACTATGAACATTAAAGGTTTAACGTTGGGAGAAACTTTTTTTTTTTTTTTTTTTCATTATCATTATATTCTTTCATTATTATATTATTTGGTTAATTTCTGATTTTTTTGTACTCAGGCACCGAACCGGTCTGACGTTTCCTCTCGTTATGCACCGCGTCCTACTCTTCAGTACGACGAAAACATGTAATTTTTACAAGGACTCAATTGTAGCATTGTAAATAAATATTTGCGGCCAGTCATATCAGCCTGACTTACCCTGAGAATTCTCACAACATTCAGAATTAAATTGTTACCCCAGGATATGAGAAAAAAAATAAAATACGTATTTATTTATTTCAAGATCGGATCTCACGGACGACGAGAAATATTCCAATATGAATTCACGAATTTTTAGACCGAATTACGGGCAATAAAAAAGAAAAATACCGTCGTTCCCACAAGGCTTTCTACCTCGTTCTTGACAAGTGTCCGGTAAAACACTCCTTTCTCTGCACAACCGCGCCTCGTTTTTCATCTCCTCGTGCCGCGGTCGTTGCGTTTGCCTACGACGCGTCGCGAAGACGAGACAACGAGCTCTCCCGCAATTTACTTCGCGCGGTGTAATAAAGTGGATGGGACAAAAAAGTGGACGGGCGGCCGAGGAAAGCGCTCTGCGACTCGGGCTTACGTACAGCACCAGGAGTCTCGTGGAACGTACCTCATACGGCGCTCGCGTAGGAGTCAAAAAAAAAAAAATTATAAAATTAGAAAAAGTGTCGAAACCGTCTTTTCTTCACGACCGCTGCCGATCCCATTCATTCTCCTGATAATGGCGACGCGTTGAAGCTGCCCGCGAGAACACGAAAAGCTGACGTTCTCGAGTACGACGTACATTCACCGTTTTCTTTTGTCGCCCGTTCTCGCTCCCGCTCTTACTTACTTTCTTCTTGGAACTTTTTTTAAAATTTTTATAATTGCCTATTCTCGTTCGGAAACGGTCGTCAGCGTTTCTCTTTCAGTTATCTCTTTTCGCTCGCGACGCTTGATCGCCATCGTCAAAGAGTCACCGACAAAAGACCGGCCTGTGGCGAAGCTTCCAACGTCTCTGACTTGGCGTCGCTCGCACGCAAACCCTCGTGCACGTGACTGTTCTTGTCGCGAGGTGGAAATGTGCCACGGTCACGTAGGTGAACACGATAATGCAATTAGCCACGACCCGATGATATGTGCCGATCGAGTGGCAACGTTCTCGACTGCAGTCTTCGGATCTCGAAGTAACCTTTTCGACCGTGAGCGACGAATTTCACCCGGGTCTATTCATTTTTAATTCAACTTTGTGTGAGAATTATCTTCTGATTGAGAATTAATTACATGTAATTTAAATTAACGAAGCTAAGCGAAGTATCGATGCGACGATATTCGTAGCTCTCAGCCAAGTGTTAATTGGATTTTCCGATTCAACCTTAAGTCGGGCTTGAAATACTGCATCGCAGATTGGAACGGATGGAACGAGAAAAGCAAGACGACGGTGACTTGCCACGTGCATGGCACGGCTACGGCACTCTTTTCGGTCCTAGAATGTACACGGCCTTTACAGTCTACGTAATCGTATCGATAGTGAGAGTCCATACAGTGGAAATCGATTCGGCCTTTACCCCTCGAGTCTCGTCGTCGTCGCACAACGGACGTTATCTTAACGGCCGACGTAATGTATATTGCGCGATATACATAAGAGCTCGCTGTCTGTACGTTGCAACGGAATACATTCGAGCCGAGCCAAGGCGAGACGACTGTGAATCACAGACCATATAGCAGAGTTGTTATCGCATAAAAAAATAACGTTATTTTTTTATGCGAAAATTCTATGGTCATAAATATACACGATTATTTGAATAGCGATGACGTATATCCGTCCGTATGACGTCATCCCCGAAATACTTCACATTCGGTTTAAACATTTTTGTGGGTTGAGGATGAGTCACGAACAACTATTGGATCAAACAGACAACGCAACAGCTTTCAAAAATGTAGTTACGATATATTTATATTTTTAAATTTATAAAGATTTTATTTGCCTTATTTTAATTTTGAATAATTTTTTATACCTATTTTTTCCCAACGACTCATCCGGATTCTCGCTTGCCACCTTTGTCGCTATCGAAAAATTTCCGGTTTTTCCCTGCTCTCCCCTACGTCACTTACGGTTGGAAAATCTCGCTTTGTTTTTTACCCGAAGCAACATATTTTCTGTATGACGTCAGTAACAAAGATTGGGACAAACAACTTTTCGTGAATCATACGAGATATATGGGGAAAACTGAGCTTACTGGAAGGCAGCAACGGGAGTCTGCATACAAATTGGCAACCGGAATATTCGCCTCGTACCGAGGGTGGATGGTCGAAACGAGACGAAGCGAAGGAGAGAAGGGAGAGGAAGGCCTCTTCCAGGCACACACCGACACACACTTTGTCGTAATATCTTGGAGACTCCTTCTAGAATTCCGCAATTGTTGGACTTTTTCACGGAAAGTTCTTTTCCACTCTCCGGCTCTTTTTCCCCCCAATTCCCGCGGCTTTCCAGTAAACCGTGTACCAAAACGGTCGGGAGGATTGTTTCACGAGCGCGCAGTCGTTATAAACGCGGATGCGCGTATACAGTCGCAGTTACTGGCCGACGAACACGGCGACAGCCACGAATAACGTGGGCGACGAAGATGTTGGCCGCGCGATTCCGCGCTAAAGAAACTTTTCTCGCTGACAAAGACGAGAAGCGGAAGATAAAACGGCCAGACGCGAAGCACGGACACAACTGACTTGGCCGAACGAGCGCGGAAAATAAATGTGACTGATCGAAATCATTCGCGGAAATTCCCATCCGAGTTGGAAGACGCGAATAGAATGGGTTTTCCACCTCTTAAGGACTTACCGGGCATTCAATTCGGATTCGGTTCTCCTTCGCCGAAATTGAAACTTCCGGCTCGAAAAGTTTTACACGATTCACGAAACACTCGAGGACGATGAGAATTGTCGTTACGACGATTACAATGTCTCGAAGACAATCGTGAGAACACGAGAATCATCATCGGCAACGTTTACCTTTACGACTTTCGTGCTTGAGCTGAAAGTAGAAAATACGCAAAAATATAATTACAGCCGTATAGCGATTAGATAATTATTTGAATGTTATTGATATTTATTTACGAGGCAGCGAATAAAAATCTACGTTTTAATGGAGGAAAAATATTGACTATATTCCCCTTTATACACGTCGAAAAAATGCATCTGTCTCAGTTTTTGTAATTCATTCATGATCCTATTCGATACGCCCTGATAAAAAAAAATAGCATTTGACTAAAAGTAAATAATAAAAATTGATGAACTTTCATAGTAAATTTAGAGTAAGCAAATGAAAACAAATTATTCCTAATATTTTTAATGCACTGAACATTCATGTTCCATTACTTTTCTGCATGAAATTACAAATCCAAGTTTTTGCTCGAAACTTCCCAACCGTCAGATCAAATATCATACTATTTTTCTAAAAATCGTTTGAGTTTACCAGCAATAGATGCATCGAGTTAATGTTCTTTGGCGACATTACAGGCAAATGTATTTACACAATTGTATATTGTCAACGGGCAATGGACCAGTCCTTCGGTCTTGTTCATTCAATTAATCGAGAATTTAACTTTTATCGCTGGAAGGCGTCGAGTCGTGACATAAAGTTTGTACACGGAGCGCTCGTATAATTTGTTCGAGTACTGCCTCGGGGTGATTCCTCGATTCCGGTAGTACAAGTCGAAATAGATTAGCCGACAAAAAGTCGGAGCGGAGATGAACACAGAAAACATTTTTCGTCCGCAAGCTTTCGTGGATTCTCATCGACCGACCTCGCAGCAATCAAATTCTGCCCGCAATATTCTGTCCACTGGCTAACAATGAGATAGACAAGAATAGCTCATAAATCTGTCGAAAAATTAATCCATCGAATATGCGATTTTTCGCCCGCTCGCTACTGTTTCAGGCAAAGACACGGATCGGGCGCTTTCCGCCGGCTATATTCAGAGAAAAGCGGGTTAAAATAGGACAGTGGGGCAAAATGGGACAGGAAGAAAGAAAAGTAAAATTGAAAAATAATTTTTGGACGCTGTATTTTGTCCGATACTTTTGGATCTTCAACTCCATTTTTCGCCACTTACCAACACCAACTACTACCCAGAAGTTATTGGGAAATTGCGATTTAATTCATTTTCCCGTCTTGCCCCACGGTTCCATTCCCCGGCCTCTTCTACTTAAGTCGCCCATCGAAAATTCATCCGGGAACACGCGGTCCGGGAAACTAATTTCATACCTCCGATATGTCATTCCCCGACCTATTCGGTCACTTACTACACCGGTATAAATTTCGCATTGTTCGCGGCTATTTCGAGCTCAGTCGACGCTCCCGGGTCGGAACCGAGCACGAAATTCCAAGGTCGAATTATTTAATAAAGAAAAAATCGCTCCTGGGGGTGAGAGAAATATTCGAAGCCATCGTGACGTAATTGCTGTCGCACGTCGAAAGGTTGCAAGGTATTAAGAGCCGGCGATTCGTCTTGTTCTCGTCTATAAAAATAAAATATCCCGATATTTTGATTTTTTTAAATATTTCTCATAAAAAAAAAAAAATTTCACTGTTATTTCCATTATGTTTATTATTTTGACTTTTTTCATTGTATTAAAATAATTTTTCCAGTATTAGTAGTAAAATGAAAAATAATTGATCTTCCGTACAAACGCGACTTTAATGCTCTTGATTTTTTATTCATTCTTTTCATCGATACCTTGCAATGCCTTAGGACCAGTCAATAAGCCATTGACCGAAGTTCTTCAGTCATTTATATTACTACCATTTGGATTTCGTTGATCTTTATTGTTGTTAAAAAAATAAATATGCGAAATATTCAGAGCGCGTAGCGGATTAGCTTGAAACACGGTATGGAAAGAACGATGATTAATGGGTATATCGTGTGAGCGAGTAGGAAGTGAGTCCCGTCCGACGAGTCACGCCACAATCGCCACAAAAGTGTGAAGACTCGCATTGTACGGTATCGCGTATATCGCGCGTCCGATAAGTTTGGCGCTGGAACGCCGCGCGTGACTCAGATCGAGAGCGATTAATCGATGATGATTCAGGCTTATCGGACAGGGGCCGAGAATCGCAGGTAAATTTATCGGTTGGTCGGACGTCAGCGTTACAGCGAGGCGGCGATAAGAGACTCGATGGAAACGAGCACTGAGACCGTTGGCAAGGTTTGTTCTGCACTTTAACATCGCCGATACCGCGATAGCGATTAATCATAAAAAAAAAAACAAAAAGAAAAAAAAATATCAAGAACAGCGTAATTACATTTTTTATGTCGGGCGTTACTCCAGTTCTAATCCGTTCCGTTAGGAGTTTTGCATTTTTTTTTTTAATATAAATGAAACCTGATTGTGACGCTGATAGTAAACTGCGGCACCTAGCAGCGCTACGGTTAATGGAGGATAAATTAAATTAATCGTAAAAGGTCGAAAAAAAGTCTACTTCCGGTAGGAATGAAAAAAGGAAAAATGGGACAGTGGGACGCAACTTAATGTGCTTATCATTTTTGGACGCCCCAAAGATACATCAGGATTTTCACACCCGTTTTGCCCTCTCGCGTTTATGGTGTAGAAGTTATTGGAAATTTGCTTTTCATCTCACCATCCCGTTTTTTTTAACTGTCCCATTTTGCCCCGCTCAACCTTACTATGGAATTATTAGGGTCTGGGTTCCCGGTGCCGGACCGGTAAGATCGATGGTCATTCGAGCGGGACACGTATTACGGTATCCGTATCTCAAGAATTCGAGAGCGTCAGCTTTAAACGAATCGATGCTCCATTCGGACTTGCCTACTTTATTCCCACTCGGGTTTCTTCAGTATCTCGGGAGATTCCCGAAGAGATATCCTCGAGGCTTTTTCGCTTATTTCAATGAGAGACAGCTCCCGATATGCCGGCTCACGACTGTACGGTGTTTTACATCGGTAAACAGAGACGCGCAGATATATTTGCAGACGACGCGGTGACTTGGGAAAACGTTCGGCGATTCCGCCGAGTACACAGTGGGGACTGACTGAGCTCCAAAAAAAAAATGCAATCATGCCGAAATTTATTATTTACTTCAAATAAATATTCATTCATACAAAATCAATATTTATCTAAGATAAATATCTGTTCGACGAAAATAAGTTGTTACTTATGATAAACATTTCGATACGAGTGCGAAATTGACTTTTTCGAACGGATGTGGGTTTGCGGCACGTGTCGTAGGCGAGTGTCGAACTCACACGAGATCGGACAATTTTTGTTCTACACGAATATCGTGCACAGTTTTATTTCACGAGATGCGAAAACGTAGGTGTGACATGCGCAAAACCGTCATTTTCCCACCGGGAAATATCAACTTGATATTAATTAATTTTCAAATAATAATGTCAGTGGATTCATTGGCGATATGTCAGATGAGTCAATTTTTGATACGCAGCATGAAAACGTACATTGTAGTGAAAAGATGTTCATTACCAATTGACCATTGACACAAGTCCTTTAGCCAATTGTAAGATCACTACTTATTTACTTGAAAAATAAACATCTATTTATTACAGAGAAAATATCTAATTATCTTCAAGTCAATTAATGTTGACGTGCTCGTCGATAATTTTTTTTTTTTTTTTTGGTGCCCGAGTCTCACGAACATTTTAAAGTAAAAGACGCAACGATCGCACAGGTTGAAAAATAAGGGAGAACCGATGGTTCGGTGAGACCGACTGCCGATGTTCTGCTTGTGCGAGCGTAATCGGACACTCGACTATGATTGTACCGAATATCCGGGCTTTGATCGATGCCGGATGAGCGTGACACGGAAGAGGTCCTTTACGAACGTATCGAGGCTACAGTCAGACAGAATGGGAAACGTCGACGTGCGCGGTTGGAACTGAAGAGACCGCGTCTCACATCGAAAGCCCGAGTACTTAGTTACCGCTATGGACAGAGCTGTGATTCGGTCTTCCGATTGGCTTATTCTCGCCCGAAACACGGAGCACGGTTCGAGTACGAGCTAGCCGAACCTATTCATCCCAAGCCGTGCCTCCTAAACGGCTCCCATGGTTCCGTTCACAATCGACGAAAAAGTCCCAGATTCGCTACGTGACAAAGTTCAGTCTATTCGTCGCGTATGTAGACCGATATCTCCTCAACTCAGCGAATCGCGTAACAAATTCAAAGTCGCATTATGCATGGAGAAACCGGTGAGAAGTGATTTTTATTCGATTTGATTTTTCGAAAAAAAATAATCATCAAAAAACCTCAACAAGTCCTTCTTGGCGAAAGGATGTCTAACTTTTTTTTAAATAAAAATCTAACATCAACCCTTCTGAGTTCTATGACGTATGTGCCATTCAATCGTTCCACGTTTTCCGTGGTAAAAACTCGACGCACCAAAACCTCGCAACAAGACTCCGATCCACGTCCATACTCGATCTGCATTTCTTCTATAAAAATGTAGCATCGACGTTCTTCACCGACGATAAACCGGACAAACACGACTCGTACACCGTATTAAAATTTGTTTTTCCACGAGAAAAATATCAACCATGAAATTACTCCGATCCACCAGGCGCCCCAGCTCCGCGCCGTGGTTAACAGACGGTCCGGACAGACGGAAATGTTTCTCCACACACGAATACACCGCGAATGCGAACTACAAAATGTGCTCGGGGCGAGTTTTAAGTGCCTTCCGCGTTTTATTTGTCGGAGTTCCGGTACCGCGGGCCGTCCACCGAACACAAGAAAATATAATATATTAGAGAGTGCAATGGACGGTTATGGTTCGATGACGAGTCTGCCCTGCCGGTTCCCGAGCTCGGCAAGTGCTCCTCATAGTCCTTTGCCTCGCAGATTCCCCAACTCGCCTACCATCACCGTTATATTTATTATGCCAAATATTTCCGAGTGCTCGTATTTTTCCCGGAGCCGCGCTCGAACCTCCGAGCGCGGTTTATCACTCTCCGCGAGACAGGAGCGCGTCAGAGCGGCGGAGTTTCTGGTGCGAGTTTTCGAAAAGCCCATCCCGAAAGTCCCGCACCCTCGTACAGGAGTGTCCTCGATCCTCGGCTCCGGTCGAGCGATCCCGGTCAGCCGCTACTTTCGTTCGTCATCCGGAGAGAGGACTCGTCGCTGTATCCGAGCTCGGATAGGCCGCGAAAATTTATAACGTTACCCTTTGAATTTAATGCCCCGGACAGAACGACGAGCACAGAAGCGCGCCCGGGAGCGGCGAAAACCGGATTTCAATTTTATTTGAAAACCAACGTCCCGCGTTCGCGCAATCCTCTTCGCCTGTACGTGCGTGTGTATGCGTGGAAGCGAAAGGCTCAACGTGTGCGAGGCAGGACCCGAGGCTCGACCGATTGACGTCGATGATGCTTCAGCCAGAAGCGCGTCACGTACAACCACGCGATAGAACCCTGTCCACGTGTCACGCATCACCGAACAACGGATCGATCATTCGTAATCCGATCAAGCATTTTCCATGCCCGAACGCAGCGATTAATGAAGGGGAGAAGGATTAACCATTTTTTTTTAAATATTTTTTGAAACATTATTGCCTCCCCTGGAGATTAATCGGGCGATCATTATCGGAGCCGATTGCCACTGACCTTATCGTTTTCGTGGCCGTAGCTTCGGCACATTTATATTTTTAACACTCATGAGTCTACCTTATTAGAACTCTAGCAAAATCTTTAGCAAGGAATAAAAAAAATTCATCGGAATCAAAATGAAACTACTGGAATGACAATACAACTCCACAATTCCCGTAGAGATTTTTCCCATTCGAATATAGTTTTATTTTCATTGCGACGGAGTTTTCTTTTGATTCTGTTATAATTGTTTTCCGGTAGCGATGTAAACTTGCCGTAAGTTATCCGTCGATTTGCCGGTCAGATTCTCAGTCGGACCTGCCGAACCCTCGCACCTTACAGATTTTCTCACAACTGAGGAAGCTTTAGAATATTCCTGATTTAGAATATTGAATTTTTTTTAGCGCAATTTATTTTTTGCACATAAACATAGGAACATTGAAAACAATAAAAAATTGTGTGTCATCAGCAACATAATTGATATTGTTGTATGAAAAATACAAGTTTTCGGAGATAGAAAATAAATGCCTCGATAATTTTTAATCAAGCGATTAATAAAAGGGAGAGTTAAAAATCCGTATGATTTTATGTCATTGCTTCTTGCCGCACCGATTTATGAGATAATTATAACCGCACTTAATTGCGAATAAATTTACCAATATTCGGTTCACTCGATTAATTTTCCAATCCGACCTACCGCATCATCGCATTTCATAGATTCTTCCATAATTGAGGAGACTTCAGGATATTTAACGTTGATAATGTCGGATTATTTTTTCCGTGATCGATATTGTCGTATAAAAAAATACAAGTTTCCGAGGACAGGAGACGAAGTTAGAGGGAATATGATGAACGAAAACGCAGAGATAAAGATTCGCGTACCCATCCGTTCCAATCCTTTTTCAGTGACTCGCGCTCCGAAACCGTACGGGCGTTAATCGACGGCGGTCCTTCAAATCCATTGAATGTTCTCTTTGTCTCCAGCTAGCACTCTCATTGTCTTTTTATTTCAGTCTCTCATTGTCGGGATTGAGAACAGAGCCGAGAATCCCTGCACGAAGTCGACGAGCTTTCACCCACTCCGACTGCAGCACACCGCGTCGTCCCGCTGCATTCTACCCGTCAGTCGCTCAAGTGGTAACCCCCGAGCGGGAGCATCGAGACGAGAAATTTTCGCTTCTACGTCTGTGCAGCGAAAAGAATTGCACGGGCAGATGAATAGAGAGATAAAAAATCGCGGAAAAAATGAAACTCCGCAAATGGTAGCGTCAACAATTTTGCATGAATATTATCATCCATGATTTTCGATCGCTTCGACAAACAAACACCGGAAAAACGCTAGTCAGCAGGGCGAGGTGTGGGATGAAGTTTAGTTAAAAAGAGACAACGCGATTCGCTTTCCACGAGAAATATCCATCGATTCGCATGGCATTGGACGAAAAAATGCATGATGACAACCTCGGACTACCGGATAGTCTGTAACGAAGTTGAGTCGCGACTGACGAAGGATCGTCCGGCCGTAACAAACAGCCGATTTTACCGGACCAACGTTACTCGTCAAAAGTTAATGCGACAGGTGCTTCGAAAGGAGGGAGGAGTTCAGGGCGCGGAAAAACTAGCGTACGTTTTTGGTCGGAGCGGTGAAATTGCGTAGCGCAGCTATGGATTTCCCCAGCATTTTCATGATCGCCTCCGCTGGGATTATTCCCTTGTTTTTTCATTTTTTTTCACATCCATCCTTCTTGTTGGGAGGACAGTATCGGTTAATCGGAGCTTGCGCGCACCAAACCCTTTGCATTAACCCTCTGAGTCTTCTCCATTCCTACTCTGATGCGCTACCGTAGCAACGCGTAACTCCCACTCCATTTCCGTCAGACCTGGTTCTGGGCAATTTCTTTTTGTGTTTGTGTTTGTGCAAAAAGATTCGTTCTACAGTGTAGCCTGTATCTAGTTTGCGATCTTATCGACAGTTCTTGTTCTATAGCCGAACGCTTTCGTCGACTAAAGTTTCCGAGCATACGAGCACATCGAAGGTCCGAGCGAATAGAGCAATGGATATATTTGAGTCGGCTAATTTTACACGCACGCCTCTCACGTTCCGATAATTTCCAGCTCTTTTGGGTCGGGTTTCATTGGGTAATAGTCGTGATTTGCGAGGGGTTAACGCCGATCCGCGGATAACGCGCGGTACGCGCGAGAAAAAAACTATCATAATACGTTTGTAGGCGTTGACACGCATTTTTATCGACTCACCTGGGCGTTGGGAGTTGAAGTTCAGTCGTGGCTCGAACCTTCGATAGAATCTAAAAGCCTCGTAGCGGCGTCCATAAATTGCAAGTTTCCTCTCGATGGTCGGAGAGATAACTGAAACGGAAAATAAAGAAAGTATCCACGGTTAGTTTATACTGCAGACTCAACTAAGGTACATATAGTCATGACAGGATCGAGTAATCTGCTTTCATTCTCCCTCCTTTTTTTTTATCCTCTCTCGGCAATGACCGATCCTTCGGCACGATCGAGAGCCGCAATTACGTCGTTCGCTGGGTCCATCTCGATGCACTGAACTATGCAAGCAACGATATTACCTCTCGGCACAGCGAGCGATATCATCCAATCGATGGATATTCGCGGAGACGACACAAAATGCATATACATTTTTAAGGACTCTATTTTTTTTTTTTATTGACGACCCGTCGAAGTCGTCCACGAGAGAGGGAATTGGTAGCGGAAGGACGAAAATGATATCCGACAGTTTCACAAAACTCGCTCGGGTCACAGCGTATATTAAGTAAAATCCGATAATTACGTGTTTTTTGAAAAATATTTTTTATTTATTTCAGCCTCTGTAACACCGAAGATTATTAACGAAGGCTCACGTTGAGATGTTGCAGTTCATCGAAACATTAATGGGACTGACATACGAAGGCTAATGGACGGCGTAAAACGAAGAAGAGATAATCCTCGACAACGCGCCACATCATTAGTGGCGCTCGTGGGGGAAAAAAAGGAACCTAGGATTTACGACAGCAATGCATTTTTTTTATCCGAGCAGAAAAAAAAGAAAGATTAAAAAGAATATATACGGAAAATATATGGTATAAGCTAGGAATGATGAGATCGCATAAACGTCGCGCCGAAGCCCGCAAGCAGATTCAACAGAGAGGGTCGTTTCATTCATTTTTTTTTTCCCATTTCCAGTTGGAAAGTTCGCGCTCATTAGGGTCACCACACAGTTACTTGCATTTAATTAAGCTCTCCGCCACGCAACGGGAACCCCAGCATCTCTTTTCATCCTGCGAGCTTCGTAAGCCCATCACTAGCGGATTATTTAGGCAACTCCGATAGCCCGGAGTCAACATTTTATTCGAGCCACCATCTCGGTTGCGGTTGCGAGCGGAAGGACCGCATTTCTGCGACGGTTAATAAAAGTCAGCGCAAGCTTGTATAAATTTTGGAAAGTTTTTTTTTGTTTTTGGCTGTTTGTTTAATTTTTTTGTGTTTCTCCATTTTCACCGATTATGTGAATGCCCCAAGCCCTGCCTATTTAAAGACCTCTCAGGAAACTCTTTCCAAATTTCTGACAACTATTTTTCACATGTTGTGGTACACCATTCGGTGCATTTCGGAAATTTTGTCACGATTTTATGATGCCAAAAAAAGAAATTATTATTATTTAAAGTACGTGAGATGCGATTTAAATTATTGCATTTTTTTTCTACCACAAGTGGTGTATCGCCTGTATATGACGTCACGTCCAGTGAAAAAATGAGATTTTCAAATGGGAAGTGACACATTTCCGGTATGTTCTTGAATCAAGAATGTATCGTAGCTACATAACGATTCGGATGAGTAAGCTCGGCTCTTCTGTATGAAAATGTATTCTCTGACATAGTCGTACAAGGTGCGATATGAGATTGGGGGAGGGGGGGTCCGAAAATTCAGCACAAGTTCGAATATACCACAGACAGGGTGTACACTAGGACGAAAAGCTCGGCGCACCATCCGCGACTCTCCGCCATGTTGCGGCTAACGTTTGGCGAATTTTCCGGTTCCCGTGTCCGGAAATCGTGGCTAGACGGTACCGGCAGTAGACGAAATAATGTAGCGGGCCAGAGCTGAATGGTGGAAAGGGTGGAAACGAGCATATTACGTGTGTTCACGTGAGAGAGTCGGGCACATACGATATTCCACTCGATTCCACAGAGAGACGAACGGAAACTAGACAGGGATGCACTTTCAAACCTGTGGCTATAAAGTCGGGCACGATCAGGCATGAAATACATAAACTCGCCCAATCATAGGTGAATGGAGCTTCTCCATAATCCGCAACTATCGTTGCTGCAGAATTTCTCGAGAAAACGATTTGAAAAAAAAAAAAACAAAAAAAAATGTTGCAGTAAAATAATTATTGCTCGCTCGTGGTTTCCCATCCACATAATCCGAAAATACACCTCTTGATGAAAGGTTATTCGGACAATGGGGGAAAGTCCGTCGAAGCGAGGATGTTTATTCGTGTAGATCAGCAAAAGATTAAGAGCGTTCGAAATACTACGGTCGGCAACGAGAGCTAATTATTTTTTTACCATTCCGCCTCTTCACGTTCGAGAACAAACACTCAGATTAATTTGAATCAATATCTGCCTCGTGCAAAAAGTGGCTTTAAACCAGAATCACTCGGTTCATTTCGCATGAGTTTCAGAGAAATAAAAAGCCATTATTGACATTCTGGATGTTATAAAAATTTATGTAAAATTAATATTTTCAGTACCTTTATTATCCTCATTTTTTTCAGATTTTTCATGCAGAAATGAGTTCCTTCTCATCTCCCTTCAAGCTTATGCGACGTCAACACGTTTCGAAGGGACAACTGCAAGATAGGTCCCATATTGAATCAAGCCCGCCGATGTTCTCGATAGTCTGGTTCTGCACGCATGCAGATAACGCGCACGTCAGGCACAACTACGAGCATATCGAGATAGCAAACGAACGTCCAAGATTGATTTTCTCATCGGTCGATTTGCGCCGTTCGCCATTCCTCGTCCGACCGAGCTCGAACACTCATTCTCGAATAGACCTGGAAGAGCTTTTCGTGACTCACCATCGTGTATCAAAAGCTCTCTCGTCGATTTCCTGCTCGTTCTCGTCCCTCGCTTTTCCCCAATATCGTAACGAATGGAGCTCCCAGACGAGACTTCTCTCTTTCCGTAACCGTGCGTTACTCACAACGAGAATCTATCCGAGAGCTTTGCTTCCAAGTATTTCTGGTCCCTTACAAACGGAAGCATTATCCCGACGGACGCGAAGGATCGCGGTGCTCTACGACCGTCGGCCGCAAACACTCACCCTTATTCCGACTGTAGCTCCTATAGTGGTGAAACGAGCGTGGCAATCGTTCCTGCCCAAAGCCGCAACTACTACTGCCGTTGAAAGCCCTCGCTCTGCGGAACTGTCAATTTGCACGGCTAATCCGAGGTCTGCGGGATTACGACTGATTTGACGCGCGAGAAACGTAATTTGCCGTTTTACCGCACAGCGATTGCAGCCCCGAGAATAAGATTGCGAGACAAAAATAGTTTTTCTATGTCCGAAGGCAACATATATGTATATATATAAAAATAGTACGTATAAAAAATTTATGCGATGTATTCCTGCGTTTTCCCGTGGTAAAAAATTCGACATTCGCAAAAAAAATGTAATTTTACCGAAAAATTCATGAAACTGAAACGAATGGAATTTTTACTGATGGCATTTTATTTCGTACCGTGAAAAATAAAAATTAACTTGAAGCTGAGGCTGAATAGATGAGTGAGAATCGATCGAGCTGTTTCGACCCGCGGACCATTTTCATTTTCCTTATTTTACAAAAGTTTACCAACGCCGAGTTTGACGTGTATCAGTTGCATTATTGCCGCCGTTGTTCTGCCGATGCAGGTTTCGTTATCTGGACGGACGGATCGGAATCCTGCGGGGTCAGCCGACCGACGCTGCGAGCGGCGAGATCGAGGCGAATCGGCGATAAACAGAAAGAGCGAATTTAAAAGTGAAAGAGAGTCTCGGGAATCGTGCCAAAGATGGAAGATTGAAAGTTTAATTAACGTTGAAAAAGCGGAGCGCACACACACTCGCCTAAATTTTTTTTTCATTAAAGAGAGCTTACCCGTCTCCGACTCGCTGCCCTTTCCACTTTTTCAGCTTTTCTGCCACAGTGATTTACATTTTTGTTTCGTTACGCCATTTTTTTAATTTTTTTTATTTTTTTTTTTTTCACAATTCTTCTTCGCTTCATTTTTATCGACAGCACGGTACAAGCTATCCGAACCCTTATGTAGGTATTTCAGACAGAACTTTTTTGCACTTTTTACCAATTCGCTGTCCGTCCAGTTACGATTGTGAATGTGCTAGAAATAACGATTGATGTGCTTCGGTAAACCAGCGGGAGGGTTGATGGCTAGCGTTCCCGTATATCATATTCGCAGTACATCGGTCGGCGCTTTTTGTTCGATGATGGAAATCTAATTTGTGAAAAAATACGAGATAATGCGAGCATCGGACAGATAAAGAATGAACCAACGCTTCGAGGTCCGGTAAGGTAAAATTTGCGGTACAGTTCAGCCGAACGTGACTTTTGGCGGAAACGTCCAACAGGTTTCGATGGGATAAAAATCTGAAAAAAATAAAGTGTTCAGGAGGTTCGAGAGATCGTTTTTTTTTTTTTTTTTCCAAACAATAATTCTAATTTATCATTGTAAAATTGAAGATAAAAATGATTATCCAACGAATTATCCGGCAACTTAAATATTTTCCTTCATAAAAATGATACGTTCATTTTTCTGAATACGTAGGAATATTTCCAGAATTTTTGGTGATCTTTGAAAATTGCGTTCTTTCACAGCTTGAAAACAGAAGAAGTAGCTTTTTAATAGGCTCAACCTTTGACCAATGCGCCCTAGTGTTTAATCGGTGAATTTTTCCCACAAACAAACTCCTGTCATTTTGGAACAACCATAAAGCGACAGTACATTAATATTAGTTGAAAAACAGAGATTCGCCTTCGACAAAAACTGAAGAAAAACTTCGAAGTTTTCGTGTTTGAGGATCTACACAGCGATGCAAATTGACTTCCCGTGGTTGATAAATGCACCAATTATTGGAAGAACAATTGTAAAGATGTAGCGCTCGCTTGACTGGTGTTTCGTGCAGTACCTTAATTCGCAGCTCGGTAGTCCGCCGAGATCGACGATCCCGGTTGCAGGGGAACGAAGGTTGCGTGTCGCCGGTCGCACTTACGATGCGCTACCGGTAATACCGAGACTGGTTCAATGGTCGAGCCAGGAGTTAACCGTGACATTTTTGGAGCGGTTCCAACAATGTTCAGCCATCCTCGTCCAGCCCTCGCGAGTGACTCTCTCTCTTCACTCCCTTCGACTCTATACCGGTCCCACTTCGTCTCATTACGGTTCTCGTGGGTTAATGCTTAACCCTTCTCTCCGTCGCAATCACCCATCTACACGCCCCATAGATTCCACAGTCTATTGTAAGCCCAACTTAAAATTTAGATCCTTCGATTCCGCAGCGCACACTTGATGCCCCTTAAAATTTCAACATTTGCAAGCTTTTCTGGAATTCTATGGTCGCTCTTCCGGAATTATGTCTCGCGTATAGGCGCATAGGCAAAATAAAATCGACCCGCTCTTCCACTGAGATTCTATCGAATGCCGCTCTCCGACTTGAAAATTACACGAAGAATCTCGGATTACAAAAATTTTCAGAATATTCCGAGATCTCACGAACGCAATTTCATGCGGAGGCTCATCGGACCATTAAATTTGCAAAAAAAAAGCAACCAAACGAATACCGAAACATAGCTTATCCCTAAAAACCGCTGCGCGGAAAGGACCATGACGAGATCCCAAAAAAATCGTTGTTTACATCATCGTCCAGAAACTTCACATCTCCGCGAATCCTCGAGGTAACGAAATTGCGAGTGTGTCGATGCTCGGACGACCAAACTATCGAATCAGCGAAGCGATTGGCGAGCTGCTGCAAAAACAGTAAAAGCGTCCGCTACTCGAAGTCCCGGACGAGTTTGAGGGCGGGGAGTGAACATTGCGACAACGAGAAAGAGTCGTCGGACAGAGGAGAAGGTAAAGGTTTTCGTCGCAAATCCGAAAAGTCCATTCTTCCCGGGTGAAGTCGAGTGTGTGTGCTGGTCGACTGTCCGCTCAGTCCGCTCAACAGCTACAGCACCTATCTATCTAATGCTGACCGGGAGGGGAGTATATCCGGAGGTGGCCAACGGCGAAGATCGCCCCATCCGCCAGGTGCTCTCGTCTTCAATTTTCTCGGGGCTACCTCTTGGTTAGCAAAGCTCTCGCCGTTGCGACTGCAGCCTGGACCTGCCCGGCGAAGGAATTGAGTTTTCACACGAACAGGAATCGGCCGACCGAACATATATGTATATATGTGTATATATATACATATATATATATATATATATATATATATATATATATACATATATAAGAGCCATCGAAAAAAGGAAAACGATAGACGGAAGGGTTGGACTCGCCGGTCCCGTCTTTGGTTCCACCTTTTTCACCCTCACGGCGCACGCCGATCCTAGAGACGTCCGATCGCTAATCCGATTATAGATCGAAACGAAGAACGATTGCTTGTCTCGTGGATTTATCGCGTATCTGGAATTCGTTGGGTCATAGCCGAGTTAACGTAGGGTTGCAAGCCTCGGAGGGCGCGACGATCCATTCTTTCCGTTCTGAATCCACCCCTTCCGATTGGTGGATACCATCGAGGACTATTGGTCCTGGTGTATTCCGGAATGTTGGTTCTATAGGCATAGGTGTAGGTTGAGCTGCGTTTGGCAAGGTTCATCGACTAATCTTGCTTGGCGCTGGTCCAAGGGTAATCAACCGACCGACGAGCCTACCTTGATCTCGAGCCACCAAACACCTCGAAATTTCGTGGTGGTTCCGTTCGTCTCTTTTGCCCAACCTCGCCGATAGCTAAACCATGCAGTAAACACGCCAATCGCTGACACTTATCGATCCGATAGCTTCCTCCGGGCTGGCTCGTTCCCTTATCGTTTTCGGACTCGGGCTGGTGGGACACACGAAATCGACGCTTTTGAGTTCCGATGCGAACTGTGCGGTGGATGCTCCGCCGGATTTTTCGTCATCGAGAGACCTCGCAACTCATCGCGACCGAAGCGAGAGCACCGTGAAGAACTCTGCCGTGAAATTTTACTGTGAAAAACTTTCTCAGATAAAGAAGGCAAAGCGGCGACACTTGTCGGTCCCGTGGCTTGCTCTGGGTTTCGTCTCACTCGGGCCTTATCGATTTCGAACGAGCGCTCGTGAAACACAAGAAATTGGGGAACTCTCCTCAAAAGCCGATCGTACTTGCGGGGTGAAAGTCGCAGTTTCGTTGATGCAAATTTGATGTACAATTGTGATGAGAAATCGATATGTATTTTTGTTTATTCAGACTAAATCAGAGGAATTCTTAAATAATATTTCAATTAATTATTAGAAATAAAGGATTTCTGATGTTTTTAATGAATTTGAGATTAATGTGTTTTGTTACGATCGAGATTTCGATTATCCGGGGACTCTTCGAGCTAGAGCATCCCAGTTAATTGGGGTTCTACTGTACAACGAGGCATATTAATGTTAGCCACGCCTCAGCTCCGGCCTTAATTTATCGGAAAAAGTCGCTCCATCGCTCGCCGAGAAACCGCATATCCGAACGATACAGCTACGAATCTCCGCTCGCAGCCTGCGTTATCGCGTTAACATCGTTCACCGTCGACGTCCGCGGAGATTACGTCAAGGTACGGAAAAAAGCGCCCAATAGAAAGTCGACAAAAAAAATATACGACGATGAGAAAATCGAGAAAAAGGTCCATCGTGAGCTCCCGCTAGTTGTGATGCGTTGATGAAAAATTGATCAAGGCGCGAACCACGCCGTTGTTCTTTACTCCGGCATTAAACACCCAGCAAAGCCGCAGCGGCTAACTAGGAAGGAGAAAAGAAGGGATGAAATCTCGCGAGATTGGAAAATTTAATTGAGAGCTGCGACAGAAAACAAGTCGTTGCAGGAGAAAAAAAGCAGGTGCGATTGAAGCGAAGCGGGAAATGATAACAACGTCTTGGCGCGAGAAACGCCACGCGAAATAAATTTGCACCGAGATAGCTCGCGCACCGCGGATCCAGCCGGATCGAGCAACGCTTCCTCCTCCGCTTTGCAGCTGGAATTAAAAAAAAAAAAATAAATGAAACATGGTAGCATCCTGGCGAAATAACGGAACCTTAAGAAAAAAACCTTTGTACGATAAAATGAAAAAAAAAGTGAGACTTTTTCAGCTTCGAGCTTACCCGTGAATTGTTCTCTCCGTTAAATCGCTAAAAGCTTTTCGAGCGGGAACTCGAGGCGCGGGCGATAAACGGCTTTTTCTGGTGTTCGCGAGAAGAACCGTGGAGCGTATCGCGCATTCGAATATGTTGATGCGACCGGTGGAAAAGAGAACCGTCGGCGAGAGTTCGCACGAAATTCGAACCGAGCGGGTTGGCCGTGCGCGCTTCTCTTTGAAGTTCGACCCTTTTTCTCTCGGGCCGACTAGTCGCTTCCGGCGCGACGCTCGGCTCGATCATCGCCCGGTGGGAACCACCGAGGCAACAGCCAAAGCGGAACTCCACTTCGCGAAATCGCCGAGCTGGCATCGAGAAACGGGCTTTCGTTTTCTCCCGGTGGAAAGGTAGTCGAGCGCGAGCTCCTACTCGCTCCTCGAACTCTCCTCTGTTCCGCGCCATCGACAGTTTTCGCTTCTTTTCGAGGATCTATCGAGAGCACTCTCCGCACTCCTCGAGAGATAGCGGCGGAGACGGCATCGGCGCGCGGAGCCCGATATCAACCGACGGAGATACCCGCCTGCCAATATAAACTCCTCCCAACCCGGGCTTAATGAAGTTATTCCACCGATCAGGGGGAAAGAACCGAAAGAAAGGGAATACTTGCTCGAGTTCTTTGCCGTCCCTTGAAATAGCGGGCTTTGCGGAAAACGGTTGGGAAAGTTGGGAACTGAACCGAAAGCGAGATTATCGGAAATTATTTCTTCTTTTCTTGTGGTAACGATTTATGAAATCTATCTGAATTCATTACATTATACTAGGAGACAGTTGTTTCCATAGTTTCGAAGGAATTGGCTATTTTATTTTTTATTTGTTCTTTCTCGGAAATTCTAAAAAAAAATTTCCGAAAGTTGAACGTCGAGAGGAAAGGAGATTGTCGGGAATTATTATGTCTTTTCTTGTGACGTCGATTCATTAAAACTTTGTAATTTAATTGTCGAGTGGAGATTGAACAAATTGTTGGAATATTCACGAGGGGATTCGTCCATTTCTTTTGAACAATTCCTCGAAAATTCGTAACAAAATATGTTCTATTTACGGAACGTCGCGCTAGAAAAGGTGAAGCGAGCGCATACGATGCTTGAGTTACGTGGGAGCACACATGCATTCTGCGGCTCCGGAACAGCCCAACATTCCAAGGGCCTGGAAAAGAGGTAGCGAGAGCCTCGGACGTGCGTCAAAGGCATTTGCGAGAGACTATGAGGATATTTTTACCTCAATCTCGAAATTCAATCGCTAAGGTAGAAACGGGCTCGGGTAACGTAGAATGCGCGTCGCATTATACAGTGTGCAAAGTACATGCACGGTCTCGATTTTCGCCGAAGCGCCGCTGCTGAATTCTGTCGCGCGACTCTCTCCGCGGAGAAATAGTTGAGCGACAAAAGCCTCTTAATAGCGCGCCGTTTTCATTTCTGTCGCTCCTATCGAGTCTCCAAGCAGAGCCACGTACGATTATGGGCAAATGCTCAACGACCGAGTGCGGGAGGCCCCGAATTTGAAAACCCGCGAACCGGAGACTCTTTGAGCGGTGAACCGCAGCAGAGTTTCCGAAACTCCGGTTTCACGAACATCCTCCTAAATTATGTACGTTCTTCATATTCATGCCGAACGCACCGCATACGGGAAACAGCCTGGCTCCACACTCGATAGCGAAACCGATATCAAATTCAACGTCCCGAAAACCCAACTTCCAGCCCTCCGATTCGACGACATTCATATTCCTACGTTGAAGAAGCTTTCCGTAAAAAAAGACCGAGCCTATAAATCACAAATTGAGGCACCGTCAATTTTCATGAAAATATGCCAAAGACGGTACTCAAAATGTGATACGAATAATACCATCGAATACGCTCAATTTTATTTCAATAAACGCAATATTATTATACATGTAATAACGTCATTTTTTTATGAGAATGTAAATCGCCCGAAAGGTAGAAAGCGTTTTTTCGCAATCTGGCGTATGTCAAGAGCCGCGAATAAATATTTAGCCGTGTATTTCGTAGGCATCTCATTTCATAGATTTGAAGAACAAGTTCAATCGTCTAAAGCTGAAAAGAACTCGAGCTCGGCAATTTAGGGGTAGAATGTTTTTATAGCTATAACGAGACAACTCTAACAATTCTCTAGCATCAGAATTGTACCATATTGAAACTCTACCAAAGACTCTACCGGCTTTTTATTCCGACAAATTTTTATTGCTATAGAAGAAAGAATACGCAAATAGAAAATGAAGAATAAATGAATAAGAAAAAAGTACTGGATTGCGTAACTTTCAGAAGACAAATGTATTTTTTTATCATTGCATGATAGCAAAAACGCAACTCCACGATTTCAAGTTCGAGTCAAAGTCACTCTCACTTTCGGGTCGAAGAACAAGAAGTAGCTAAAAGATAAGAAAGTAGACGGTCGAATGAGGAGAGGGAATGAAAAATGGATAGCTCGCTCCTCGGACACCGTCCAACGCCGGCGTTATACTGTACCGCAAAGTTTCACCATCTCCAACAGCCACGGTCGCAGTTTATACGGCTTTCCCGATCTCCTCGTCCCAGATCTTCCTTCCGACCAAACTTTCCTACGGCGTATTCGCGCAAACGCCTATACTCACTCATCCGCGTCCGCGCACATTCGTTTTCCCGGTTCGCGTCGCCGGTTTTATACGCGCGCTCGAGGGTGGCGGAGCGAGATCGTAAATTTACTGGGAGGTTTACTCGTGAGCCGACCAACGGAAAGAATACGCGAGGCGCCTTTCAACCTCTCTCCCTGTCGTTTGCCCCATTACCCACAATTCCCACCCCACCTTCGAATATCCATTACTGCACGGGACAGATACAAAAGTTCGCGCATGCGCGCACACGGCCCCGAAACCATCCGATAAGCGCAAGATGTAAATAGTTTCCCATATCTTGCGTCTCTACGGTGAAAAAGTGACAAACGATCGTGCACATTCACCGTACTTCATACCTTGTTTTACCTTTTTTTTTTAATTCGTCAAACGAACCAACAATTTTCGACGAATTCGAAGAAAACGTTCGAACGCCAAAACCCAATGCGCCATTCTCGCGATGAGAAAAAAATTCCGGAAGCACATAAATATTTATTTGATGGAAATAAATATTCATTAAGTTTCAATAAATATTCATGCGGTTTTCATCAATATTTATTCGATTTAAACAAAAATATGTAGATAAAAAAAAAAGAATATTGTCATACCAATCGAGTAAAATATTTTTCTGGATAGACCGTTGCTCACGTCTCGCCTCACAAAAGATCGTAAGCATTCGCCGCTTGTTTCCCCTTTTTTGTACTCGATTTTTCAGCGAGTTACCGAAAGCAAAGTTTTCCATAGAATTTGAGGGAAAATAAAGGTTGAACCGCTGTATCCCAGACCGGCCGGCCTTTTCCTAGCCAATTCGCGACGGGCAAGGTTAGGGAACTATTGGATAATCCCGGATTAGCGTAGTTTAGTAACTGATGATAGCGATGATACAAGTTGGAGCGAGGCCGGATCCGCTCAGACGCGAAAAGCCTCGAACTTTGGAGGATCCCCGAAGCCTCTTCTGCTCTGTTTGCTCGGAAGTACAGCCCGATCTAATAATGTTATCTTAGTTGTCGCGCGAATTTGCCTAGAATTACGCGCGCGGTGAAGAGGCTGCCGGGCCAATTTAGCGCCGCCAAAGGAAGAGCGGAAGAGAGCTTGAGGACACTACTTGTTACTTCTCGCATGGGCGAGCGGCCGATGCGGAGATGACGTCACCAGGCAGAGCCAGAGCTTCGACACACGTTGACTTGAGATCCGTGTGCGCTCATCGCAACGAGCGTATTTTCCGCTCGACTCTCCGCCTCAGCCTTTGGGAAAGTCTTCGTGGAGAAAATTATTCATGTCCGGGCCGAGAGCGAGTACTTTGTTATGACAATTATTCGTTCAGTTTTCCGAACACGTGTGCAATTTTTTCAGATTTTTTAGATAGTTGGTTGGTACGTGGTTTTTTTTTTTTTAATATAAAGTGGGAGAAAATTTATTAGGAACATTCATATCATGAATATCTCGCATCCGGCGATGACAGTCGGCTCCTCCTCGTTGCGCAACTTTGTCGGAAATCAATATTTCTTCAGCTCTGCAATCGACACGGCGGGCTTGCTAGCGATATAGATGTTTGTGGCTTATACTCGAACGACTGATGCAAAAAATTGAAAACTTTCAAACGCGATATGATCCGAAAAATTGTAAGAAATAAACCAAAAGTTAAGCCTGATGATATCTGGATTATCGAATATAATGGCTGTATTTGCGTCCAACTCCGCTCAGGAATTTTCACTCGGAGAATAAAATTATACGCGTGAACCATTTTTTTCCCCTAAATTAGTGCGAAATTCGACTGGCGTAGAGGAAAAGACTGAATTTTACACTAAAGAATTAATTTCAACCCTCGTTGCTCACCCTTTAAAGCACAGTCGACAGGCGCACCTCTTTGAAATTAGAAAAAAATTCACATCAATCACCAACCAATGTATCTGAAACTACACACTCTATAAAATAAATAAATAAATAAATAAATATGTGCTTCGAAGTCTTGAACGGGTACCTCGTGATCAATCGCTGCTCGACTCGATCGTTGCTTTATGATCTGCAGTCTTCGATGAACTTCCGAGCTTCGATATATGTATTTTTTTTTTTTTCCTCAGTAATCCACCGTAACACACTCGTTCAACGCTCGATCTAGCGGGAGCTTAAGCTGTCGCCGGAGCACGGAGCCGCATGCTGAATTTCGCCGAGTGGCCGCCTCCGTCACGAAACATCGATAAACCATTGTCCGCCGCTGATCGGAATCGCCGATCGAATTTCGCCCTGCAATATCGTAGCGTCGGGACGTGCGGAGAGCCACGAAGAACGTGGAGGAATCGCTGAACTCTCGTTGACCCTGCAGTACCGACACGGCGCGTCCGTACGTAACAGATGTCCGGAACGCACGCGAAGGCTTGACCGCGACGGAAATCACGCACTTGTAAATGCAAAAATACCGTTCAACGTATCGGTCGAGCCGATGACTTTTTCATTTCGAGTCCACCGATAAAAATATGAAAATTCAATTCTTCCCGTGGTTTTATCGTCGACGTTAGAAATTATAATTTTCACGTCATTTTCATGTCAATGTTGGAAATTGGAATTTTCGAGTCGCTTTTTCTGAATAATTAATAATTGAAATTTATCTACCGCTTTCTCTGCGTCTCTTCGAAAATAGAAATAAAAATATAATTTTTTTTTTTTTTTGCAACTCGAAATCTGAATCCGTTCGATGAAAAATGGATCGACGGATATGTAAGGTAACAGATGTGTCTCGGTCGAATGATTTTTCTCCACTAATTTTGTTTATTCATTTTTTCCATCGAGTATTCACCAGAGTGTCTCGGCGCCGAAGTAATATCCGATGTCCGACTGCAGAAACGGTGTCAGTGCCGAGAGGGCAATCCCGTAACCCGATACGGTGGAATTTACGAGAGCGAACAGCATTCAGGAATGTTTGAAATGGAAGAGGGTTGGAAAGCGGAGGAGTGTAACGGAGTTACAGCGCGAAGTTATGGAACGGAAGTTGCGTCGAGGGCGTCGAAGGAACGCAAGGGTAAAGGGACGTTTCTTGGCAGCGATAATCCCGACGAAAGGAGCGTTGCGTGTTATAATAACACAAGCGAACCAACACGGACGCCGGCACCATTAGTCGATGTCCGCTTTTCCACGAGGCCAAAGGAAAACGAAAACTTTCCGTCCCATCGATAAATCACCTTACACCCCCCCCCCCCCCCCCCACTTTCACACGCCCAAGGTGCGGGCGTATGAAAAGAGCGCGATGGCTTGTCGCGAAAAAATATTGATTATCGACGAAAAATGTCTTAAATCTACAGGGTAGCAATAAATATTTTGTTGCTGTTAAATATTTTTTTTATAGCGGTTCAAAAATGACCGTGCACTTAACTTCCGTTTTCACACCTCGTGAAGTACAATTTCTCACGATATATGTGCGATGGAAGTTCTGTCTCGTGTGATTGCCTTTTGCTCCTGCTGCAAAGTCACAGCCGTCAGAAAAAGTTTAATCGCACCGGTATTGCGATGTACTATTTTTTTTTTATTCTATCGCGAATTGTAGAATCTTAAATTGAGGACGTCGTGGAAAAATAATATTTTATAGTATATTTTATAATAGTACTGGTAGCAATAAATGCGCTTTATCAGCCTCAGGAACATATGGTACGGTTGTATAACGCGAATACGCCCGTGCATTTTATTTTTCCTTTCCTCAGACTGATGGGCAATAGACCACTGACAGAAGTCCTTCAGCCCTGTATTTTATATTATATTTTATATTATATTTTATATTATATTTTATATTATATTTTATATTATATTTTATATTATATTTTATATTATATTTTATATTATATTTTATATTATATTTTATATTATATTTTATATTACATTTTATATAATATTTTATATAAACTATCCATGTGAGGAATATTCGCCCCCGAATGAGTTTTCCAAGCGTCACTAATATCCCTGGAAGTGGGAAGTCTCTGAGAAATTCCGGTTCAATTGTCGCAGACGGGGGGGTTGGTTCGAAAGCGGAAAGCGCGCGATTTATATCAAAATGTTGCGAGGATCGGAATTGTAGGCGAGGATATTCATACATTTACGTATATACAAGATATTCGGTGCAGCACAGTTGATTTCGTGCCGATGGTACTCCTGTGCCTCGAACACAAATAACGAGTAACGAGGGGGTGCGACAAGGCTCCGATTGCGACGGTCGACCCAGTAACGCTTTACGGCGAGGGTGCAGCGGAGTCGAAATGACTCGGAAGCGAAGACGAGAACGGGGACGGACAGGGTCGATTCTCAAACAACGTCGTTTCGTTTCCCGGTGGTAAAGGTCCCTCAGCACGCTCGACGAGCTTCTGCTCTTCTCGTCGCGGCGAGAACGACCGTGTCGTCCTCCCCAATCTACGAGACGGATGGCCCCGTCGTTATACGATAACGCGCAGAGCCCGAGTATCCTCCCGATGTCGATACGGAGTATACACAGGGGCGGACGGGGTAAAACGGGACAGTGGGACAAAATGGGTCGGACGATCAGAATGTACCAATGGAGCAAAACAAACCGATGGAAAATCATATAGCGTAGGTAAAAACCATTTTTTTAAATCCAATTTTCCAAAAATTTTTTTGGACGTTCCATTTTGCTCTACCGATCCATCACGATTGTGTTCCGTTTTGTCACGCTCTCTCGTAACGACTCTATAGCGAAGGTGAAAAACTTATTGGAAAATGAAATTTTCTAGTAATTTCAGGATGTCCCATTATGCCCCACTCATCCATCCCGATCGAACCCGCTCTCCCTGAGGGACTATACAGCAGAGGCGAATATAACTGTCGACTCCACTCGCGATTTCCCCGGATTCACTTTCCCATCCACCCGCTGTTCCTTCGTCGACACGTATCGAATATAACCAGTGGCCGAACGAACACGACCGTATTCGGAACAACCCCACTTTCATCCATCTTTAGACTCGAGCTTCGGCACCAAGCGCAAGCTCAGGATGATATAGCAATACCGTGGAAAGATTTCGTCCAGCGCGCTTACGGTGGTCAAGTCGGGAAAACGCATCGGTCGTCGTCAAAGGCTTTTGTCGAAAGAGATGGCAGAGGAGGAACCGAGAGAACGGTAAAAAATATGACGATGCCCATTCGGGCGTAATCGAGAAATTGGATTCCCGAAGAAAATCCATCTCGCATATTCGAAACATACTCGCATTTGGGCATTTTTCTAAATTAATATATTTATTGATATGTTTTTCTTTGAGTAGAACTCGGAAGTTGGACTTTTACTATCGTCGGTTGTGGTGATAAAAATTGACGAGATTTTTTAATTTTCATCGTTAAAGTTATTGATAACACCTTGTATCGGGAAAAAGCTTTGGTACTTGATTCGCCTTGTATACCGACGTGCACGTATTTATTTTTTCCTCGGGGTTTATAACTTTAATTAATTTGCGTCGACACATATTTATAGAATAACTTCCAACATATCATTAATTAAGCAACCATGCGTTGAGTATGAATCAATTACGTACTGTGAATATTCTAGCCGGGTTCGTGCATTTTTTAATTTTGTAAATTTGACATTTTTCAAAGTGCGATTTTCTATGAAACAAGAACAGTTTTTCACTTGGAACTTTATCATCGGTGATATTCACTTGAAATCGTTCAAAACTTCTACTTATTCTGATGAAAAAAAAAAATTTCAAAATTCACGTGTAAAAATAAATTCACTTGTGATACTTCGTTTCGCAAAACACCTGCGTAGTCGAGCGGAATTAAAAAAAAATCTTTCGGCGTGTACGTTTCATTCATCCGGGCCAGCACGGGGAACGCAAAAAATTTGATAGGGGAGGAGTTTAAAGTTGCCACGACATATGGACCTGCCGTCGTTAAGTAACTATGAATATCCCAATTTAGCGGCTCGCTTCCAGCCGTCTGGTCGGTACGGCGAGACGCTGAGTGCGCCCAGTTATATTTTTAGAGCTGACAACGAGGATGCCGAAGCCAGCGAGGCACGTAGCAGGGGCGTACGTAACTTTAACTTCCGAACGTGCCCAGTTCTCCAGGGTTGCGCAGAAACGTGCTTTCGCGTACGTGCGCACAAGACCGTACCCAAAAATATAACCCTATTCCCGAGAGGGCGGATGCCACTTTTTTTTCTCTCGTCGGAATTCACGCACTCTCGCGTGTACTCGCTATGAAGTGTCCAACGAACGAGAATGCCAAGAGCCAACTTATATACATTTTCTGGCCGGATAAGCCGCTCTCGGGAGCTCCAACATCAACGAGCCCACTCGAAACCACCCTAACCGGCAACTTTTCTGCTCGGTACGTGCAAGCCGAGTCACCCCGGGCTGCTGCGAAGCAAGAAGAAAGAAATCTTTGCCGAAGCTTCCTCGGTAGGTTGGATGGAACATCCACTTTTGCCCTTTCCTTAAAAAGCGGGCTGATTTTCCAAGAACGTGTATCCCCTTGAAAAATGTAGGGAGAATCGTTACCGGCAGTAAAAAAGCACGTGGGAGGCTCGATAAAGAAAAGCCCCTTGCATGTTGACCAGCCACGTGGAGTAACTGATAAATCTGCTGCTAATATCGAATCAAAATAGCCACTTGCCATTTTAGCTCCGATAACCTTGCCGTACTTAGCGTGAAGCCACTGTTGCGTCGAGTAGATACGCAACAAGTAGCGTCGCGGAACTGTCATTATGTCAGACTTGCCGTGCACGAAATAGCAAATTATGGTTCATGGAGAAACTCCTTGTCGATGGCCCTTCACTTGTTCCTGCGGTAATCCGACTAGTCCAGCTATTGGGATACGGGCCAGATACGGGGTAGTTTTAATGATCATGCTTTGCGTCTGTGCAATTAACCCTGCAACATTTTTTTGCCGCTCGGTTCTGATAGTCGATATTCGCCTCAAAGGCCGTATTGTTTTTCCCTGGTTAACCGGTAACTTTGCAACGCATCCAGAAAAATCCAATAATCCCCAATTATCTGTTGAAAGAGCGACAGTTTATCTCCACAAAGGCGGTGAAGGAAATTCAGCGAGTCGCAATGCGCTGGTGGTCGCGGTGTAATTTCGTCGATTTAAAATTGCATGGTGGGCCGGAGGAGATGGAAAGAGTGGTGAGAAACCGGGGCCGATGTCCGGTGTCTCTGCAAATGCGCTCGATAGGTCCGACGCAATTCCGCCGGACAGTGTATGTGTTCCCGTGGATGGGTGTTGGTTGGTTCCCGGCGATGTGAGCAGACGCGTACACGGAACAGTTGGAGCAATAGGAACGACCGTGTCCGGTGTTTCAGGGGGTAGCTTGGATGCGAATTCGGGGGCCCCCCTCGGAGCGGCACAGTAGCTGGACGGTGTACCGTGCAGCGGAACAGAGTGGCGCAGCAAACCGAATAATTGAGTGGCGTCTCTCGTTTCGTCTGTTTCCACGGCGAAACTCAGCGCTCAGTTATTCTATTAAGTCGGTACCGTTATAAAACATGAGAGAGGCGGTGCAACTGGATGGAGTGGAGAAAGTGCCGGAGGCGGAAAGGTTTCCGCGGTGGGTTGAAAGGACATTAACCGATGAGACAGTGCACAACGAAGCACGTTCGTGAGTACAAATTCGGACATCACTGCGGGTGAAGCTCTAGAACGAATAATAGCCGATTGTCTATAGCGAATTACCGAAATATTTAGTCGATACAAAATCCATCACGGATATTAATTCTTCCTGAAAGCCGGGTCACTTACGGGTGCATCGATAAGCCCATGGAAAAAAAAAAGCGAACAAGGCAACGAGTTGAGAAACCAATGATCAAGAACAACTCTACTTCAATGAGTTACCTTCAAGAATGACTTTGACTCCAAAGGAAATTCATCGGAAAAATTAAATCTCTCTGAATGTGTGGTGACTTATCCCGTGTCGATAGAACCATCGACGTCTGAAACGAGGGGGTTTGCGGAAAAAGAAATAAAGCGATATGCCTGCGCCATACGATACGTACATCGCATAGGTTTATAGATTTGCAACCATCGTGGTGAGAGGAGGCGCAGGAATTCAATTTTAACACCCGAATGGAGAGCGGATCCTCCGAACTTTCCGAATGCGAGCGCACAATGTATGAGAATTGTTGCATGGGAGAAAGGGCGAGGGGTATCCGCTTGGGATTTAGGGGAGCGATGTGTCCAACGAATTCGGTATGATATATACGTGTATTGGAATCGTGTCGGGGAATCCCGTACAGGCGCTTAACTGCAGAGCGAGGGTGCCGAAGATGGACCACCCCGAGCGAACGAATCAGTGACACACGAACTGACCTATATTCGCCATTATCACCGAATACATAGCTGCGCCGGATCCCATTGGCGCGAGAATCGCGGAGAAACTTGCCGGCGATGGGTAAAGTCCTTTAACTCTTTCATCAAATTTTCACCGCAAAACGGAGCGCACCCCGAGGACACAACAGTTTAGCGAACGCGCGGACCTGTTCCGATTCGTGTATACCGGAGGCATTCAAACACGATGGAATGTCGAGAGAGGGACGAGAAAGTTGAGCGGGCGAGAACACTTTCGAAACTCGTGTAAACCGACGACAATCCAGAACCAACTCTCGGCCCAACTCCCTGCGTAGTCACGGGGCAAACGGATAGTGCAACCGAGTGAATTCGTTGCTCCGTTTCGCCGCCATCAAAATACAGAACCCCAACGTTCGCCCTACCGGAGCTTCTCTTTCGATAGATGGAAATGCGTGAAGGAGGTACGCAGAGGAGAACAGAAACGCAAACACATTTCGCCTCCGCCAATTGCTTCAGATCGGGTCGTGTCTGCCAGGCTAGAATTTAGCTTTCCGGTCCCGAAACTCTTTCGTGAAAGAGTGCTTTTGTGCACGCGACGGGACGCTCGATGACGAGAAGCGAAGAGCAGAGACCGAAGGTAGAGGAGTCGATGCGAGGGCTGCGAGCCGAGTACGTCTTCGTTTCAGCGGGAGCGAAACCGCATCCCAGCGGGCCCACGGAATCTCCATCTCGCACAGCCGGGACTTTGGATGAAACGGAGGTGGGAACGAACGAAAGCTGCGGGGCGTTTCCATCCTTACGCTCGCGAATGCTGGCTGCGAACCACACGGCTAACGCACTGCGAGGAACGAGGAAAACCCGGGAATCGTCGGTGCGGCATGAAGACGGGAGAGAGAGTTATGAGCCAGCGGTACGAATCTCTGGATTTTAGGAGAGTCGGACTTGGGGCTCAACTTGAACCTGGAAGTTCGAGCGGGGAACGCGTGGGTGGGGTTGGAAAGACGCTTGCCAGAGGGGAAACTATCGACTCGGCCGGTTGACTCCCGATTACGAGGCAATTCGCCATTGACAATGCGGACCGCTGAGGACAACGAGGCGCGGAGGTTTGGGCTTCTGGGACGGCCAAGATGAGATTCTCATTCCTTCTCGCAGATATGCTTCAGGCTTCCCAACGGCAGTTCCCCGTTGGATTTTCACCAGTTGCGTATGCTCGAGCCACCCCTCACTGTATCCGCATTGTTCCGAGCCACCTCGCGAAGACCCTACGGAGAAACTTTGTCGGGGGAAAGTCGCCCCAGGTCGGTGCCGTGCAACGCTTTTGCCGGATCAGGAAGAGGGACCCCGACTCCGGCTTTGGGAACATTCGCGCTGGCATAGCGCGCCTCTGTGCCAGAGGACATCCGCTCCGAGGAGCCTTTGATTCCAAACTCGCACGGTGGATCACCGGGAAGGAGTGAAATTCTCTCGCGACGAGGAAGACTCGCTTGTCGCTGCTCCTCGATCGCTGCCGATGAGCTTTCATCGCAATCTTACGGGGCCTCGAACAAAAGGCGCCACAATACCGGCACATCTTTCCGCACCCAATCGACCGAAAACCGCTCGTCCCGAAGCTTAACGGGACGTTAAGGTTACGAAGTTTCGGAATTTTAGGGAAGATTTCGCGAGGGGTCGAGGAAAAACAATTCACGCCGAAAACTGGCTGGGGAAAAAGAGGCGGAAAAAATTCGACTCTGTCCAAAATTCGTTCTCGTGGACTGAATGCGAAGAGCGTGCGAATTCGGCTGTGAAAAGCATAGCAAACGGTCGAGCGTCGAGCGGTTCGGTCGACTCGGCAACCGCAAGGACCGCGCGGAATCCGCGTTGCTCTGGAAGTGGAATGGGCGACCGGTGGGTCGGTCCGGGTTACGCGAGCGAGCCGGGAGGAAGGTCCAGTTGCCTCGTGTTCCACGGCTATGAATATGGAACCACGCGAGCCGGGGCAAAAAAGCTCTGGGTTATCGCTCCCTTTCGTCAGCTCCCGGCGGGCGCCCGACGAGCCGAAAGCAACGCGGAGCCCATACAGCGTCACGGTGTATAGTAGACCGTCCGCCAAAGTTTATGGTACCACTACTTTTTTTTTTCAGACCGCGAGACTAGAACACCCCCTGAAAAATTTAATACACCCAGCTTGGAGGAGGAGATAACGCTTACGTGCATGCCGCTTGCCACTTGTTCGTACCGGAAGCGTGTATAAATAATGCGAAAAAACATTCCGATTCAACATTTTTTTGCGTTCGTGCCGCGTGATTCGACACGAATTATAATTTTTTTAAAGTCAAAAGAGCATCGGACAACACGACAAAATTTTTTTTTTTCCAAGAATCCTTTTGTCCGATGCTATGTACGACCAGAGATTGATGATGCAAGGCTCAGGAATCATTGCAAATTATTATAACGAACTGGGCCCAGAGTTGCGTGAGCAGCGGGGAACCCATGCGCACGTACTACAAGTTCACAGACCGAGGCAACAACACTGAACTTCGTCATCGATCAAACAGATTCTCATCGGTAACTCTGGCAACTTGAACCGCTCCAGTTTAAATTATTATGACAAAACTGCAATCGCAATTGCGAGAGTAAATTACGAGTGGTTTCGCGGTACTTTCAAAGTATCGCGGCCCTATCGACGTGGTCCTCGGTGCGCACGTGTGCCCCCCCCCCCCCCCCACCCCCGCCATCACAACCATCGCCGGGAGAAATTATAATGGCGCATAAAATGGATTTTCTTATTCTCGTTTATGCACCGGGTATGGCGCATGAATAAGTGACCGGAAGTTTTGCAAAGTCCCGTGAAAGAAGAGCCGAACGACACGCCACTGCACCGCTGCTGCATGTATCACCCCCGAGGCCTACTCGTATAAATAGTTTCGATGAAACAGAAACGGAAAACGTTGAGTTAACGTTGCGTGAAAAATGGTTTTTAAAAATTTTACGGGTAATAAAAGCTCGAAGACTTTAATGACTATGCATTATGCATTGAACGAAGAGAATTAACAAGTCGCGAAAAAAAAAAAATAGTGATTTAATTTTTATTATAGGATAAAAATTCAATTTATCGCTGGTCGCGGTCTTGCGAGAGAAAAAAAAATGCTGCGCCGGTAGCGGAGTCACGCTCGAATCGATACGCTTTGGGTAGGCGATTGGCGTAGTTGTTCTAGGAAAACCAATTTTTTTTTCCACCGTCATGTGAACGTTTTTTTGTTCAATATTTACTTCCACCCTTTGTCGTAGTCAGACAAACGGGTCGCTTTTTTTCTCCGTCGAAATAACCGAAAAATAACAATATTTTAACTTCTGATCGAGGACTTTTATACCTGCGGATTTTTTTCGGTTATTTAAACTAAAAACAATGTACAGCGTTCGTCCGAGCCCATGTCACATTTTAACTCGATACTTCCGTGTTTACTCAAATGATACGCTTTTTCCTATAAAAAAAAAAAAAAAAAAAAAAAAAACAGTTTCCGTAAAATCTTCAAATTTCGATAGATTTTGACAAAATTCCGTACCAAAGACAGGGATTTATTCACGTTTAAGCTATCACAACTAATATCCCGAAAATTCAAAATCGCCCAAAATGAATATTTTCTCCCTATTATGACGTCATTAAAAGTGGCCAGAAATCACGGTAATTTTCGCGGATCCTTTTACGGTTGCCGTAGCTACCTTATCGATTATCTAATTAACAAAAATATATAAAAAAACGAGAACTTAAAATTATCGGACGAAACTAATGTAGCTCCCATATATATTCGTCATTGGTTCGAGGGATATGCGCGATAAAGTTTTAACGCGTTCTCCTCCCGCGGATTAAAGTGTGCATGAACGAGTGGAATTTTCCGTTACAATTAGCAGCAGGTAGGTTGACGCAACGTGATAAAGAGTAAATGTTGTGGAAATAGTGTCACCGAGAGAGTGAGCGACGACGGTGGAGCAGCGGAGAGTAAATAATTAAACGGCGGAGTGGTTCACTAGCCGTCCTTATCAATATTCATTGCCTGAAATCGAGCGACGGCCAAGAGGGAAGAGTCCGGTAGTTCCGATGAGGAACACAGCGGGGACGATGCCGATGTTCCGCACCCGCGTCAGCCACTCGAGAGCGAACTACCTTTCTATATCTCTGAAATAAATTGAACGCTCGCGATTTCTCCCTCGCGACCGAGTGAATTAGAGGCTTCGCGAGAGACCGGGAGTGGAAACTTAATCCTATCGTGATTATAGCTGTTTCAACGAATGTCAATTCCCTCCACATCCCCGATTGCCTCTCTGTCCCTCCTTCACCCCCTTCCGATTCCTTCGATGATTCCTCACGTACCTCATAATTCATTAAATTTTTGAAGCAAAGTCGGCTCGGATACGACCCTCTTGATTTACAGGAGACATTACAGCATTGATCCGGTCTCCGTGATTTTTTCCCTTTATTAAATATAACTCGTATCGATGGTCTCAGCTGGAAAAGGAACGCACATGGTACGCTAGCAAAATTCCTTACGACTGTGGACGACCTTTTTTTATTCTTTTATCGCAGTTAAAAATAATACCGTCAAATAAGTGACAAGTTCGTTTGTTAAGGTTTTAATACACAAATCTGTTGTTTTATGTACCGTGGAATTAAAAATCGAGAAACTGAATATTTAAATTTACGGAGGTTTAATTCTTCGACCGAATGTGACGCCATGTAAAAAATGCTATACTTCCGAACTGATACCGCGAGAGTCCGGTAAAAAAAATTGACATTCAACGCTCAATAATCACCAAGTTGAGGAATAAAAAAATACAGAAAATAAGTACAATAAAGTGACAATAAAATACCCTGCATAATTGTTGACTTCGGTAACGACGGAAATTGACCGCGAGGCCCGTTACCTCTGCACGTTATGCGCTTTCTCGCATTCTTACCGCATTGTGAATTAATCCGGTAAGGGAATAACTTTGAGCGCCGGGTGAAATGAATTTCCCGGTGCAAGCACCGTGTTTGCAGACGTCAAACTGGGGGGGCGCGAGAGGGTGTCGGGGAGTCGAGGAGGGGCTCGAACACCACCGGCGGCAAGCCGAACGAGAAGAAATGTGGGCGGCAGTAAACTCGATGAACAATGGCCTGCATTTTGCGCCACGGTACTGAGCCTACTTATTTACCTAGCGTAACCGAGAGCGAGAACGGAGGTGGAGGCGAACAGACGGAAAGGGGGAATTCAGCTCGCAGCCTCCCAGCGCTCCTCGCCCATGGCATAAACAATCATGAATGTTTATTTGCACCCTGACCGTAAATTCATTCGTGTCGACGCACTGAAAGTTTATGCCGGCCCGGGTATAGATTGCGCTCCGTTGGCCGCTGTTGTGGGCGGTTGAAACGCGGTGTCGGCGGAATGACGGTACAATGACGCCGAGTACCGCGGAACGATCGCGCATCGAGCGGTTCCGGACACCGCGATTCTTTTTAATAACTTCGACGATTTAACCCGACGAACCCCCAAAATTGTCCCCATAAATTGAAAACCCTCCGTTCGCGTATGACGAAATTTCACAAGAGCTCACGCTACATTTTTATCGCCAACAGTTCCACGCGCGAAATTCGTTATTCACGTCCTTTCGGTTTATTCTCGTTTCGGAATACTTATATGAAACAAAAAAATAAAACAAAAAATTGTCGGCAAAGGTGGCGTTATCAACTTCGAGAATCGAAGGAAGATTAAATTAACCGTTTTTTTCCATCCAACAAATTGCAAGCTGGATGTCTTTGTACAACGAGTAATTAAAAATAAACAATACCTCTTATCTTTATTACAAACACTGTACCGAATGAAATACGTGGGATTCGAATTTCTCGTTTTAATCATCTGCTACAATAAAAGGATTTTCCGCTAACTTTTTAATCTGAGTTCCAGTTTAATCTCCCTTCAGGGTATTTGTAGAAACTCTGGAAAAAAAGGAAAACAAACAAATCTGTTCAACAGTGGCATTATCGAATGCAGATTTTATTAGCTGTCTGACCGAAAAAAAATCTTCATTCATTTCATTAAAATGCACTATTCGAAAAATAAATATACTATTTCTGAAATTGGGCAAAAAGAAAAGCCATTGAATATTTTAATTACAATGAATTCCGAACTGAAAATCTTTCCGGTCAAAAAACTATCGATTCTAGAGAACTTGTGTGTTAAAGCAAAAACTAATGATATCTTCTCCCCTTACAAAAAACACGTTACAGCCCTCGTGTTGCGCGGCCGAGTCAAATTTCCCGCTGTTCCCCTAGCTCGAATAAAGGATTCGCTTATTTATCGTAATGCGTGATTGCGATTAAATATGAGGAAGGCCAGTCGGGCGCAGACTACCTATATTGTTCCGCATTTGAATGCCGCGCGTTACCAACCGCCGCAGTGTGCAGGCTCGACGAAAGGGATTTTAGAGTGGCGTGTGCGAGAGGGATTCATAAATGTCTGGGCGCGTCTAAGCGTAGAATGGAACAAAAAAAAAGAGTGGAAAAGACCCACTTCGCGAGCTCCTCCCTCTCGTTCCGCCCTCCTTTTTTCTTTCCTCCTCGCGTCGTCTGGACAAGGGTAGGTGTTCTTCCCGCTGACATTCTGTTCAACAGGAAGCTCGAAGGGAGAATGAAGAAAAAAAGAAGCTGCCTACTTGCGCACGTATTCTCTCGTTACGGACAAGGGGATAGGTAATGGCAGTTACTCTGTAAAAAACTGCTCCGAAAAGACGAGATGAGGCAAGATGGAACGTCGTAAAATTATTGAAAAATTGTCTCTGTTTGGAAGCGTTTTAAAAAAGACGTTTTTCCAATCATTTTTCCAATTAGTTAAAACAGTTCGAATCGTCATTCAAGTCGTAAAACCACATTCCCACAACACAGCTTACACAACCTTGACGATTCTCTACTCTGTGATAAAAACTGTTGTTTTTAATCTCAAAATCTTCAAAAAAAAATTCCTGATAACGACTGAAAAAAAGGAAACGGTAATCTTACATTCAAGTCGTCATAAAAGATTGGTCACAGTCAAACCGCGATATCTCACCTATTATCGTAACAATTTAACGCCTCCGTATGAATTATTCTCATTCAATCGCTGCTGCAAGGATTATTTTTCCAAATCCTGAATCCGTCGAAGCTCATCGGTGGGCGACATTATACCACTCGGCGAACAAAACGTCGATCAATTCTCTATATCCATGCGATTGGCTCAATGGCGTCCGCGGTACCCCGACTGCCGGTAATCCTCAACCGATTAGTCTCGCATCCGCGCCATCGGCGATCAATTAGCAAGGTAGACTCGAAAATATTTTAATCGAGAGACCCGACAAAAAACGCGTGCTCGCAAATACAATGAATAAGGGGGAAAAAAATATTGTCGATAACGATAATAGCCTTTTTTCGTGGAATCACATCACCGTATCCAGCCCTAATTTTTCGAGTTCAACATAAGAATTAATATATCTAGTTCAAGCTGAGCGTTAATTGTATTGGCCCGAGGTAAGCGTTAATTTTCCTGGTTCAAAATAATGATTCACTTTTCTGGTTCCAGATAAGCCTCCATTTTTCGGACCCAAGATGAACGTTAATTTTTCATAAATTCGTCTGTTGGATTGAAACTCGTTAAAATGAGAAAAAGCGCTTTTTCGTTCTCGGTCTTTGACCGGACACTCGCTATCCTCGATTACTATCGTTCGACTAGTTGGGCAGTAGCAACGTTCTGATTGCTTGCACACGTTACACGATATATTTGTTCGGCGCTGTTACGTATTATCGAAACGGGCTATTTCGTAAAAAAATAAAAATAAAAAAAAAAAGTCGGATACTTCACAAGGTTCGTCGAATCGGATAGTCTTTCTCCGGTTCATGTCCAATCAGGGCCAATTAATCTCGATTCCCTTGACCGACCCGCTTGCGCGTCGAGCGTTGCATGTGTACCGGCAAACGCGGGAGATCGCCGGGCGAAAACAAGAGTGTGAAGAGAACGCCCGCACGATAGTCGAATACAGTAAATATCGGTGGTTGAACGCGCTTAAATTTGTCCAGGCGGTATTTACCTTTTGCATTCGAATGGCACACGCGCGGAGGAAAACAGGGCACAGCTGCGACGACGATCAGTTTCGGCGCCCTGCGCAGCTCGGTCACGCACGCTGACCATTGTAAATCGGTGAAACAACAGGATTCAATGTAAACAACGATTTCGCGGAAGTATCGGCAATGTAAAAGAGTGGATTTAAGGTAGAAGAATGGTGCACTGAAAAAAAAAAATGCAAAAACTGGTACATCATGTTCAATGTACAATTGTGATGAATAATGCATTTTCATTGAAATGAAAGTTAATTATTGAAATTACAGTAATTTCATAGTAAAATTGAGAACAATTATTATTAAAAAATGTACTCTCAATGGTTTCAATCAGTAAAAAAGCGAGTCGTATACAAGTCCTCGTGGAAAGAGATTGATTACAATCCGCGTTACCGGCCTCAATTTAAAAAATCTTTAAAAAAAATTCCTCATACCCTTGAACATGCCCAGGAAAAAGACGACTCTACCCTCAAATACACATCTTCGTGAAAACGATTGATTCCTCTCTACCGCGTTATTTCGCCTAATCTTGAGGATTTTTTACTCGCATAGATTACAATTGTCCGCAGTCTCGTCCATTATTTTTTTTGCCTACCATACGCTCGCGTTCAAAATTTCATAGCGCATGGAACATAAATTTTTGCACCCTCCGTTATTGAGCGGGAAAAGGGGACACGCAGCTGTACGATGGGGGAGGGGGTGGGGTTCAGTTCCCGACTAGCGCGATAAACAATTATTTCGATTTGACACCTCGTCGAAGAATCAGGTCGCGGAACGGCGAGCGGAAGCCTAAAAACCATAAATCGCTTTCAAGCCGCGTACCACGGTGAAAACAGTTCGCGGATCGAGCGCGCACGTGGCTCGCCAGTTGAAAACGAGGATCGTACGAACGGCCCGAGGTGTCCGGCAAGAGGGAAACGTTAATCTGTCCATTTCCATTCGGCGAATATTGCACGATCCGCGTCCGTCTCTGCGCGGCCGAAAAGCCAAGCGTGCGTTTTTTTTTTTTTTTTTGAACGATCGATTCTATACCGACCGGCCGAGCCGTGCCCGGAGGGCAGCTTCGGCCCGGGTACTGCAAATTTCAACGCGATATTGCCTGGCCAGAACCCGAAACGGAAAACGAAAATAAAATAAATAAATCGAGCTTAAAGAAAAATACCCGGAACCAAAGCGAACACAAAAATTCGAGCCTGACGCGGTATGAAAAAAAAAAATAAAAAACTGCCTTGTCGAGGCAACATTCCATGAGCGAGGGAAATATTTTCGACCTTTCGTCCCGGTTTAGAGAGAGGATAAAATCGCATCTGAAAAATTGCCGTTCGATCTAAGACGCCACGATTATTCCAGGAATTTTCGCGAGACCCCGCGTATCAAAAGAGCGGCGCGTCGGCGTATCGGTTTCCTCTCTACTTCGACTCTTTCCTCCGAACGGGCGAAAAATAAATAAATAAAAAATAATTCGAAAAAAAAAGTTCAAATAAGGAACAAGCAGACGAGCGAAAGGATCGCGAATATCGTTGGAAAATGCAACGCCGCGTGATTGACGGAGTCGCGAGTCGGATATTTCTTCCTGAGAGAATAAAAATAATATAGGAACAAAAAAATGGAGTAAAGGTTCAGACGCAGATCAGTACGTTTGGAGGAATTGGAAATATCGTTGAAAAATGACATTTCGGTTTGCCCAAACCGGTCACGGATTGAAGAAAGTTTGCACATTTTACATCTTATCGCCCATGAAAATCGAAATATTTTTGTTAATTTTCCTATAATCCGGTTCCAGTTGTACAAACCAAACTCCAAACGAAAATGTTTAAATTTCTCACTTACTTAACGCGATATTCAAGTTCTAGCGAACGAGTATGTCGCTAGTTTAACGAAATAATTTTAACGAAAATTCGTATTCCGATTCAGCGAAATATTTTACCGAGTAAAGTCCAAGGGGGAAGCAACGCGTATAGCCATGTGTAAGCTTCGCACAAAGTGTTTAACCATACGGAATGTGTACAGAAGCGCGTATAAACCGAGATCTGGTATCGGAGCGAGCCCACCACGAGGGACCAGCTGCAATACCCGAGAATAATAGGACGAAGCGAGAACGCGCGCGCTCTTCGGGAGAAGCCTGAACTGGTCCGGAGCGTCCGAAGACCGGGATTGCTTCGTTTCTAAAGCAACCGGCTCCCTTTCGCGAGTTCCGTTCGGCAGTGGCGCGAACAATCGAGGGCGATTTCGCCCCATCGTAGGCGTCGAATCTTTATACCTGCTCGAGGGAACTTCATAAACGCCGAGAAGTCCCGCCAGTCTCTCGTTCGGGAAACGCGAAGAAAAGAGACACTGGCGAAGAGATGGAACAATCTCCGGGCGCGCGGAGAACTTTCGGATTTAACGGAGTGAGGTAAAGCGCGAGGAGGAGCGGCTTTCAGAGCTGAAGTGCCTGAGAAGAGGCAGGTATAAAGTCCTCTCTTTTTCACCCCTACGACCGTGTCCCTAATCTGCGCTCTATTCTCCACTCGGAGCCTCCGCTTGAAATAGAGTTCGGAGCTCCGTGCACGCGTATTCGCCCCCGGTGTATTTACTCTCGGATCAAATATGAAAATTCGGCACGTGGGGCCTCCGCGAGTCCCGCGAATGAATTATTCATTCCCGTATGAATCAACCCTAACACCGCTATCGGCGATACTCGTGCGCCAGTTTCTACCAAATTTGTCCATAAAGAGGTTCACGTTTTATTTTTAATCAAACAACCTAAGACGCGATACGATCAATGAAAGAAATCATTTTTTTTCCATGGAAAGTAAATGTTTGAAAATGTAAGACTGTGAAACACTGTGAAAAATGTCTGAAATTTTTTAAAATTTATATGAATACCGCGATATTTCAATACTCTCGGTGTCATCACCGGTAATATTGATATCTAGATATAGCATTCAATCTCAACATAAATTCAAATACAATGTATAGTTGAATTGCGTGTACCGAATTCGTACATTTATTTAAAAAATTTAAGTCTAGCCAAAACATTGCCTACCGTGCATATCTACAGACCAGCGATACTTCCAACTTGTGCCGATGAGTTGAGTAAAAATAATCCCCAGTTATTCGAGCACCTTCTCCCTAGGATTTATTTTCCGCATCGAGAATCAGCGGGTCTATCGCGATCACTTACGGACACGAGTAGAATGAACGTTCACGCCTCGGAGCCCACAAGCGTGGGCTTCCTTATCGCGTTTGTACAGGGGGATAGCAGGAAAGTCGCATTGCGGCAGTGGGGATGTTTTTGGTCGGTGCGAGCAGAGTTGCTTCGCTTTGGCGAGAGAATAAGCCCAGCACCTCCGGTGATCTCCGTTTGCCCATCCATCCCTTCTACACGCTTCAAAGTCCTCTCCCTTGGCGCATCTCGACCCTCTTCCGTTTCCCTAGCGAGCCATGGATGAGAGCGCGCGGGCTTGGATGGGTCGGTCGAGGCACCTGTGCGCTACAAAGTTGCCCGTCTCTCTGCCGGAATATCAGGGTGATAGTCGATGCAGCCACCCGTTGCAGCACGGTAGCCTACGTGGGATAAACCGGGTTACCGGGTTCCCGAACAGGGGACAAAACGGGCCAGCGCCGAGGCAAAGATGCAGAGTAGGGCCCAGCAGGGTTCGAGCACCGGCACGGCCTCGACGCGGAATTGGCAATTATTTATCCGGTGCTTCTATTCCCTGCATCCCTTGGAAAACCCTCATTCCCCGATAGCGGAGATCCCGTTTCACGAAACGAGGCGGAGCAGCAGACATGCCGGTGGATCGTGGATACCGAAGGGTGGACTCGAACGCAAGGTGGGGAAAAAGCAAAAGGTCAGTTATGCCGGAGGGTTCCTGCCTGCATACGCGCCCCTATATCGGGCGATGTTTCCAGCGGAGAATCGATGGACCAATTCGAAGACAGGCGTGCATCACCCACTATCCACCCGTTGGCATCCATCGTCCTCGTTCTTCAATCCAATTTCCAATTTTCCTAACCCGCCTCGACGATTCGAGCCTGCTCCACTGCCTCCGTTACGTAGGCGTGTTTCCGTATATGTGCCAAAGCACCCGGGATAGCGTAAACTCGATCGCTGTATCCAATATCCCAGGTAAACCGCACCGTCTACCGCACCGTACCAAGGTCGCGTCGGGCTTCATTGAGATGCGAACGGCGAGACGACCGTCCTGCACGTGACCACGCATAACGAAACGACTGAATTCGGGCAGAATATCGGGCACCCTGGTGCATCCCTACGTAGACAAATGAGGAGCGACGCGGAAGAGGCTGGGATAAACCAACAACGAGCCGATGTGCAAACTCCGCCCAAGGATGCAACTCGAGTTCTCCGGGTTTCGGCTAGGCGTCTTCACTGTTGCATGTGGACTGGAAGATGAGTGTATCGCGGATGTGGATGGTGCATATATGCGCGTGGAAATCCGTTGCTGTGTCCTCGCTGAGGCGTTTCCTCTGTATGAGGAACTCGAAACGCGGCACATCCTCGATGCTTCGCCTTCCCTTTGCTGATTCCGTAACCCGGATTCATCCGGCAATGGCACTGCCGGTTTGCGGATAGGAGTACAATATGCGGGGTGAGCTTTTGGATTCCCTCGTGCAGGCTGCGAACTGGCGGCAAACTCGGGCTTTCCCTCTGGGCAGGTAATGACAGAGGTAGCAATTTCGAACCGGTTGCCGAAATTGCATCGGGAACGAGCGTGTCTCGCCAAAAGTATTTGAATATTGTGAATGGTTAGTCAAGGCTCGGCAAGTAAACAGGCGTGTGATTTCGGACTTGATTGCTTCAAGCGTTCGCGACACACCGGATGAATGAGGATGATGCGCTTAATTGAATTCACACTCCCTTGATGGTTTCGCCACTTTTCAGTATTTCGGTTAGGAAAGTCTTCACCCGTCGGAATTGAGACTGGGCAGGTATGTAATGACGGTCTTGATTTTTGGGACTCAAGATGCATCCGACAGATGAAGATTGTGAAACCACTTGGTTCGATCCACGACTAAATCTTTGGGATTACTATTGTATCTACTTTTTCCAGTTTTCCGGGTCGGAACAGCATTGACCCGTTGAGGCGAAAACTCCAGACGGCACTATGTGATTTTGGGTTTGATTCTCGGACCACTCAACACACATCGGATGGAAGATGATCAGATCCGTTAATTGAATTCACAACTAAAATCCTCAGATTACTGCTTTATCCACTTCCTGAACTGTTTCTTTTTGAGACGATCTTGACCCGTCGGGCTGAAGGCTGCAAACGGAAATATGGAATTTCGGCTCCCACGACGGAGCTACCGAGACTGTGTAACGGAAGTCGGGATAGAATAAAAAGAATCGACTAATTAGGACAAGAGGTCGTTGAAGCTGGACAGGTTGTTCGTTCTCATTGTCGGCGGCAATGCCTCAACTTTTTTCATAGACATCGCATTCCGAATGGTAAAAGTCTTATCACTTCATCTCCACAAGCATAACGCACACACACGAGTGACGTTTATCTCTGCCGGTGCTGATAACGAAGGAACGGAGGAATAGAAACATTGAACCGTGTTATATTCAGACTAACGAACAATGAGCTCACTCGGTCAGAATCATAAATGAATTGTCTCACTTTCCACGTGAGAACTTGAACTGCAATACTTACATCACCAAATTGGAAAGCGATACCTGGCCGCGTCACACTGCAAAAAGACAAGAAAAGATACATGAGTAAAACGATAAATCGTAAATTCGAAAAATTTTCGTTCACGCCGCATCACCGGTGAGAGGAAGAACCAAGAGGTGAGGAGAGGTTTCGGTGGAGCGGAGTTGAGAGGGCCGCGAACGCAGGCAGTTTACAAATCCAATAATGCCGAGTGCACCATCGAAGGGTCCTTGTCTATTTATGGATATTGTTGAGACACGGTAGAACGATTTTGAATTGTACGTATACGGTTGTACGAACGATACATACAGTTCTCGCCCATCGACGATTCGCGCGTTATATTCGCACAGGTAGAATATTCGCGTTATATTCGCCCGAAGTGGGGGAGGGGAGGTGAAAATATCACGATAGCGAAAGCGCGGTAGGTACGGTGGATCGGCATGGAGGGAGATAGCCGTGTAGGATTGTGCACGCGCTCGTCAGCGTGTTCAACAGACCGGTGTGGCGCAAAGCTGCGAGTGCGTTATACCGAAAAGGGACAGGAATATAGCGAGGTAACGGGACAGCCGTTATTCCCTGGCAGAGGTTTCCACCGTTCGTGCATCCGATACATAGATTCCAATACAGAAATCAAACTGCATGTACGCGCGTGCACATATACAGATATATGAGAACGATAGGTGAACACGTATGGGGACACAGTATTGCGGTGACTACCGCCGCATCGTTTTGCTAAACCCATCGATTGAATATCCTACCATTTCCTCTATCTCGGAACGAATATTCTCATAATCGCATAGGTGACGATTGGAAAAACATCGCTACAAAATTGAATCGCCGCCAGGAAAATTCGTCACCGCACGAACCGGGGTTACGGGAAAAAATATTTTTTTAAATCGCGGTCGCGTTCGATCCGATGGATCGATGCATATCGCGAAAATGAAACTTGCTCTGGCTATCTCGATTTTGTTACTGTTTTTTTTTTTTTTTTTTGCAAATATGGTGAAATAAAAATTATGCATCGTTTGGGATATCGTGAGCGAAGCATGTTTCTATAAATTTGCTGTCTAGTACCGACTACTTTTGGTACGTTTGCTTTAGAGGTCATGCATCTGTTTCCTGACATTTCTACAACTTTTTTTTAGTCGCATTTCTGAATGTTTACATTTTTTTCGGATTATCTTCGGATTATTTTTATTCTTATTTATGGAGACATCAGATTTATGAAACATTTGCGATATGGCAAAAACACGAAGTGTCTGCAAATTTTGAGTTAATTTAAAGTTTGTATGTCTATTTTGACTTTTTTATAATTATCTATATTCTAATTTTTTTTTTTTGAGCTGTGATTTTGTAAATCTAGTTTTTGACCACTATTTATTTTGAATGTATGCGAGAACGGTAATGGAAAAGTTGGAGCATGTGTCCAGAAGCGTCATCGCCAACGGAAACATGCCGAGCATTAAATTCTCTTCATTCTCAAAACCAATCTAATTCTTTTCCACGAAAAAAAAAAAAAAGAATCGTGAAAAATGATATTTTCGTTTTTATGTTCTCGTATTCTTAATCGTCGTCAATTTGTCGCAGAACTTTAAAGCCGCAGCTATTCGTTCGTGCGAGCCAAACGGTCCGGGAATTATTATCGCTGTCGGAGAGATGGCGACGTTTGTGAAGCATCACGCAAAGTCGTTTACAGCCGGACGAGATGATAAGAAAAAGAAATGACGGTGCGTCAACGTGAGCAGCGCGCATTGCCCGAGCAAACCGGATGTCCTCGTTTGTCTCCCCTCCCGATCCGTATCGATAAGTAAATACGCGATAAAGCAATTACTCAGCAGACTCCCGAGAAAATCAATATTTGTCGGTGAGCGTTGGTCAAAAAGTACTTTATTTTATTCTTTCGCATGTAAGAAAAATTACACAGTCCGTCGTGATATTAGCACAGTGCACTTCGGAGCTTTTACTGGCCGTTTCGCGAACTCTTCAAAATCATATCAGTTCGTCGTACGTCGTACGAACTTTGGCACTCCGCGAGTATCCAGGCGCGAGGCCGAAGTTCGCTCGAGTTTCGAGATTAAAAAGTACGGATAAACTTTGATCCGGCGTTAAACGGCACATCGACGGAATAATCGTCCGACATTCAATAAACTCATGTCGAAACTCAGATAAAAATATCCTCCGTTTATTGAATAAAGTCACTCGAAGCGTTCATTTTCTTCGACGTCTGACCCCGATAATAATACATACCGTTATCGCCCTGTATCGAGTTCCAAGGATTTGACCCAGGAAATTGATCAGGGAAGAGGGAGGGGCAAAATGGGACAGTGGTGTACAATTAAAATTTTGAAAAAAATTGGGACACCACATTTTTCCTCCTGGATATTCAAAACCGTTTTACCCCACTTACAACCACTGTCATAATCAAAAAGTTGGAACATTACTTTTTGCCCCATTATCACATTTTGCCCAACTATCTTTACCCCACTAATAATACGGTCCGGCATCCAGTCTTTGACTTACCCTATAAAATCTTCACATTAGGCTCAAAAATTTTGTTACATTTTGCGAGATTTCAAAAAATTGGAATTTTTACAAAAAAAATTCCATAAATTATAGGTCATGTTAAAAATGTCAAAAAAATTGTATGTGTGTTTCGGCAGGTACTTTTGTATAAAAAAAATTACGGAGTCGATCTGAGATGTCGTCGTCGGTTTTTTGACCGAGTCGTCATGGAAATATTCCATACAACGCGCTCGATACAGGACGAGGCTGCGGGACGTGAAAAATCGAATAAAAAATATACTGAGTCTGATTCAATTAAAGATATTAAATCGAGAGGGAGATGACAAAGGTACGAGGCACTCGTGGAAAGCAGCTGCGATGATTCGACTCCTCCTGCAGACACCTCTTTTGGGAATTTCCACCGACTTTTGGGATAGTTCGCCGGAGAAGCAGCAGCGGCAATTATTCTCGGTCGAAAGTTTTCCCCCCCAAAGTTTCGACGCCCGAAGCGTCGGACTTTTGCGCGGAAAGATGAGAAAGTAAGTGGGGAAACTGAGATGTGAAAAGTACGCGTCGAAGCGAACGGTGAAAATGAAAAGTTTATCAGACACCGGTGCTGATAGTTTACGAAAAAATGTTCATAGTATCGAAGAACGGTCAGTTCCGTCCTGTTATGCGCCACGATAATAAGCATCGAGACGCCTTCGTCAGAAATTCAGGTTTTTTCCGTAGATTATTTTTTTTTTTGTCGAAAAGAATTTTTGCTAATGTATCAACGCACTTAGATTTCGTTTTTTATTCGAAGAATTAAAAAACCAAACTAAAAGATAGGAAGATATCGATAATTATAGTTTTAAAAAAATGTTGGTAGCCATCGAAAAGCGTTTCTGTGTCCCATCAAGCGCGTCGATTATAAATGGTCGTTGTCGTTATAAATTTCATCGACGTTTCCATCGATTACTTCCTTTATTTTTTAACCAAACAGCATTGTAAAGTAAAGCGTCCGAACCAGTCAGAGTTTTGGACCGCAATTACCGTTTTTAGTTCACGCCTCATAAAGTTACTCGCGCCATATCCGAGCGTCATAAAATTTTCACCGAACGAAATTAGATGTCTTCGCATCAACGTCAAGGAATCCGATTCGATTACAGGCAGCGATGTATCATTCGCCCGATAAACTTTGGAAGACCCTCCCATTCTTGGACGAACTATTTTCGAACTCGGCGGACCCGACTCGAATTTGACGGTTCGAATTTCCGCGCCTCATTGCCGTCCGCCCGAATATTCCAATTGGAATCCCATCGGTAAACTAATCTCCCGAGTAGAATGTCTCTTTGGATGTCTGGGCAATGTATCTCGACGCGAGGAGCGAGCGGCGCGGAACGATTCGGAGGCCTACAAGTTCGGCGAGGGAGAAAGTTCCGTAGCCGGGGTGGAAAGCTGCGCCAAGTTTCCGCGCATCTGTAAGTCAGAACGGGCGCGTCTCCGCTTTTGCCGCGGAAAGAACCGAACGACGAAGGCGAGGGAGATTGTCGGGGAATTTCGCATCGACAAGCACCGATGGATGGACGAGGAGAAAACTGCGGCCCGCTTAAAGCGAGGAAATTGACGGGATGGGAAAAAGGGCTCGGGCGCAGCCGGAGGTGGCGGCGTATAACGATGAAATTCGTTGCATGGACAGAGGAAAAGCGCCCTCCGATAAAAAGCGAGTCCGTCGGAACGGCGGCTGAACGTGAATATGAAAAATAGAGATAGATAGACTGGAACGTCGGGGCGGGTTCATGAAAATTGTTAGACGAAACTTTAACGGTGGGAAACAAAAAAAGCCGATTGAGCGGCACGGTGAAGGGTCGGGAAGCCAGCTGATGCTCGAACATGCGGATGGGAGTTGAATACATTGAATCCGTACGGTCGAGTTCGACTCGACTGATGAATTTATATTTTAGTAATCTTGCTTCGACATATTTCCATGTATTGCAGTATATTCCAGTATAATTCGATACTTCCCAGACCGGTTGCAAATATAAATCTATTTAATCTCGTTAGGCCAAAGCCTTCGGATATCGTGTTCTTTTTTCTCGATACCGGGAGTTTTCACCGTACGAGTTAACTCTCATTGATCAGGGCGCAAGTGGTCGAATACGGCACAAACCACCTGCAATTTATTCTCCTGCTTATCCGGCGAACCGTATTAATTAATTTCACCTATGCGGCTTCAGTCTCTAACTTTTTTTAATCGTTACAAAAAAAAACGAAAAAAAGGCTTAAAAAAAAAATTTAAGAAAAATTAACCAAACGTTAGAAGGTCTGACTTGACGAGATGTGAACGGGCTTTGCTCGAGAATCCGATATCCTCAACGTCGAAGTATCTCGCAGGATTTTTTTTTTTTCCACGTTCATAGTTTGTCGTTCCCTTGAAGCGCGATGATTACGATATACAAGGATTCGGGGGGGAGGGGAGGGGGTAGATATAGTTACGGAAAAGACGAAAAAGTTGCCAGCGGAGGCCACTGGGTCAAAGCGAGTTTAGCCGAGGACGGAAGCAAGGAAGCCCGAGATGAGAGGGAGAAGGAGGGTTTGAGGAGGGAGGCGAAGATAAAACGAAGAGATATAGACGAAGAGAATTAGAGAGACGAGCTATGTGAGACTTGAAAGAGCCGCGGAGCAGCTAGAGAGAGGGAAAAGACAGCCGAAGAAGCTGGAGACTTTGCGGAAGAGCCTCACGGACGAGCGGGGCCAAGCGTGATAAAGCGACGGAAAGAAGTTGGCCGCAGAAAAAAAAAGGGATAAAAAAAAAGACCGGCAAATATTATCTACGAGCAAAGCGGCCTCCGGCCCATTTCTCCGCGTTTGCGCGCTTTCCCTCGAGTACTGCCCGTAAAATATATACTATATTTTCGTCTGGCGGGTACATCAGCCGTAAAACTGAAAAAGAGAACGAAGTGGAGGGTGAAATGTGGAACTACAGGAAAAAAAAAAAAAAAATGAAGAAAATCAACAGCTCTATGTCGGGGAGAAACGAAAATGTTTTCGGCCTTTTTCGGCTGCGGAGCTGAACCAGGTGTGGCGGAAAGGGAGGAGGGATAAGAAAAGAAGAAAAGTCGAGATCGATAAGACCTCGCTTAATGGATGGCCCGCATACATTTGCTTTTCCTTATCGGTTTTTTTCTTCCTTATCGGTTTTTTTCTTCCTTATCGGCTTTTTTTTTCGTTTATTTTTTTTCTTTTTCTCCTAAAGAAAATCCGTTTCATTAAAGTCGACCGGGGATTACGCAAACAAACTTCGGGATACATAGGACGCTTACGTAGAGGGCTTCGGGCAGGTTGGCTTAAATAATGTTACACCCGAGGAGTTTTCGAGCTGAGGTTTGTGTATGTTTAGGAGAATATTTAGTTAGGTCCAGTCACCTGAGTCACGCGACTACCGTATATTTTGTACGAAATGTAAGCTGTTCGAGAAGTACGCTTGTGTTTTGCATAATTATTTTTTTAATGAGTGAAAAGATCCTTGTTAATCACGATGTGTTTGGAAATTAACGTAATTGGAAATCTTGGGAGTGAAATTTCAAGCGGCAGACAGTTGTATTCAGTGAAAAAATTAATTGAGACCCGTTAACCTTCTACGTAGAGGGTCTTCTACGTAGAATTTTCAAACACGCAATCTTCGACAATTCGAATAACAAGTTGAGGTGCTTGAGAAAAATCTATAAAAATTCACAGACGTAACGTCGAGTGTCGTTTTTTTTTTGTAAAGTGTTCAAATAAATATTCCATTTGAATCAAATAAATATATGTCTTATGTAAAACCTTTAATAAGATATTTTTCTAAGTACGAAGCTCTAATGACTTTTTACCCGTGCACATTGGACGTACGACAGAAACACATGCACAGAATCTCGGCGATCGGAAATCTTTATGGAGCTCGGCAACGCCACATAATAATTTTTAAAAATAAATTAACCAAAAGAAAAACCAATAAAAAAAACGATAATAAAAAATTACCATACGAATTTACGATTAAAAAAAAGAGTGGCGACGTGGGTTACCGCGATAGCTGATAAGAAATAGAGAGCATAAATTTTCCGAGCGTGTGTTATTCGACGGTGCAAAAACGATTTCAGGCGGTGGAGCTGCCGCGGCCGCGGAATGGTGTGAGGGCGGTTAGTAAGAGAGAAAAAGAAAAGCAAATAATTTCGTCCGTGCTTTCGGAATCGAGAGAGTGCGAGCGGGAAAGGTGAAGAGGGCGAAACTAAGATTCCGTGACTGTAGAAATGCAGAAAAAGAGAGCGAGGGTGCAGAAGGGGGGTATAATAAAAATCTAAGAAACGACTTTCACGCGTGCTGCGGACGCCCCATCGAACGATCGTTTCGAGTCGAACCTGCGGCAAGCCGGGTGGCCCAGATCGAGGTGGGATTTGAGAAGGAGAAACGTGTGTCTACCTCGAGCGTAGGGCCACGGAGTGGCCTCGGGGTGGCATCTTTGAGAGTCGGGGAAAGCGGGGCAAAACGAGCCAGTTGAACGAGACGGTACCGAGAATCGGCACGCTCTAATGAAGCAGAAATTTAACGTTGTAAAATTAAATTATCATTTTTTAAAAAGTAATTTTCCAATAATTTTGAATCACCCTATTTTTAATTCTCGATTAAATATTCCTTAAGCCAATTTGGCATGTGCGCTCTTTGTATGATGATCTGTGTTTATGACAAAAGAAAAATGTAAACAGAGCGCTAAACACGCGAAAATAAACGATATTTTGGTAAGCGAGTTTATAATTCTTGAATGAGAAACAAGAGGATTTATTTTTTTTTCATTGGCCGTTGTATTCTCTTCACAATACAGGAATAAATATACATATATCCGCGACTTTGTTGTCACTTATATTTTTTATCATAATCATTATTTCGTTCATCATTTTTTTTCCAAGTAGTTAATTGTTTCAGCGATACAACCCTTACTGCAGGTCCCGTTTTGCGCAACGTTCCATTATGCCCCGGTCTCCCTTAAGGATAAATGCAGGGGGCGAGGTGAGCGCAAAGTAAATTCTACGGAAATTACGCGAGAAGACATAAAAAAGGGAACCCATCGCGGTTGGAGTCGTCGGAGGTCTCCGACACCCCTGTCTTGCATACATGCATCGCAAATTTATAGATCCGCACTTTTCTCTCTGGCACCAGAAGCGAATTATTACACCCGAGCGAACCGGCTTAATGGGATTTCGTAACGCGATGAAATTTGTGTGCCACGTTGCTAAATTTTAACGCTCAGTCTCGATCGCAAAATTATCGGCAACGAGATTTCCTCAACCGAATCCACCCTGTGAATATCAACATTCAGATGTGATTTTTTTTATTACTGCCAACGGAATCTTGCCAACCTTCGAGAAAAGCCAAATTGGCTGAGGGAACATTTTTTCAAACCGCGGTTATTTTCAATCGCTTTCCTCCTTGGCCGGAATTGGAATCAAAGATTTCTTTCGCAAGTAATCCGGGTACGTCCAAAGTTGGGGGTTCCGTTTCGCGAGGAGTATCGAGAACTGTTGGAGCTAGCGTACGAAGAAGAAAAACGAAAAACTTTCGAACTTAGCGAAGATATAACGGGTATTCAAAGAATTTACGTGACCGTCAGTCTGCCGGTACGTTGGTTGACCGTTCCGATTAGGATCGACTGCTTATCGAGAGAAGTATATACATATATATATATATATCTATAGAGGTGATATCCGAAAGTAGCCGGGCGAAGAGCGAGTTGTATAATTCATCGAAGAGGAAAGACGACGAGCAAGAGCAAGAGTAAAGAAAGCATCGGATGCGAAATGGTGGTACGGAAGGGGGGTACAGAAATAAGAGAAAAAGGGATGAAAGATGAGGAAGGACTCCCGAGACCTCCGGGGAAATTCGTACGATTGGTATTCTATAGGCAGTGGGAACGGCAGAGGGCAAAAGCTGTGGAAACCAGTACGAAAGTAGCTGGTCGCAGTCCCAGAGGTACGGAGGACTAATGGGAAAGCTTGCCGCCACTTTCCACCTTTCTTCAAAACTTCATCCGAAAAACTTGTCCTATAGTCCGTGACCGTGCTACTCCAGACACGTATATCCACACAAATCTTATGTATATATATAAATACACCATATATAGATTTATATACATAGGGTAGGTGAAGATCATGATTTTTTAAACAGGCTTTAAGTTTTGGTCGTCATTAATGAAGTTTGCCAGGAACATTGAAGTAATGAACTCAGAATTTTCGATATTTTCATAGCGTGTTTCGGTTGCAATTATGTCGTCCATGTGTATTACGGAAAGTCGACAACAACCTTCGTCGAATGTTTCTTACCGAATGTTTGTTACCGTAAAAGATGTTGCAGTCATATTTCCATGTCACCCTACTTGTCCCATATATATGGAACTTACACCTATGCACGACATGGACACAGCTAAAAACTCTGCAGCAGTCCGCTCTAACGACTCATCCTTGCGTTCTTGCTTTGTCATTTTTACAATGGACAGGAAAAATCTAGGGAAAAAAAAATACGGCCAAGCTGCGTATTCGCGATCTGTTAAAAGACGGAACGTTCATTGCGCACGGTGAATCCGAGCATCGAGCATCTTAATTCCATTTTTCTTGACCCTCGAACCTATCCGAGGGATTCCCGGCATGTCGGTATGTTTCGAGTGCTCTTCACCCCCTGGCGGTGATTTCTGTACTGGAGAGAAAAGTCTGAACTAACAATAAAGCCTGAGCGGTCGTGGCATTCGAGATACCCGAGAAAGCTATAAGGTATATGCGGTAGAACCGCCGAAGTGCAACGCGCCTCGTTGGAACGCTGCAGTGCCACAAAAGTGCGGAGAGCCGGGAACTCCGAAGAAACTAGGTCGAGCGTATTCGACCCTGATTATACCTTCATTTTTCCAAGCGCGTTGAAGCCCGGCCGAATGTCTCATCGCTAATCGGCAAATTTACAAACGTGCCGCTTCCGCGACTCTCGTCTCACGAGATACGTTTTTTTTGAATCCTCGACGAGGGATCAACGTTGGAAAAGTTATCGCTTCATCGTGACGATATTTGATTAGGAAAATTAGTTCTACGAGAAAGTTCTGTGTTCCGACTTCCTGATATTAGAAGCGAACCGATGGATATCGTGAGGAAGCGATATGAAAAAGTTTGATTTCCAACTTATTACAAACACTACGTCGCTACGTTAAATGAATAAATTAAATGGGTTACGCCATCAAAATTCTTGTCCCATCAAATTAATTTTCTCCGTGCGGAAGAATCGATATTGTTGCTCACCGCTTCCATCAATCTCATGATCAAATGTCCGTTTTTCTCGAATGTCCTCCGCCAAGGTGGCCATCGTTACCGTTACTGGAGCTCGTATTTTCGGGCGCCGCCTGCGCGTCACCGACTCTCAGCTCCGACGCTCCTCCACTTTCGGAAACAATTATTCCTAATGCAGTGCAGCCTCGAAACGGAGGATGCACGGTTGATGAGGGAGAATTCTAATAACGGATGGAACGCGTTTCCGTCGCGGTGTCGAGGCAGCTTGAGAGAAAGCGGGGCTGATTCGACCGAGGGTGACACGCTAAGGATTTCGCGGGACAATCGCTATTCCTGTCTGTTGCGGTTGTCGCTTCGCTCTGCTCCTTCGCGGCGGCACCTGCTGTACTTGTACGGAAAGCCCCGCGATTTCAGGGACTTCAGTTTCCATCGCACCGATTTCGAGTTCGTTCGGAGCTTATCTGCCTCTGTACTTTTATACGTCGGACGGCACCGCTTTTGGTCCACGGTCGTTTCAACGCCTAAGCGGGCGAAGTCTCTTACCGACGATGAATATTTTAAACGATCACGCCGCCGGTTGCCGCGAGGTTGTTCGCCTGCAGAATTTGTGGAACCAAAGAGCGAAATTCACCACCGCGATTTGGTGAATCGCGAATCACATTACTGCAGCCGATATTCTTGGTATGCCGGGACATCGATTGTGGAATGGTATTAGCCCGTTACAAGAATAAGCTATTGGAACCGAAATATACACTAATTTGATTTTGGACCATCAACGTTATGCAAGTGGGTGTCTAGGATTATTAATGGTGCGAGTTTCCAGCGGTGATCAAGGACGCGGATCGAAGTACCCAATTCGATGTCTCCGCGTCAATGGTTCATAATCTTAGTTGCTTACACGGAATCCGACTTACAGGTATCGCATCTAAGATTAAATGATGGAAATTGAATTAGATTGAATATGAATTCATGTAACTTGGTAGATTAATCTTGTTGTAAAATAATGATATTTTTAACAAGCGTCGCAAGCAATCGTTGAACGAAACAAGATCTTCATAAACCGATACCAGGAGAGATTGGAGAATGAACGATAAACAATCGGGCCACCGGACAGTCTGCAGGTTTCTAATGACTCAAAATCCTATTCTTTGCTGGTCCACACCCATAAGTGTGTGTGTGTCGAAGAGTTCTTACGAGAACTCCACGATGCATCCAAGATATCGACGGCCTCGTTCATACGAGCGGCCCTCGCCCACTCTCGAGCTATCTTGAATTCCCAGGAGCCGCATTACCTGAACAATGTTTTCCGTGTACACCGTTCCTCTCTCGCCAGTATCTACAGCACGACTACACGACACTACACAACCCTGACTTGAAAGCCATTTTCATACTGCACTTCGCGATCCCGGTAGAGCTAAGAGAACCAAAAGAGCTCGAGCGGCTTCTTGATAGGCACTCTACTTTAACCCTCGGAACTTTTGACCCTCCCGGATCCTTGACATCGCCAGCTGATCCGCACTTCACCCTTTATCGACCTTTCATCCACCCTGCTGCAGTATTCAACTCCACTCAACCATCCCCCAACCAACGATGTTCAGGGATGATGGCGTTCCCTTCGAGATTAGCGGTCATCCGGACGGCGCGAGTTGATGTCGAGGGGTCTTATACGATCGTAACTGTTCTCCTTTCGATTCAACATTCAAAAAGCTCCGCCATTACATTCATCTCTCCTTCCGTCTCAATCACTGCCCGCGCGATCTACTCCAAGCGAAACGACGCCCTCCTCCTTCATGCATTGTCCGCCCCAACACCACCCATAGATGTAGCAAGTTTTTCTCGGTGAAAAATCCCGCCCAAAGAAACCGTTGGCGAGGTAATCTCTCGACCTTTACCTTCCCCATCGTCCTCTCCACCTCGGACCTCGGCGCGCTTACTTTTTATAGACCACTGCCGGCATCGCTCCCACTTGATCTCAAAGTGTCTCGGGGATTAGTCTCGGCTTTCACACCCTTTAGCGACCACGTCGAAACACGAGTAATCTGCACCCATGGCACTTTGGCCGATTCCCGTTACGTCCGACCTCTCTTTGGAACTCCATTGCCTCGTGCTTTGTTGCCATCGGTGCTTCATCGCACGGACAATGCCCGATCGACTTTATCACCGCCCGGGCAACGATGATTTGCGTTAGCGTGTCGGAGGTAGCTCGCCCAAAAGGCAATTATGCTCGACCGCTCCGAAACATAAACATACCACCCGATGCGTGGCGGAACCGGCGCGCAATCGTAGTCGGAGCCGTACCAGCTCCACTCGTTACAATGCGGTACTGGGCCGGTGCGTCGATGCATATCTAACGTGTTGGGCAGGGGTCAAAGGGAATTCTCTCCCACTCGCGGCCGTTTATCGCCCGATCTTTCGGTCCCTCTCGCGCTAACGGGCGAACACCGCTCGACTGCCGATAGCGCGTGGTGCACTTTCATTACAATCGCCCGTGAGCCGAGCATATTAAAAGTTGCAGATGTACGACTCGAACGGATATGAACGCGCGGTCGCAGCTCGAAGGAACTGCTTCTGGCCGCGCTCGCTCGCTTATTACCAACTGGTAACTACTAACTGGCCATTATTGGATGCGAGAAGGAAAGAGGGCAAAAAAAAGTGAAAAGACATCTGCAGTTTAAGCGAACGGGCAGCTCCGGGAGCGAAACTTTCGTATGGAGCTATTACTTTTCCGTTGAAAAGTTCTGATTGTATTAATATCTTTGCATTCGGCTCCGGGCGGTTCGTACATTTTTCACTGCTGAAGATAACCCGGACGGAAATAAAATAAAAAATGAAGAAAAAAAAAATTTGGCGAACTTTGTGATCGAATATCCGGAAGATCGGCAAAAATTAATTCGGATAAATCGGCAACAGTTTGCCAACTTTCGTCGCTTTCACACGACCGGTTTCTACCTTACTTTGCTCGAGAGATTTTCGCAGATTATATCGCGTTAGATGCTCGAACGGCTCACGTGCAGACACGCGTTACCACTTTTTCCCACTGAAATAATCCCATCGGTCGGATTATACGAGTCCGCTATCGCAGTGTAATTTTCACTCTCTGCCGGGAGGCGAAAGATTTTCTCTCGGGGGTTGAAAATTTTCTCGTTCGGCGGGCTAAGTGCCCGGCGCTTCTGGTCCGGGGAAAAGCGGCGGATAACACGACGGAAATGATAATTGGGCGGAAGGTGGGAATAAAGAGTCAACGGTGGAGAGGGAGGAGGACGATGATTCGACAGGGTTAAGTCGGTAAGTACGTATTACGCGCGTGCTCGGCGCCGATAACGAGATCTTCGGAGCTCCGCGCTGCTGGTCGTTGCGAATTTCGGAATTAAGCGGGAGGTCGAGGAGCCCCGGGATTGGCAAACGTGTAAGGGAGAACGGAGTAACATAGGACAGTGGGGCAAATCGAGGCAAAACGCAATTTTTCAGTAACTTTTTGATGGTTGCGATGTTGGTGAATGGGCCAAAACGGCCTCGAAAATCTGAATGTACCGTGGGGAAAAAAATGGGCAATTGAACATTTTTTTGGAAAATTTAGGTGTTTTCCCACTGTTCCGTTTTGCCCCTCCTTTGCCATTTCGTCTTGCTCTCCCCTGTATAACTACAGCTGGAAGCGCGATGCGAAATAGCTTTTAGCGTCGGGACCAAAATCTGCTCGTGCATACTGCATGTATCAGACGGAGAAGCATGGGACCGGTAGTTTGCCCGATTCATCATCGAAGGCCCGCGTGGTTCCGCGTCCCTCGTACGCACAAACTCGACCCATTAACTCGTACATTCGACGGTAAATGGGTTACACCCTGCGGTCTTTCTTGTCCGACCGGCTCGTCAATCCATGCCACACCGCACCCCGATGACCCTGCCACGGTTCAAACGGTAATGTGGGAGTTTGTCCCGTTTACCAACTACGGCGATTTGCATCAAGCAGCGTTGAAAACAAAACGAAACACATATGTAGGAATAAGTTTCATTCACCTGATCGGAGGTGATTAATCGTTTAAACGCTTGATTTAGTTAAGAAAAAAATTTTACGCAAGTACATGAATAATATTCTACGACTGTTGTCCCGTTTACGAAATACGACCATTTGCAATCAATGAATCCAGTGACGTGGTGCAATAATCTGTTGGTCATAAACGTCAAATAAAGTATACGTCCGTATATAATATGTCCGTATATAATAAGTTCGATGATTTCGTCAAATTTCGAAAGAAATCAATACATTAACAATAATTGTTAGTAGCAATCAGAACTGTTATCGATACGACCGATATGCCCGCAACGCGCCTCGGGCCGATTTAATAATATGCACATAATTCACAGGGCGAGCGTGACATCACGAAGGATTCGGCGAATTACATATTGCGGATAATAAATCGCCACCGAGCGTGCCCACCCCTATCGAATTTTAACTGTAACTTGATTAATCACGTGCGCGAATAATATCAACGAATAAAATTTCATATAATTATTCGATATTTCGTTCTTCCCCTATATTTCATATTTTCGATTTTCGGCTGAGAGACAATGGTTGGCCAAGTCGGTGTCGAGAACGCTTCAATGGCCGGCTGTTCGACGGTCTCCGAGTCCGTTAATTTAAGGTTCTTCGGACGAGTGGTTCGTGGGCGCCGGGGCCAACATATATATTGAGGTGCATAGCGAATAAGCCAATGCACTCCGCTATACCTGCGACTAAACGGGAAGAAGGCTAGTCGCCTCGGGAATATCGCGAAGTCGTCCGAGCGCACGAGAGCCAGCACCGATGATGTTCAGTGGTTCTCAAGCTTTGCGCGCGTTATATTCCTCACCCGAACGCGAAACATTCCAGTTTACATAAGAAACGAGTAGTCGATACTCGAGTTCCCGACTTTCCCATACTTTTACTTTTTACGCCAAATCTTGTAACACACTTTTCCCACCAGTCGTCACTTCTAAGTGTTCCAGGAAAAAAAAAAAACATTAAATTCTTTCGCTTATTCTTAGTAAACTGCTGTTTTTTTTTTTTTTTGCTTATTCGATTCACATGTATTCTGCTTACTTCACAGGGAAAATAGAGAAAAAAACGAAGAATGAAAGCAAGTCACGTAACTTGGAAAGTGGATCGCACGAATGGAGCGGGAAGAGAAATAGGCGATATATCAAATTTCTCGGTTATTTTCTCACATCCATGAGGCGAAAGGTACCCCATAAGTTTATTCCCTCGACAGGGAAAATTGACACGTCGGTGGGTGCGCGAGAGCGACGTCACTGGCAATTCTTGTGTTCGGTCTTGAAGCGACTCTGAACCACGTACGTCGGTAGGAAGAATGTTTTTTTTTGTATTTTCTTTTTTTTTTTTTTACGAAATTGCCGAGCTGTGCCAGCTCGAAAAATCCATTTATCTTGGTGTGCGCGGTAAACTGCGGGTCGGGCGGCTGAAAGAATGCCGTTTTTGGAACGGAAACACAGTGGATGAAGCGCGCCTGGCGTATGCGTACTTACATGCCAAGTTGATATATAGCGAAAAAAAACTCTAGGGTGAGTCAGGGTGATATGGCCATAATAACAATGGTAGTCGATTACGCCTAGATTACGCATATGCACACATATATATATATACATTAACACATTAGCTGTAGCAACCTTCGACGGAAAATGAATTTACTGCGCAATTACTATATAATATAACAATTATATATATATAATATAATACAATAATAGTACTACCTCAATCTGTAATACTCCATGATCGGAGTCTGTGTTCATAAAAAGGTTACATGTTAAATGTCCGAAATACTGTATGAATGAAGACTCTGAACTAATTAGATTTTAGTAAATGTTTGCATAGCCTAGGTGAACTACAAAAAGACTTTCGTTACCTTTAGAGATATTACGGGTCGTCATATCACCCGTGCGCCCATATCCCTCTGAATTACCCTGCGTAACGTGTATCACGAAAATAAAACTGTTCAATTAATTTTTTTTTTTTTAATAAAAACTGCGTATCAATTTGGAGCTATAAAATGGAGATGGTGCGGCCCTAACGGATGAGCATCACTGGACTGTATTTTCATGCCGGAGGGACCACGCTTTCCGCGGGTGGGCGTCCACAAAGACACGCCCGCAAAATCCGGGTTCGGAATTGAATTGACCAGAAAAATTAGCACTTCGATGGATGTTTTATTCAGGACACGATGATATACGTGGGGAGGATGCGCGTCTCACAAAATTCATTTCGCTGCTCAAAGCACAATGCAAAGAATCAAAAGTATTAAATAGGAATAATTTTTTTTAACCCCTCGCGTATCGAGGACTTTTCGGCAACCGCAAACGACGCATACCTTCTTTTAAGTACAACAACGATATGAATGTTTGTAACAAATTTTCTTCCACCTTTTTGAAAAAATAACACTCAAAGGAACCTACAACGATTTTTTTAGCACCAAAAACATTTTTGGCAACGAAAAAAAAAATATCGTGGCTCGAAAAATTAAAACAAAACTTTCACTGGTGTAAATCGTTGCCAAATACCCAGAATGTCGGATTCGACGAGCACCCTGATAAGAACGTTTGAAATAAAATTTTGTCGAAAAACGATTCCATAGCAGGAATGAACGGCACGTCGGAGTCGATAAATAAACGCGCGAAGTAAGCGAGTCTCTCGACGAGGTGAGAGTTATGTCGGCTGAGACGTTCGAGGTATCGAAGTGCCGGTAATGCGAGCAGTGCAGCTGCGGCTGATGGCATGGCGAATGCACACCCGGCTAGGTCCTGCTGGGGAAGCAGATACCGATAGTGGCGGCTCTTGACTGCGTTCTGGTGACTAAGAAACTGCTATAGGTGACAAATTTACTGAAACTTCGACCTTAATCAAACTTTTCCTCTCTAAAAAAAACTTTCCCCGGCGAGTTTGATCATTCTCATATTAAAAGATTCTCCAGCTGCGGAGAGGGGGGAAATGGGTGGGGGGTTTACAGCCTCGTTTCTTGGCGATCGCATGATCCTGTCAGGTTTTTAGAGAAACGAGCGCGTCTTCCCTTCGTCGATGCAAAGAGGATATTGCATACGGAATGAGCGGTGAACCGAGATGAAAGCACCAATCTTCGAAGGATTTCCGATACTTGATGGAAGAGACACTCGACCTGACATTCTGGCCACGACTTTCCCGTGGACTCCACGCTCGAAGGCATAGTGCGGATATGGCCCTGCGAAGGACTTCGATATGCCATTCTGCGGGATTCTGTCGGGACAGTGGTGTAACGCCAGCGAGGTAGGAGCCGATCCGGCTGGGTGTTATGGACGTTAGAGTTGATTTTTATAAGTTGATAATCACAGTGAATGGTTATTTGTATTACAGAAGATGTAAGTAACCTGGCAAAACATTGGTGGCAGTGGATTTGCCAAAATATTAATCAATTTGTACTGATTGTCGTTCGGTTTTTCCACAGAATAATCCGTAACTGTTTTTCAATTCCTATGTATTACTTCTCGTCCACTTCAGTGAAAGATTCTTCACGAAGTTATGGTCTAGATATTTGATAGTATTTTCCGTTGAAAAAAGACAGACTTTGTTTGTCCACCGACGTAATCTCTTCGTAAACAAAGAACTGTAATTTTTTTGAAATTGGAGTTGGGAATTAGCGAGCCGAGCTTACGCGGAAAGTCACGCGAGGGAGTAACCGATCCGTCGGATCGCCTTGGCAGCCGAGCGTAATCAAGATATCCGTGATTATTATTAGATCTGTCTTCGTTCCTCTGTGACGACGCGAATAACTACGTGGAGACGCACGTGAGAAGGTGTATCACAGGTTTCACATAACTCACAAACAGATATCAAATTACAAAAGCAATCTCTATGTTTCAAAGTCTCGTTGGAGTACGCATTTTCGAGTTTTTCGGTGCCGACACCGTACAAAATGTACTCAAAACCTCCAAGCTAACGGTAAAAAAAAACAGATTACTTGTCTTTTCAATACTGTGTCATAAAAAAAAGTTATATCCAATAAATAAAAATGTATACATAAATATCTCACCTACAGTTCAAAAAAATTATTAGAAAAGAAATCGATCCGATGCGTGTACCGCCGATGCGAAGAGTTTGAAGTTCTGGCGCCCAAAAACCCGCCGCGCACAGCGCTGGCTCCCTGATTCTCGAAACTCTCAATTGGAACAACATATACGGCAGAGCGGATAGCGCGTACACTCGGAAAGACCTTGTACACCAAAGCTCGTCTCATTGTGTACACTCCGAGACTTCATTAACGTTATGCATCAATCGTCATTAGACGTCGAGGAAACAGCCCACCCGTGATGTACACGACAGCAAATTGGATCGAGGGTAGTGTCTGTTGCACATTGCACACAGGAGTTAAATAAACTTCTGTGACTGGGGATATGGAGCTGCGAGCGTGTGTGCTTTTTTAACCCTCCGTCACGGTCGCTCTTGTCTCTCCGGGGAGTCGTTGCTATACAAACTATGAGACGATCCACTTGATTCTCTCGCACCTTTGTGTACAAACTCATCCCCCGCCACGCTTTCATCACGCTTCATAAACAACCGAAGCATCCGAGGGATCCTTAGACAAGTAAAATTAAACTTGGAGTCGGTGGCCTCTCGAATTGATCACGCAAGACTTATCGCGGCCTAGAACTGCAACGCGGCAATTGGCGCGGAAACTCTGAGGGCTGACAAAAGAAGCTCGAATTTTCATCGAACCGTCTCGTCAAACTTCGCCGGGAGCCGAACGAGAAGACTTTTTGCTATAGCTGTGGTGAAAAAGGACCGAGAAAATAAACGCACTATTTTTCTGCCCTCTGCATAAACAATGCAACAAAAAATAGATCATGATCTCGCTAAACAATAGAAGTCAGAAAAGGCTTCTACGGAAATGGATTGCATCTTTGCCAAAATTAGAATTGCAATGATTAACGAATTAGCAGGAAGACTTGGTTAAGTGGATGTTACCATAATGCTTATCTAATGAACCGTTTACCATTGAACACACCCGTTTTACAAATCCCGGAACACACATGGTCCGCTTGCCTCACCGATCCAATCACTCTTTCCTAAATTGACGCGAACCCTTGTCCCAAGAAATTACCTTTTCAAATGTGCCCATCCGCCCTCTGCACGTGTATAACCGAAGGTCGTCTCAGTATTATTCAGTATTATATTGGCACGCTGGTTCAAGTCACCCAACGCTTCTACCGGGTAAGATAGTTGAATTTCGATGGGATCTCCCGTAGAGCCCGATGTCAGAGGCGCTCCTCGAGAACCTTGGATGCGATATCGTTTCGAGTATTCAACGAAGCGAGCTTGAATTCGAGGCACTTCTCCTGCAGTATTCGGTGTCTGATTACTTAAACTTCGAGCACTCGGGTGTCAAGTGGGCACTACATGCTACATACATAAACCTACGTTACGTACATATCCGCTTATGTATACTGTGCGCTCAGGAGGGATCTTCGGCGCCAACAGTCAGGCCTGTCCAAACATCGACAGATTTAGTTTCATTCTCTGATCCAAAGTGGTCATTGGAGTTGTTTGTACATCTGTGTCACCGCACGGGATAAGCATGAGGAATGTTGCTGCGTAGCTATTAACTAGCTGCTTTTCACACAGTCGCTCATGCACAATACACTTCCCGTCGTTGATGCCGAGTTTTTTCGGATATCTTGCTGGATGTCCTCACTGGATCGGACACATCAAGCGACATATACAGCAAGGTTCGATGTCTTGCTGAACATCTTCGCCATAGTTCAGACATCCATCAAGACATCCGGCGGAACATACATCATACCGCAAGTACATGCGTCAAAGATAGAACACAGGATAAAAACATTGGTCAGGACATCCATCAGGTAATCCTACAGAACTGGTCGTATTGCTTAATATCTCCAGTGCACTTAAGCATCGATCAACTTATGCGGTGGGACAGAAAAACCAGAAGAACCAGACCGCAACGACGAGCAGTGTTCATCGACGTTACGGATAAACCGTCGTGGTTGAGCAAATTTGGTTAAAACAAACAAATTTATTACAAACGATGCGACCATAGATTCGCGTGTGGTACTTTCGAATTGCGGTATGCTAATTTCGTATGGTTTTAAGCGAGGTCACAGACAAGCGGGCCAACGGTCGGCAGCGTATGGGAGAATGAACGAGTTTGCCGGGTGTGCGGCGAGAAGAGATAGAAGTTCATCCCGACAAGAGGGCTCCCCTTTAAATCGCGTTGAACTGGTCCGCTAGTAGCAGTAGCAGCAGCAGTAGCAGCAGCAGTAGCAGCAGCAGCAGCAGCAGCAGCAGCATCAGCATCAGCGATAGCAAAGCAGGCAAAAGTGTACGGTCGTGGGGCTACTCGTTGTTCCCGGCTGTTGGTCGATGGGTTTTCGAGAGTGAGAGGGTTCACTGAAATACGGTACAAGGTACACGGGAGGGTTGGCAGAGCGGGGAGTTCGCCAGCGAAATTTATCATGCGGCCAGAGGCCTACGAGTACTTCGGGAACCTCGGATCCCCGATCTCATCCCTTTCCACCCATGTTCGGCGCGTACTGTATGCCGACTGCCCTCGACACACGCGAGAGGATCCCGTTTATATTTCAACTGGACGATCATGTCACTTCGTTGCAAAATGAGCTCCCGATAGGACGGAAAAGGGTCTAATGGCCTAATAAAGGGAGATCGTATATCCCTAAAAGCACCCATTGCCATAGTCGAGTAGGCAATTTTTTCATGGGGAATAAATAACGTTCAGACTAATATCATTAGCCTAGGGAAGGAAGATCGTACATCAGTAAGAATACCAATAAGCATAGTCGGCTGGAGGAATTTTTTTTCCACCAGTTTTGTATACTGATATCGACGACTTCCTAGGGATTTTTTTAAAATAACAGATGAAGAATGTTCGGAATAATATTATCAGTCTAATAAAAAGAGATCGTATATCACTCAGAGTAGCGATGACGACAAGCGGGCTTGCAATTATCTTTTCCCCAGTTATGTTTATATCGATGTCGATAACTTCATTCGAAAAATTTTTTGGTAACTAAAAAAAATGTGAAAACCAATACTACCGGCTCAATAATAAAAGATCGTATATGATTCAGAGTATAGATGTGCATAGGAACTCGATTGTTCGATACCGTCAGTTTTTTTACGTTGAACATTTCCTAAGGTTTTTTTTCCATAACATTTACAATAAATCCTGAAAAATAACTGCGAGAGATCGTGCAGCCTTAAAAGTACCGATGAACGTGGTCGGACCACGCTATGATTTTTTTTTTTTCGCCAGTATTGCTTCGCATCGGCTTCGCTAACTTTAGATAGAGCAACTTGTAATTGTTATTTTCATGAAAAACAGAATAAAAATGCGAAAACTAATATTATAACGGCAATCCGCGATGTCGACATGCAAATCCGACTGCGTTGGTCTTTTCACCGCTAACCGCATGAGAAAATATTTTGAATAAACTTTTGGCGAAAGCGCGAGGGCGCGGGTTTAACATGTAAAAAAAAAGTTTTCTGAAAAGCTCGACTTCACAGAAAAGTCACGGATAGAGAGAAAGCGGCGGACCGACCCGTGGGAGCAGCTGCGGCAATGGTTCCGTCGAGTGGTTAGTTTCGTCGACTCGACTCTGGATCAGCGAGAGAACGAGCATGCGGAGTCGCCGGACCGCGAGAACGACACCACCGCATACGTTGCATACACGCTCTCCCCCGCATGTGCATCGTGTTCGGGCGAATGCTGCACGAAGGCACGCCAGTTCGCCAAGCCGACGAAACGCCGCCAAAGCTTTGTAACTGCGTTATTCAGAAATCCGGCGGTTCGAAGTGCGCGTGGCCGAAAGAGCAACCGGAAACATTCGCACCCGGAGTATTTTAGATTTTCGCGGTTGTGACGTAAGTTTTAATTCTGGGCCGGTTGAGGTAGCTCTATCTAAAATATAGAATCTGAAATAATTCATGTACGATACGGATAACGAAAAGATTCATTTTGCGTAATGCTGATTCCAAAATTTTGTTAAAAAAATTAATGAAAAAAAAATACCAATTAAATATCCAGTAATCGCGCTTGTGCCAATTTCCGGACACCGTATCGTCGGTCTTTTAACAAAGTGCAAAGATACCAAATGATTTAGACTCAAACATTATACAATTTGTAAAACTTCCACAAGGTGTATCACTTCTATGACTTGTATAATTTATGCAATTTTTGCGACTTTTCTAATACAACAAATGTTTGTAGATTACAAGTGTGAAGCTCAATTTTCGATACTTGAATCCGCTATAAATCAAATCTGCATAATAGTGTCCGATGCAGGGGGGTGTGTCCGAGCATTGATACTTTTACCTTCGGTCCGTTAGCCGGGTCAACCGTGGCGAGCGAGGTCGGTTTATATTTTCACGAAGATTTTCACCGGTTCGAATTTCAAAGCAATTTTCGGAGCCGGAAGGGTTCGTGACTCGAAGGCGAAACACACCGCCGTCGGGCAGAGGTGGGGGGCATAAAAGGGCAGAGGGGAAAGCGCACCCGGAGGATATCGTGCCACTATAAGAAATTGTGAAAATTGCTCGGGGACGTGCCTCCTCGGAAGTTTTTCGTATCTCTGGTTCAAGAAGAAAGAACATTGTTATTTTCTCAGATACGTTTCTCGAGATTTTTCAGATTTTTTTATATTGCCGAATTTTTTATCAAACGATCCGTCTTGCCGCGACGCCCGGGGAAACTGCTGAACCAAACGAGACGGAAACTGATTGGCCGACCGTTCCGTCTGCGCGAAAATCAACAGTAGTTTTTCTCGATGTCAAAACCGGGAAATCATACGAATTTTCCGGGAAATTCAACGGGTTACTTGAGTGACTAGGGGTAAAATGGGAGCTTTTGAAATAACGTACGTATCATTCACTTATAACTTTTCAATAGCGCTCAGCGATGTTCCATTTTGCCACGAACCGCAATCTTACTAGAATAACCTAAATTATTATTGAAAATCCTCATTTTAAAATTAAACATTTTTCAAATATTTTTCTATGCCAAGTTCGTCCGAAAGCGCCCTTTTCCTCGAATACTCGAACATACCTAATTAATTAAGGAACTACATTTCTCGATCAAACAGCCGATATTTAACTGCAGAATCGTCCGAACTGCCGCAACGTTCCTCTCGTTTGATCCACCACGTTTATCCGCCGACGCACCCCGCGAAGCGCATTAATCCAACACGTACGTGCGTTCGCAACGGATAAAGCGGGCATAAATGATTTCAGCCTCACGCCATTGAGACACACTCGCAGTACCGGGCGTATTGTGCCTTATCCCTCTCGGTGGTGTAATCCGAGTGCGATCTCCCGAGTCGAGGGACGCACAGCGGCCTGAGGGATCTTGCGGCGAGGCAACGAGGCGCTGTAAAGGACTAAAAAAAAAAAAAAAGAAAAAAAAACACACAAAACACTGACTCTTTCCCCTCTCAGTGCCGCTCGCCGGTTTGTCTTTCGTCTCTCCTCTAACGCATCTCCTTTCTCTCCTCCGCTTATTTTACCACTCAATCTTCCGTCTCGGATGCTGCAGCGTCTCTCCAGGCTTCCCTTTCTCCCGCTGTGGAGAGCGAACGCGGCCAATGTTCACCGACATGATCCGCTCCTTACATCCTGCTCGGTCAAAGGCACTGGCGGGCGAACAAAGAAACGGAGGTACCGAGAGACCGATCGACTCTCGGAGGATCGGACCGAGCGAGAGATAAAACGAAGGAGAGAGGAAGCGAAGAGGGCGAGGTGAATCGAACGCGGGAAGAGGAAACGAAGATCCAAAGTGGATGGGCATTAAGCGATCTCTTTGTCGCACTCCGCTGTCGGAGTGTGGCTGTGCACAATGTAGCTGCAACGAACGTATGGAGCGGAGCTTTGAGGACAGGATGCGATCTTGTCGTTGAGACTTCGACTCGCGCATTCGCACCCCGTGGCCACTCGAGATATTGCACGGGCCGTGCTGCACAATGACGTGTAATCCCTAAAGCCGATGTACGGGAATTTTTTCTTATTTTTTTTTATCGAGTATGGGGAGGGTTTGAGTCTTAGAATAGAACAAATTTTACGGTGCGTTTCGTTGGAGATAAAATGTAATATGAAAGGAGACATATAAGTTGTATAAAATATCGAATCTTTCGCGTTTTTAACCAATTCAAACTCCGACTAACTTCAGTAACTTTCGCGTATTGAGTTTCGTCGAACGTTAAAGCTTCTCGAGACTAGTTGAATCTTAACAAGTTTATTTACCAATCAAGTTTCATCGCATACAAAACATTTCGGATTGTAAAGCCGGCTCAAACTTATTAATTTTTATTAAAGGTAAAACGTTTTGCCTCTCGAGGCGAGTCGAACTTCAACCAACCTCACTATCCTCTACCTATCAAGTTTAATCGAATACAAAGCATTTCGCCTCTTCGATAAGGCTGAACCTCAACCAACTTTACTACCTTTTAGTCGACTATCCCGGATGATAGGAAAATCCGTGCCTCGCACAACACACTCTACTCGCGTCACGATACGCCTCATCGCAATCAAAGATCAAAAAAAAATATTCGTCCGACATAAAGTTCCGGAGGGACGAGAGGACAATTATCGTCCCTCTACCTCGAGCCATCGTCGCGCTCATCCCCGGAATCCACCTCGAGGTTCGGACCCACGCGAGCGTCGTATCCTCAATTACCGGTCGAGCTTGTAAAGTCTACGAGCAAACACAGCCGTGGAGCAGAGACGGGACGTGAGAGGAGAACGACGAGAAGCGCTCGTCGGCAGGTCGGCCCGGCTCGGGGATGGAACCGAGATTCCCCGCGGGCAGTGTCGCGAGTTGAGGAGAAACCTTCGTCACTCGAGCGCGCGCCTCGCACAGTTGGTCGTTCGCCGTTCGCAACACGACCCACGGGTAACTCGACGAGAGTCGACGGTGGTTACTTTCCGAGGTAAAACTGGCTCGCATCGTCGAGCGAAACCGAGAGCCTGAAAGACACCGAGATGTTCACGTACCGAGGGATGAGGTTACCGGAGCGACACAAGCTCGTACTTAACCCCGTTTGGGACATATCTCAGTGAGTGCCGCGAAGCCGGAGAGCTTCGTTCCCCCATTATGAAGGCGATAGGTACGCGTCGAATCATCTTCGCTGCGTGTGCGAACCAAACGAGTAATGGGACATTGAGTCCAGGACCGTTTGTCACATCGCGGCAAAGACCCAAAAGCATCTGATAAATACGTAACGACGTTCCAATGGTAACAAAAGTATTTTCTGTATTTTTTCCGTTGCGGTTGACGCTTCGGTCGAAATGGAATCTTTCGGTGTGGTTTAATTTCACTCGATAAAATGTGACAAAATTCTTGATTCTGCGGTATGTTTTGGGGACATTCAGTTACTCAGTTTGATCCAAAAATATGGAAAGAAATACGCATTCGAATCAAAGGACACGTCCGGACTTTTAGGGATGTTACAGAAATTCTCAATTTTGGGAAATGGCTCGGGGACATTGGAAAAGCACCGAAATGTGGTGTAATTTAATTCTACCTAATCGATTAAAAATTTATCGAGTCAATGACTCAAATTATCTGAAGAAATATTCGGCAGGAAGATGCGCTGAACAGGGTGATGGAAAAATTCGAAACTGAAACAGACGGGATCGGAGGCGGACTGAACGATACGTGTGATGGGGTGGGAGAGATCATGAATGCTCGCCGTTAACTGGCACGACGTTCCTCGCTATAATAGAATCGATGGCAACACCGCCTGTGATCGTTATTGCTCCGGGCGTGAATTATTATTGTTTTTTTTGTTCTTCTTTCGGAACGCGTCTCCCGACATCGACTGCGATCGTTATCCGACTCGTAATCCGATAGACGGATGAAAAATGGAATTGACGAGTGAGCAGCGAAAAGCGAGTTACGGCGTTCGTTGGTGGGGGACGGGGAGGACAACCGAATGATTTACGAACACTTTGAAACGCCTCGATATCGGTAACAACGTCACGGCCGGTGTGGAATAATCACTTCGTTATTTCTCCACCTGGGTGTTATCCACTTTTTTTTTCGGACATTAATTTATCGACAAAGTTCGACGATAGAAAAAAAAAAACAAAAAACGAAGTTCTTCGACACACATTCTCTTGCCGTAGCTACGAACTGGAATATATATATTTTTTAAAGGTATTGTCAGAGCTTTCGAATACACGGAGTCGTCTTACCGCCTGTGTCTAAAATATATTAAAAATAATAAATAAATTGGAAATACGATAAAAATATAAAATATTGAAAATTCCATGAACATCACTGTGAGTATCCGTGTTAGTATTTCTGAGCATCAGCATGTGTCTGTCCATAAACTTCGTTATTCCATACGTTATTTAAAGACACATGCGTTATTGCATCGAAGCACATTTGCTTCTCTCGAGGATTCGCTCCATTGGTCGACTCTTTCATACGAACACGATAATACCTCTGCATACCGCCGGTTCGCATTGTCGACTCGTATTCCGATATTACCCCATCTCGTCAACGTTCCAAAGCCCCCGGGCGTATCCATTTCGCATGGAGAGTCGGAAAGCGCGGTGAACGGGGAAGCGACGGGGCACGAAGAGATGAAGAAGCAAAGGAGAGTATTAAACTTTCCGACTCGCAGGCTGTTCTCCTTCGAATGTACATGGTGGTTTACCAGTCCGCGTATTTGCACTATACGTATTTCCGGGCAAAAAGTATTGCGGAACACCTGCGCGAGAGATCGATAGACGTAGATCCCGCGCTACAAAAACGCCGTGTCGCGATCTGTGTCGCGTCCCCGCGCTAAAACGGAACGGCGGAATCGCAATTTTTGGTCCGCGTGGGAAAACACATTTTACCACTTGCGCCGGACCACCGAACAACCGCGAGTGCAATAACGTTCGGGCAACGCGGTACGCGAACGGTCATAGTGTGCCGACACGAACGGACTCTGTAAAAAGATCGGGGTCGCGCGTGTGGATCATTATGGCGCGATTTAATCGCCGGGCAAACCATGCCGCGGAAAGAATTGCAAGTGGTAAAAAAAAAAAAAAAAAAAAAAAAAAATCCTCGCGCACCACCGTATCGCAACGGACCGTGGTAATTACGGGAAGTAAATTTTTCGAAATTTTCGATGACGTCATACCGGAATAACGTCGACCCAAATTCGAAAATTTCATTTTTCGAGCGGACGCATTTCCGGGCGAATAATTTAATTTATCACGGTGAAACTTAATTATTTCCGGTAAATCTGTGGAAATCCAAAAATCGGATCTGTAAATTCCGCGGTCGCTTTCTTCCTTCCATTAACAATTGATACTCCAGCAGCAACCTGTTGGTGTAACATAAATTATGAATAAAAACGCGAGCGATAATCGGAACGAATTCAATAAATTCTCGGACGATAACCCCTCGAAATAGAATCTATTTTGGATGGGGGTAGCGAGGAACGAATTTGCTGAATAAGCTACTCGAGCGCCTGCATAATAAATTAAATTCGATTATCGTGTACTCAGCGTTAACCGACGGTAGATCAGCGGTAATTAGATTTGGACGTTATTCACGAAATCCATTTGGAACAAAACGTTTTTAATTGATGAGGCAAATCGGCTAATCAGCGGCGTTCGGGTTGGTTCCGCGAGGTTAATTTTCGTTGTGCAACGTTGAGTTTGTAATAATGAATCTTGGAAAGCAACATTTACAATAAACCGCAACCCCCGACTATTCGTTCGCTCAAATCCTCAGCTCGGAAGGTTGTCGGTAAAATAGAATTAACCTTTTCAATTGACGATAACCGCAATGATTTTTTTTTTATTACACGCGATGCGCAAACACGATTGATCCATGGAAATAAAATACGGCTCGCTTTACGGATATTTACCGACACGCAAGTTTTTTTTTCTCAAATAAATACCGTAAAACATAATTGAAAAACGGATTTCTCTTTGGTCGAAATCGATTCGTCATATTTATCCAGCGGTAAATCATCCGCTAGAATCGTATCAAAACAAATTTCATTTTACTTCCCAAAAAAATATTTAACTCGAATCAAACAATTTGTTCTTTCACGCAAGCAACAACTTTTCCAAAAAATTCTTAAAACAAAACCTTCGCAAAAAACTTCAGGGAATCGCTAAAAAAAAAAAAAAAAAACCACCGATTCAGTTTCCCATGAACGAAATTTCACCCGTGCCGAGAACCGAGCTTTTTGATTATAATTTTGTTTTTATTTTACAGCCGAATTCCACACCGCGGTATTTTGGCCTTTGGGATCGCAGCTCTCGAGTCGGGCCATGTAGAGAGAGGCGGATTTATCGCTGCGATTGCTCGCGGACGTGAGAGTCGGCGAAAAATCGAAGTAGGAAAAAATTCGGGCGTGTCGCACTATTGCATCGGGAGTCGGTTCCTCTTTCGTCCGGTCGTCTACACACACGCGGAACGAAACAGCCGTGGTAACGCCGTCGATGTCGACGTCATCAGTGCGAACAATTCCGGGAGCCTGCCGGACGAGTTTGGATACATGTGAACGAGTTTGCGTGTAACACAGTCGAAGCATCGGGCACGAGGCAGTCAAGTGATGCGGTCAGGACCTTTCGAGAGTCCCGACGAGGGAACGATCGATGACAACACGAGAGCTTCCATCTGTCTGTCGACGTTAAATAACGTGCCGCTGATACGTATAGGTATGTAAACGCGGAGTTGACCTCGCCGCGTCGATTCGGCATCGCATCGTTCCTCTCTCCGATCCATCCCAAAATCGAGCGAGCCTTTACCGACGATATGACCCAAACTCTACTCTGCGGAACGTCGATCATCCATTTTTAACGACACGTGACAAATGCGAACCTAAAGACCTATGTCCTGTCTGGAATGAAAAGTCCTTTTTTGTGCGATGAAGAAAATGAAGATGAAAACGAGAAGACCTTGGTCACTTCCGATTTTATGGTTGTTTTCTGTGGGATGACAAAAATAAACATTGAAATGAAAAAAAAAAAAAAAAAAAAAAACATCCGTGTTTTGATCGCAATCCGCCTGACGAATGCGAATCGAAAAACCTCGCCGCCGATATTAAAATTGATTTCTGGACGATGAAAAAAATAAGCGTAGATGTGACAAAGAGTGAGGAAAGATAATTGACGATTTTACGCAAACTCGACTCGACGCTTCGTGCACGATTTTTTAACAAAAGATTACATTTAGTTTTTGTAGTTCCTGAACCAAATACCAAATCCGGATAATACCTATGTGTATGCAAATGTGAAGTTTAGCTGACCCACCTCTGACGCAATCGGATAAAACTGTCCTCGAGTTGCCCGTAATACATTTTTAATAACGGACGATGAATACCAACCGAAAAAATTTCTGTCCTCTCCAGTATTAAAACTTGCTTTTGCACGCCAAAAAAAAATTTCCGAAAACATGATCCTGAAAATATCTGCACCAGACTAAATTTCATCGAGTTATAACAGCAGCATTTTGCAATCGTATAAACTTTAATGGGGGAAGTCCATGTAATTAATGAATTTCTACAAATAAATGTTATGTGATACAAATGTCTTCAGAGGCACGAATTAAAAATCTCTACATAAAAATCCACATCTCCACAACCCGCTCGAGAATCTTCTCGTCCCATTGTGAGCGATGAATTTCTAGCGGAAAATACCGAAAATCATGTGCTTTTCAATTTTTTAATGGGCTTCTCGACAATGGAACGAAAATAAAAATTAATAAAAACAAAAATTCATAAACGGGAATTTCGTGAGTTTTTGAGAATTCCCGGTATTCGGTATTTCGTCGAACGAACGTGACATTTATGGAATATTGGTGATTATTTCGCCCAAAGTTAGCGATCAGCAAATTATTATCATAAATACCAAAAATTCACGCCCCCTTCCCACTATGAAAATTATTTTCCGAACAATGTAAAAAAGATAATAATGAAAAAAAATTCGAGAACTGAATCCCAAACCGTTTTAATAATATCCGACATTCGGTTGTTCGAAGAGCAAACGTGACATTTATGCAATATCGCACAGCGCGCGAAGTTTGATGATTGTTTCGCCGAGCATAGCTGCACCATGACGAAGGTAATCGAGCGTTCGATCCGGTCCCCGGGTGTTCCGGGCGGGAGTGTAGAGCTGACCGTCGAGAAAACGAGTTTCGGCGAATTCGTGACTGGACGTCGGACCGGTGAGCCGAGGAAGAGGAGCGCTACAACACAGGGAGAGAATCCGTGGCCGTCCAGTCACCGCCGCCGAGTCCCGAGGCAGCCTCCCGAGAGCCGCAACGATACTCGGACGTACATCGCATACCGTGAACTCGCGCTGAGAATGTGGCACGCCGCGTTCCCGTAGAGAGCCACTCCGCGCGGCCACCGCTCGCCGCGGAATTTCAATGAATTTACGAAGCCCCGACTGAGTCACCCGGTGAGCCGCTCTAGAAGACGCGAAACGCGCGCGCGCGCTTTTCCAGAAACTTTAAGCTATTTCCGCCCTGGGCGCGGAAGACCGTGCAACTATAATATCCGTGACACGCCTCGGTATGACGGAGTAAATTATAATATTAAAAAAATATTTATGTATGAAAAAAAAAGTTGCAAAAAAAAAAACCAAAATAAGTTGGGCGTATTCGTATTTGTTTGCTCCGTCGGATTTGATGAAGGGCAAGAGTGAGGAGGAGGGATGGTATTTTTCAACTGGTTTATCCGGGAGTTGAAGTGGGAAGGCCGGTTGATCGTTTTTATTTTGCAAAATCAGCGGAAAAAAAATGTTCGCTACATTTTTTTGATACCAGCTGCGATAAATCGCGTCGGGTCAAAGCTCATCGGCGAAGCAGGCGAAAGAATCACCGTAGTTCCGGATCATTTTTTACTCCGTGGAATTAACCGAGAAAAATCATATTTTAATTTTCCTAATTTTTTTCCATTGAACAAGCAAACAAGAAAAATGATCGTCCGCGAGCACAGTTGAAAATTAAAACGTGGACAAATTTACGGTTATTTCAATACTAAAAAGTCACGTGAAATACGGTAATATTTTTGATTGGCTAAGCTTCGAACGTGGGTTCCAAATATTAAGAGTCCTTGATCAACCGTAGAGCGCATGCGTGTGGCCCTTCTTCGGGAAAGGGAAGAGCATAGTGTCGGCTAAAAGTGCGAGCTGACACAATGCGGAAGATAACAGAGCGGAGGGCAAAGTGAGAATCAGCGAAGCGTAACGAGTAGAAATTAGCTCGGTCCGTAGCTCGGAGAGGTCCACGAACGTAACTAACGTGCTAACTCGGCATGTCGGAGTCGATGAAAATTGCGAACGCCGGGCGTTCGAGCCGCTTATGCGTTCGGTAGTGTCATGAGCATTATAAGTGTCGACGCTCCGTTATTCGACAAAAATGCATTTTTGGAAACAGTGCATTTTTCGGGGAAATATATATATTTAAAAAAAAATTTTTTGTCCATGAAATCGGTTGGTAAATATGCGGCTTGTAAAATAAACGTTTTTCTTCGAATGGCCCCGTTCCTGAAGCTATTTAAATCTCACCACTGACTCTGCATTATCCTTCTTAACCATTTAAAATATACCGAGAGATAATCCATTATGTATTACGACGAATTCAGCATATACTCGGCGATATTGATCATTCTTCAAAAATCCTCAGTGCTAAAAAAATTTATTGATGACTTTATGCGCTAAATATGTTTCATCGATTAGTCATGGCCCGAAAAGTATTTTAATCTCATCTCGCGTCTGCGTCATAGTTAAATTAGTGACTATTGAAAATATACTTAATGATTGATTTTTTGTATGTGAATAAATCTGCAGGCATTTACATTAAACACAAAACGTACATTGTACGATCGATTTTCAAAATCTCAGTGCTGAGTAAACGTATTAAGAGCTTCAGAGTATATCACAAAGAGGTAGAAAAAACGACAAATAAACGAGGTCAATATTGGATTAACGCGAGACAGCGGAAGATTTTTAAATTAAATAAAAACTCTTCGTTATGTGTACTGCAGAAGAAGACAAATTTTATTACTCGGATGATTCACAAGGTCCGATCATTCTCGTGGAAAAAAAAAACTGGAAGGAGTGTCTGGTCGATGTCTCATCAATTATTTAAAGTCTCGGAGGGAATTTCAGTCCCATCGCTGTATCTGCGTTATAGTCAAAAATTGAACTATTTAAAATACATCTTTAAAGACAAAATACTCTTACTGAAGAAAAAAAAAATCTTAAAAATAATTGAAATTAAAAATTAACGAAATACATTGCGTACAATATGACGTAAAAAAAAAAGTCGCAATGATCAAACGCATTAATAAATTCGGTGCATGTGCGAATGAAGAAAAAAAAAAATTACGACCTCGAGATCGCTCGAAAAAGGAAAGATGTGATGGAGTTTATTTGAACAACGAAATTTGTACGCTGCTGTTGCGTGCATCGCTACCCGAACGGACCTCAGCAGAGTTCCCGTTCTGTATACGCAGACACGGTTGCACGATAATAAGCTCGGTACTATACATCGCCGGTGCGGCTATTCGAGAAATTACTTCGGGCGGAAAGGATTTTTCGATAAGAATCGTACGGAGAGCGTGCCGTTTGCATTATTCTCGAAACGATCCACTCCCGCTCACTGCCGCTACGGATGTGTACACGTTTCTATCCGAAATCTCGCCGATCTCCGACCGTTCGGATGATAAAGTTAATTTAAATAAATGTACACGACAAGACGGAATGTTTTTTTCTCTCGTTATCTCCCTTGCGGCAGCAGATTCATTGTCACGTGCGATATGTAGGGCAGTGTGGGTCAAAATCGAACAGTTGGAACGAAACCTAATTTTCCAATATCTTTTGGAAGCAACAGCACGGTAAAATGAGTCTATAAATCGGACGGGGCAATATGGACCATCTAAAAATGTTTAAAAGCTGCGCCTTGCCTCGCTATCTTATTTTGCCCCACACTTTCCTCAATATACACATTTCCTTTACCACTGAGCGGTAACAACGATTCGCCTATTTGACTGTACTCATTATAATTCCACCGTTTAATATCCGATCAACACTCCCGTCATCTCGTTTATATATACACATACATATATATAGAAATGAGGGCATTTGAATGTGCAAAGTAGTTAATTTTGAAAGGAAAATACAGGGTGAATTATTGGAGCTGGCTATAATGGCTGCTGAGATTAGAAACGCAGCATCGGGACTGCTTTTCAGCGAGCGAGTGAAGTGAACCGGATGACCTCGTAGCCCGCGCGTCCTCACCGCCGTTGCTTTCCTTTCTCATCCGTTTGCTTTCATTCACGGCTTGTATATTTCTTCCTTTTTTTTTTCATCCTCTCTTTCTCGTTCGGGCCGTACCGAAAAGTTCAAAAGAACGAGAGGAAGGAGCGTACCCGAGGCCAGGGTTCGACAGGCGGCGCGGTCGTCTCCGCGGCGTTGCTCGGTCCCTTGTAAAGGTCTGCACGCTGCGGCTACCGCTGTGGCCGATGCCTCGCTCCGAGGCGAGATTCCATTTCGAAGCGAAGACACGAGAGAGAGAGAGAGAGAGAGAGAGAGAGCGCGTGGTTCACGAGCGACTGTACGAGCCAGCAGCTTGTAGTCCGAAAGACAATGCTGCGATATACCGAACAGACGAGAGAAACACTGTGCGGCGTCATTTGTCGAGAGGCAAGAGCGACATCGGTCCGACGGAGAGCGTCCATGAAAATTCAGTCGACATGGACGCACTCGCCGGTGCGAAGATTCGCGTCGCGAAAAACGCCAAATTCTATTCACACGAAAATAAATAAAAATTTGTGGATCTACGTTGGTAAGACGATAATAAGTAAGTCGATAGGATCGACCGATTAGGAAACGGATTATTTCCTCGCTTCGATAAATAAAGAGACGTACCGACGTCTCCGTCAAAATTAATTAAATATATTTTGACAGTATTAAATCCGATTGATAAGCGAAATTTCAGATGTACGTGTCAAATTACGTTCACAAATTGAATTTAATTACCGACAAAATTTCTAGTGGGTTTTGCCATTGCTACTAAATTAATCATTATCAAATATTCATTTAATAAATATTCGATTAAGGGAAAGAGATTTGAAATAGTACGGGGGGGTAAAATGGGATAACGAAGCAAAAGGTGATCGTTCGTTAACTTTTCGATGGCGGCGGTGACGATGAGCAGGCAAAACGGAGTTGCAAAATCTGAATATATTATAAATAAAATAATTATTATTATCGTACAAACGAATCTAATCCGTATCGACGACCGTCTAAATATTCAGTGTTCCGACTGTAAGCCGTGCAGGTTCGACATAGATTGTCTTTAATAGTCGAAAAAGTGGATTTTTTCACGAATACCCTGTGCAAGTAGCGTGACACAACGGTGGTTTTAAAATTATTTTTCCGATTAATCGAATTATGAAAATAAACATATTAAATCCGTTGAAGCACAATAATTTTAGCGAAAAAATTATCGACTTTCCTGACGAGTTATCCGAGTCATTGTTATTATAATTTTGGCTTGGAAGATTCGGGAAACCAGAATATTCGCATACCAACGAAATCTCGATATTCGTAGCGTCGTAAACCGATTGAACCGCTTGGCGCAACTAGTGAAATTGCACGTTAAGTTGCCCAATATTTATGCGAGCTACTGTTGAAGCGATAACATTATTATTATTATTATTATTGGATCGATGCATCAAGTTTGTATGGGCGAAATAAAAATATTCGACGATACGTCGTATCGTTCAGGTGTGGGTAATTTTTTTTTTTGCAACGACGAAGAGTTTGTGTTTTACGAAAAACATGGAGGGAAAAAAAAAGAACGAATCCACTCGAAAATTATAGAATTTCTAACCGAGCTATTCGAGGAATTATTATCGGATCGGCCCAGACGCTTCGCCGGTCGAAAATATTCTCATGCCGATATTTACCCTTGTACACTAATTAACATGCTTCCCGTATCGCCATGAATAATCGAGCGATTTCAGAAACGACTGTACAATTTTCGGCGAATTCGAAATACGAAAAACAACGAATACCCGATTAAAATGTCGCAACAAACCGATCCGGTACAAATTAGTTCGAGGCTCACCCGAGAGTCCTTGTGAATTATTCGAAAGCCAATATGGAACGTGCAAATAAAAATTACCGAGCCCACACTGCGATTTATCGAAGGCAAAATATCGCGCGTTAATGAAATCAATTATTCGTCTATCGTACGGATATTCAATTGAGTTTGACGGTGGAAATTAGCAGATGAATGTCATTATTTATTTATTTATTTTTTCTATTTTAATTAATGGAATGATAATTTATTGACGAGCTTCGCACGAGTGTAAGATTAATTATTGTATACGATAAGCGCTTTGTGATTCGAGTTTCGACCAATAAAACGTGTTCCGGATCCGATGAATAATATTCGCGTTACGCGCGGCCGACCTTGTTCAAGATGGCGCACGACGGAGACGCTGTAAGTACGAGGGAGATTCATATTTATTCATCACGCAAGTGCGTGTTGTTTGTACCGTGGATCGAACGCGAAGAGAACCATTATAATTCTATGCTGTCAGGTAAAAAAAAGATTTATATTTAAAAAAATTAAAAAAAAACCAAAGTTCAAATTTAAAATACACTAATATTTTTTTGTCACCGGGTTTACAAACTTAATTGCAGTAGAGCGATATTTAATATGGAAAATCGAAGGAATTTATCAGTAAAATATTATTTTTTGAAATTTCAATCCATTTTATCGATCGAGCGTGTCCGTGTATTTTCATGACATGGCACAACGATAATAATTATTGCCGAGGAGAAAAGCAAAATGATAAAATTCAGTTGGAAATAAACCGGAAATTTTTCATCGAATTTCGTATCAGAGTTGAATCATAGCGAGGCAACCATTTTTAATGTCTACGGAAGGACTAAAAATCCAACGTTCAGTTAATTGTTTCGCTTCAGTGCCGGAAGGTAAATACAATAAGCGCAAACAAAAGGAAAAATACTCGGGCCGATCTCCGAACGCGGCGAAGACTGTCGCAGATAGAAAAAAAAAAAGAAAAAAAAAATTGTCGTAGCGCAGTGACGGATGAAGTTCGCGACAGTGAAAGAAGTAAAAGGCGAGCGCGAGTAAACAAGAGCAGTGAAAAGAGCAGAGACGAGTCAGGACGAAAGGAACGCTAAGAGTCAGAACTATAATAATGATATTCTGTCTCAAAAGAAGAAAAAAAAATTCAATTTTAAAAACACCAAAAATGCATAATCCCATTTTCCACCAAACCTCAATGAGAGTGTGACAACCATTTTGAATAGCACGAGGCGTTCGAACGATTCAATTTTTTCTCGTCACTACCGAAAAACAAATACAAAATCCAAAAAAACAAAAATACCCAAGCGAAACCCCAAAAGCAAAGTGTTCTCTTCAACAAAAAAAATTCGTTCAGAGTGAAAAAAAATTTGTACTTATCATCGACAACCTTAAAAAAAAAAAAAAAAATTATCTCATGACCTTCCAATCGCTAATTTCCATCGCACGTCCCAAGTGAAAACTAAAGTTGTTAATTCCTATCGAAATTCCGTATACGGATTCGACAAATCTATTTGTTCGTTGTTGAGTCGTAGCGCGGAATAAAATTCGCCGTAGTGAAAGAAGTCGAACGCGAGAGCGCAGCGATTACGGGAGACGTAGAGACAGAATTTCAGACGAGTCTCCAGCCGACTCCCGGCGAAAGAAACGCGAAGCGCTCTGCGAGAGCGGGGAAGACTTTGGGGAGGGGGAGTAAAAAAAGATCAGCACTTACTCCCATACAAGGCGGTCCTCTTCCCGTCCCCCGGCTGAGCGAAGTCTCAGCGTGGCCTCGGAGAGTGGGGGGGGGGGGGGGGGGCGAACACACGAGAGAGCCCTGGACGATCCAATGCACGCGCGCTGATACAACTCCGCTTTCCTCGGCGCACTGTTCCGTGGTTGCTGTCTCCCACGAGCGAAACACTGCACGGTCACACTGACGCGAAAAACAAAAAAAAAACCGCGAAGATCCTTGAATTTCGCTTTAGACGTGAAAGTAAAAAAAAAATTGTAAAGTAAAAGCACAAAAGAACGGTTGGAGTGGGGGGACGGTTCGAAATATATTCTCGAAACCGCAAGAGAGATTTTAGCCGTTGAAATATCGACGAGCTGGTTTGCACACACGAACACTGGTAATAATACGCTGTGACAAGATATTCCACACGGTTACGCGCACAAACACGCACCTGAAAAACGTTCCGCGGGAGGGCAGGGAGGGGGAGGGGATGGGATTGTAACCGTCGTGACGTTTACACCAATCGGCGGGCGATTCTATCACCGTAAACAAACACTCACTATTTATGTCAGCCTTAAATCCCTGCGATGTGTATGTATACAGATATACGGGTATTCATCCACCTACGTGTTTATGAGTACGTATATACGTATTCTTTTGCTTGATCCGCAATAATTTGCAAGTTTTACTTTGCGTCGATTTAAAACTCGTAGATATAGCTGGCGATCACGTGCGCGATATATCGTGCAGCGCGGCGGTTACGGTTCCGCCGTAACGAGCCATAGTCAACGATCTTTGACGCTTCGACGGTACTTTTTTGTTGTTTTCCTTCGGTTCTCAATGTGCGACAACGAACTGTGGCGAAAGTCGACACTGATCTCTCTCGGAAACAAACTCGAACGAAGATGGGCAGATTGCGATTGTCTTACACCGACCTATCACATGACTAAGACGCGAACCGTGCGATTTGAAGCGCGACGACAGACGAGCCGCAACAGTAACGCATATAACGCGCGCTGCGGACTCCGGCGTACTGAGCCGCTCGAGACACTGGAACCTCGAGTAGGCGACCGCTGCGCCGCTGACTGCTCCGCGGCCGATTCCTCAACCAACGCTGTTCGCTTTTTTCCTTTTATTCGCACGGCACAAGTATGCCTCGGAGAATTTTACTACGCCTGACAAGATACACGCATCGACGAGTGCTCTTCGTCCGGCATGAATGAATAGACCAATCGGCTTAACATAAGTCGGTAGAAACAATATAAGTGATTTGCGACTGAAAGGCACATAAAATTAGAGTTCTCGGAGAGCTGAATAGCAGACGAAAATCACCTTGGACCCGACGCACGAGTTAGACTGGAGAGGCTTCGAAGCGTAACCGGACTCTCGCAATATTATTTCGCCTTCCCGAATATAAGGACCGGACGCTTTTCAATCGTCGGACACTTTATGAAGGTTTGATTTATTCCAATTTACTTCCCCATTAAATGCACGTCTAAAATGTAAACAGGATTCGAGCTCGAATTATTTTCTTTTTTGCATTCTCATTAAAGACAGGATTTAGTGTCCGAACAACGGTTAAAGCGTTACTACTTACGCAATCCCATGATAGGAGAATTCAATTAAGTTAGGTTAGCGAGCTTTCTACGTAAATACGCAGAAAGCTCGCTAACCTAACTTGATTATTAATTATTTTCAGCATAGTTCCGCATAAATATATATTATTTTTATTGATTAAATTAATAAATGGCGAGGAAATTTTTAAATCAATTCAAACGAGTTCGAGTCAACTCAAAGCCAATTCCGTTGGTTTCGATTTGGTTGACAAAAAAAATTGTTCTCGACGAATTAATACCACTGGAATCTGTAAATTTATTTCACCGTCCGAGTTCCGGTTCTCATTTGAAAAATATTTCCCAAGCTTTCGATACTATTTATCGACGTATTTTTCCTCAAATTTCTATCGTAAATTCTCGTTAGTCTCGATGCGGTGAACTGAATTTTAATGCAAATTCGGTGTCTGCTAGAAATTTGATTGATTTTTTGCTCTACGCCCGAAGGATTTTCACGTAAAATCCGATATTTTAATGACAGTCACGCGATATACCTACCATGATAATACATATTTCTGTTCAGCAGTTACTGCACTGTACAATTAACCGCTACTCAGCGAATAATACGTGCTTTTAAATACATTTCTGTATGGAAGTTGCGGTTCTCTAAAAATTCACGGTCACGAAAATTAAAGAACCGTTATCTCGACATGAACATATTTAGAATTATATTTCGCCTTTGACGTTGTATCCGGTGAAAATCTAGTTGCATAATTTCGGAACCAACGATAAAAACGATAACAAAGCCAGCGACAACGTTTTTATTTTTCAAATGAGACTTCGGATTCTTCGATCTCGTCCTTGTGCGTCAACCGATTTTTTAATTGAATCAGATTCGTACATACGGGCATTCGACGATTCGTCGAGGCCAAACGTTCTCGGACACTTTTGTTCCATCGATTCCCCCGCTTTTGTCCCTTGCAACGAACCGTTTTATTTCCGTAATTTCCTTTCCGGCGATCTGGTTACCTCGCGATTACCAAGGCATTATAGACCGTCGGACTTCGATAATTGATTCCAGAAACGAAACTCAAATGCCGATCGATCGATTCGTTTTAAACAAAAAAAAATTACTCTTTTCTGCTGTTGCTGTTTTTTTTTTTTTTTTTTTTTTTTTTTTTTTTTTCACGATCAACGATCGAGGCTCCTTGCGGTTGGATTGAGACGCCTTAAGAATGCGTCACTCGAGATTTTACGCGCGTCTCGGCTTCGTTTCTTGAATTTTTTGATCTCTCGAAAAATAATAAAATTTTAAATCCAATCCTGCACAGTCCTCGTCAAATAAATAATTTTCCCGAGTCTGAGGGACTTGCATCGGTAGCAATCCATTTATCGTGCCTTGTTCCATTTACAGTTTTAATACCGTTATTCTCGGCTCCGCTCGAGTACGTCCAACACACAACCGACACACAGAACCGTGAGTGATTCCAACGCACTCGGAACATTGATTGACGGAAACATTTTAGCCGTACCGAGATGTTTCTCGTACGGTTCTCAATCCGACCAACCTTCTCGCAGATTTCGACTGTCGGCTCTTGGCCAGTTCTTTCTCTGGGCAACTCCTCTCTCGTTTAGTCCGAGACGTCGCTCCGTTTCTCCCGAGAATTCAGCTGATCCTTGTCTAAAAAGAAATCCCCTTCGACCTTTGGTCCCAAAGACTCGCGCAAAGTTCGTCGAACCTTCCTTCTTTAACGATCGCTTGCTTAGAGATTTTTTTTCTCAGCGTGAAAAAATCCTTACGAGCATGTGGCTCCAGCAAAATCGGATTGGACTTTGCACCGATATTCTTTAAATATTTAAATCTGCAGTCGACACCGCTAATTATGTCACGTCGCTCGCGAGGCGCGACGCCGATCGACCCGTGTAATTGGACGGCCCGCTGTACTGCTTTTCAAATTAATTATCAATCTTTGCATAGGTTAATTTTTTTCGTCGACCAACCATTGTCACTCTTAATTAACGAACATTTTAGCGCGGGTAAATTAGAAACACCACGACGACTCTTCGCGTCGCGGTTGCGAAATGTCCTGAATATCGACGACCCGGCGATGACCAAAATTCGTACGTATGTTATTTAACGCAACATACTGGAAGGGAGCTCAAAAATAACAGCGATAAATCGTGCCGATATCGAATGATATTGAATGGATCGAGTCACGAACACACCGTTCTTCACTCATTGACGTTTCAGACACGAAGATCGGAGTAGTCGAATGAAACGGAGCGACACGAATCGCACAACCTACTTACGATCGTCGAGTATGGAAACGACCCTTGAATTCGACCGTTCGCCGCGGAATCGCTACAGAATTTATTAACGATTCTCGTAAAGAAATGTTTAAGTAATATTTAACGTGGCTCAATACTTTCCGAACGAACTGACAATCGTCGAGTGCAGAATTAATTCTTCTTGGGTGGATACCGAGAGAAAATTTGACAAATTTTCTATTCTTGTAGTCTCATTCTTGTCGCGATTGTCAAACTTCCACGTAAAATTTAACGTAAATGGCTGCAACGAAATTTAACAATTGTCGAAATAACTGAAGATCGTCGATGTCGTCATTAAAATTTCACACTTTATCCGTCGCAATCCATTCTGACAGACGTTTTATCGCGGACACCGAACGGAAAGATTCACGAGGTGACGATTATTACGGCATCATTGAGGTCTCGCATGTCATATTAAAATTCACTGCACAGAGATGAGAAAGGTTTGCTCGACCGAAAATTCAGTCACTTTGGATTTTCTATAACAAGACTGTGTGACCATCGTCGAGTCCAAAATTGACCTTTTCCACCTAATTCTCCGCAACACAATCCGTTAACGATCTTCGTACGAATACACAAACGGAAAGATAAACGAGGTCACTATTTTTCCACCTCATTGAGGTCTCCGCCGTAACATATGAAAATTCCTAAACGAATCAAACCATCGAGTTGAGAAATAACTCTTTAATCAAAAACTGACGATCGTCGAGTCCAAAGTTGACCTTTTGCAGCTAACTCTCCGCAACACAATCCGCTAACGATCTTCATACGAATACACAAACGGAAAGATAAACGAGGTCACTATTTTTCCACCTCATTGAGGTCTCTGCCGTAACATATGAAAATTCCTAAACGAATCAAACCATCGAGTTGAGAAATAACTCTTTAATCAAAAACTGACGATCGTCGAGTCCAAAGTTGACCTTTTGCAGCTAACTCTCCGCAACACAATCCGCTAACGATCTTCATACGAATACACAAACGGAAAGATAAACGAGGTCACTATTTTTCCACCTCATTGAGGTCTCTGCCGTAACATATGAAAATTCCTAAACGAATCAAACCATCGAGTTGAGAAATAACTCTTTAATCAAAAACTGACGATCGTCGAGTCCAAAGTTGACCCTTTGCAGCTAACTCTCCGCAACACAATCCGTTAACGATCTTCATACGAATACACAAACGGAAAGATAAACGAGGTCACTATTTTTCCACCTCATTGAGGTCTCTGCCGTAACATATGAAAATTCCTAAACGAATCAAACCATCGAGTTGAGAAATAACTCTTTAATCAAAAACTGACGATCGTCGAGTCCAAAGTTGACCCTTTGCAGCTAACTCTCCGCAACACAATCCGTTAACGATCTTCATACGAATACACAAACGGAAAGATAAACGAGGTCACTATTTTTCCACCTCATTGAGGTCTCTGCCGTAACATATGAAAATTCCTAAACGAATCAAACCATCGAGTTGAGAAATAACTCTTTAATCAAAAACTGACGATCGTCGAGTCCAAAGTTGACCCTTTGCAGCTAACTCTCCGCAACACAATCCGTTAACGATCTTCATACGAATACACAAACGGAAAGATAAACGAGGTCACTATTTGTCCACCCTCATTGAGCTCTCGGCTCCATTAACATGGCCACCATCCTTCCGCCCGTTAAAGTCGCTCGCCGATTTTCCGTGTCCAAATTCTCCTTCCAAATAATTCTTCTCACGAATTCTCGTACACGGAACGCTAAAGCTGTCCACCTCACGAGATACCGTCCGGATTGCAAGACGCACGAAGAGCTTCGTTCGAAAAGCAACCAACGGGCGCCGCAGCGACTCCATTTATACATACGCGCGACCCGGATTATCTTCGACCCCGCGAAAAATGTACGACCTCGCGGGACCATGGAAATTTCACAACCGAGAAGAGCACTCGGGTTGTATGGAGCTGTTAGATAGTGCGGAAGTCGATTCGCTTACGGATTCACGATATTCAATCTCTCCCTTCCCCGTTCCACAACCTAATTGGACTGCAAAGTTCAAGCTCGATGTTAATTGAATACCGGCGATTCTACCCGACTACGTCTCAAGCTCTCGTACAAACACTTGTATAGAATGCTGTGTATGTACTATATTTACACGGGACATTCCACGTCAAATCGGCAGTCCCTCACCCGAGTCGATTTCGTTCATTTTTTTAATATGTTCTTACCGACTCACGAGGATCTACGGAATTTTTTTTTTCTGATTTTTTTTTTACACCACGACCGGCATTTTTTTAATTATCGAGAATCAATTCCCGACCAATTTCTGGAGTAAAAATTGAAAAATTAGCGATTTTGCGGATTTTTCAATAATATTTTTTTACGCCTTTCGACGAAAGCGCGGAAAAACCGGGGAATAAAAACGTTACAATAAAATCTGTAAAAAAATGTCATCTTTAAAAATTCACAAGGAAACCCTATAAAAATTTCAATTAGCAACGTTATTTTTTTAATTATAAAAAATTCCCAAAGGCCCGAATACGATTTACATCGTGAGACAAAATTGGCGAATTGCCGAAGGACGATAAAAATGGGCTGCGGATTTAACGTGGAATGTCTCATACATACATACATACATACATACATACATACATACACACATACATACGTACATACATACATACGTACATACATACATATGTACATTATGAACCGAGTGGTCTCTCCCACGTGAACTTGCATGACCCATGACACCGAAAAGAGAATCTCCTTAGCGTATTCTTCTCGTCCACTCTTTCTCTCTCCCCGGCTTTCTTGTACCATCGCGGCGACCCCAAGTACGGACAATAAATTGTATTGAAACCCCGGAGCTCTGTTATAGGTACGGTTCCCCTCCGGTTCTTTGTATGGTTCGACAAATGTAAGAGATGTTCGGTGGATGCCACGGCGGTCTCGACGGACGTACACGACCCATAAATTCGGAGCACCCGCGTCCTCGTGCACACGTATTCGGTATTACGTGACACTGAGGCGTGTAAGCTTTGTCGTATTAAATTTCCACCATGGGCCATGCGCGGGAAATGAGAGACATTAATAATCATACGCTTCGAGGTGGTAGTCGAAGGCTGAGCGACGAAAGCTTTTAATTATAGGAAGCATTCGACCGTCCGGCGGAGACCCAAACGTCTTTGTACCTTGCGGCGTGAACTCCGACGGTGTTTCCGGCGCGTCGACGACACAAACTATTCGCGCTAATAAATTTTCCAATTATTAATTTCATTGTTTCGTAAATTATTCATTAATAATTTCACGATTCGACTGGTTATTAATTGAATTTATTTGTATTTTGGAAAATCGTGGGTCGCTTTGTAGACTCGGATGTTGGTTCCACACCTCCTACCTAGCTGAGCTCCCCATCGGAAAATTCTCCGTTGAAAAGGACTTCACAGCGTATAGGCGGAGAGAAATTTTTTAGCTGCTCTAACAAAATCAGTTTTGCTGAAAATAACCTCGTTTTCAGAGGAAAGCAATTGGTAGATACAGAAAAAAAAAAAAAATGACTTAGAGGCGAAAAAGAATAGGAAAAGATTTTCGCAGTTCGATAAAATGTTTATACGGTTGCAAGCTAATTTTTCTATCGCGATATTAAAAAAATTATTTCTCCGAGCTAGGAAAAATCTTGTTGTACCGACAATTTTTTTTCACCTCGTATAACGCATTACGAAATTGCGTTCTGTGTGTTATAATTTCGGAGTTTTATTTTTCACAATTTACACCCAAAATACATTACCGCATTACGTGAACCATGCGATTCACGCCAGCAGGTGTAGCGCCCGGCAACACAATCCCAAATAAATACATAAACGATTAACCCCGAACACAATAAATAATAAATCAATAACCGACGAAATTTTCTATCAAAAATTCATAACTCATTTTATTTTTATTTATATCTACCGGGAGGGAAAGCTCGCACGGTCTTGGGCACTTACAGTTTGCTCATCGTGTCGAAAGGAGAAAAATAGTCCTCCGTCCGAACCGTCACGCTGATCCGCGAGCGATCGTGATTCACTCTTTCAATTCCTCCCTTCTCGTCGATGTTGCATCTCGTTGCTGTTACCATTCATCAATTTTTCCGCGCACACCACCGATACATTATCCTGTCGCATTCCTCCCCTGCGTTGCCCGTTGGTTCATAAATAAAAGATGCCTCGAGACTTAGTACCCCTGTATATGCGTATGCGAATGCACGCACATAGGATAAAATACATTTACTGTGAGGCGCGGGTGCGACCGTCGAAAGTTGCCATTTCCAGTTAGTGGCCAATTCCCCTGAAGTTTCTTGGTATGTACCCATCTTCGAGAGTGGTGCGTGGTCTGTGAACGAAAGTGGTCCCTATGTAATGCACTACTGTACGTATCCACTCTGCGACCCCGGCGAATGGCGACGCCCTAGTTAACCGCACGATCTCAATCGTCCAACTCCACCGCGTGTATACTTGTATATACTTATATGTGGCTCGAATAAAGTTAGCGGAGGCAAAGGACCGAAGTCCGCCACATGCATCCCGCACGACACATTTTTTTTTTTAATCTTTTTTATCCATTGACGTGCAATCAAATCTTCACGTACGTTGGTGAAATTTCACCGCTTTTCAAGACTGGATTTTTTTTGAAGATTATTATGTCTGGAGTAAGGAAAGGAAGTTTGTCGAGAGTGATGATTATGGAGAGTGGAAGAAACGTGGCTACGAGACAGGATATTTATTTCGGAGTTCCGTTGTAGGTACGATATTTTTTTTTGTTGAATTATCTTGAACTCGAGTCGTTCGATGTGTGTGGATAGTTTTGGAGCCGAAGAACCTCGGACTGAGAGCGAGAAAAATAAAAATTCATTAATGTGTGATTCGTGTATGGACGAGGTGGAATTTCACCGCTTTTTTTAAATCCGCGGTAAATTAATGGAATTTTTCGTGAATCAAAGATATGAAGCAAGGTGAGGACGATAATAATGAAAAGTACTGTTCATAGACGAAACCTCCATTCACAATTTTCATTCAACTATTCGTGTCATAATCTCGTGAATCAAACGAAAGATCAATGTTTAATTTTGGGACTGGAGACCCTCGGTCGAAGCCTCGTTACACTAAAGTGAAAATAAACTAGCTCGGAGAAAAAACTAATGTACTCCATTATTTTTTTAAGCCCGTGAAAAAAAAAGCAAATAAATCATTATTGTATTTGAAGTAGCGAGGTGACCATGGGCAAGCGTGATTAATGAGGAGAGTACAATAAGTAGACGAAGCTTCCAGTAAGAATTTTTATTGAGCGTTTCGCGGTAGGTACGATATTTTATTTTATTAATCGAACGTTTATCGTTTAATGGTCAATATCACGGCCAAAGAGCCTCGCTCAATGGCTCGTTGGCTCGCGAGAAAAAAAAAGTCGTACACGTACAACGCACGACCACCGGATCATGCATTGCTCCAGCTGAAAAAATGCCTTCCGTGCCACTACTGCTACTTAATGTTATCCGACAAAGCTATTGCACATTGAAATTTTTTTTTAATTTTTATACTGCAAAGCTCTCACTGCACAGTAAAACTCAGGGGCAGCGTGCACTCCATAGAATTGAAACGTTGTAGACTGTCGCTGAGGAGCGGCGCGGCACGGACGTTCAACCAAATAATCCGAGTGCGAATGAGAATTTTTATTTATTTTTCTTTCCCTCTTACCCGAGGTCGTCTCGACGCTCTATTATTTTCACACGTCATCGACAGCCATCATATTTCTTCTCGTCGGTCTCGAGCCCCAGCACGATAATTGAAATTAATTTTTATGACGTACGAAGTGGAGAGTACCGTGACGTGTGTGTGTATATATATATATATATATATATGTATGTATAGAATAAATACTAAGGAAAATTCCATGCGTTTGGCTTTCCGGGGATTTTCAAGTGATTATACAGTTTCTCATACTCGTTAATTCTGTGCTCGCACATATAAACTTCTGCCTGATCGATTATTCGGATATTCATTAGCTGAAAAAAAAAAAAAAAAAAAACAAATAGTCTGAAAATTTTCAATTGCAAAATTTTTCAACGTTAATTCGCGTTTCGTCGATACTGCTTGCCATTTGAAAAACGGAGTATGAATCGATTTTACCCTCTCCCAGTTTAAATTATTTTTCGTAGCAAAAAATAGAAACTAATTACCGAAGGTCCGGGAGAACTTTGCGACAGACCGTCGATGAGACCGAGACATCGATCGGCAATGATCGATCGCCGCGTCGATACTTGTCACGCGTGTGTGCTCCAATAATTTCGTGATACGAAAGCCGGAGCACAGACTGATCCGAGGCCGATTTGTCGAGTTTTCCGTACCGAGTCGAAACAGCCTCGGTGGGAATCGATCCGATTTTCCGAAGGCGGAAAGATCGGGCGGACTCTAACGATCCTAATGAAGGGGAACGTTTGTTTTGCAACGTCTCCGTCCGGGCCCATTAATAATCGCTCTTAATGATCGAGATAAAGCTCGAAAGAAAGCGATAGAAGGGAACAGCGAACAGACCGAGGAAAGTCTCGGCACTGTGCCGGTTATCGGGAATTTCTTACGAACGGGAGAGGGCGTTTCGCGCATAATCGGCACAAAGATGCGCTTTCATACTGTGAAATGGTCCTCTTCCCGATCATTAATTCCCTTGGACGAAGAAACCGCGTTAATTTACGGAATCTTTTCAGCGGCCCGCTCGAAAAGATCGGCCGGAGAATCGTTACAGAATTAATCGTTCCAGGGCTCGAACGAACCCCGCTGTAATTGGCGACAATAGAGTCGTTCCGCTGATGAACAACCTGGATGTACGCAGCTTTGACGGGCAACAAGGCCTCCCATTATCGAACACGATGTGTACAGTACGTCGATTATCGACGATCGACCGGCGCACTTAATTCCGGAAGAAAAAACAGCGAAACTCGAGCCGGCGAAAAATGAGCTGAGAAATCCGGTCTGCTTTCCGACAACTCGCTGCTCCGGTACGCTGGAAACAAATATCTGTTGGATCTGTTGAATTGAAGTTCCTGATTGGAATCAAAACCGACGGAACTTTCAGGGAACTTCAGCGAAATCCCGGAAAACATTCGTATTAAATTCGGTACATTCTGTTGGAACATTTTTTTTTTTTTTTTTTAAATGGCCTCCCAATTGTTGCAAGAGCATGAGCTCTTACTGGTAGATATTTAGTGATAGGAAACGTCACAATCGCAAACGTTTCTGTTTTATACCTGCGCGTTATGTCGATCAAATTTTCTTTAATTTAATTTAAATATTAAGAAATTTCATTGTCGTAATTCTCAGATTTTATTCAAGAGTTCTCGTATTTAATCCACAAAATTCCGAAAAAAAATTATCATGTAGGGTTTAGTAAAAATTAACGTTGCACCCGTGAACATTCTTCTGAGGTCCCTCTCTCAGCTTGTTCATTGCAAAAAAACAAAAATCATTGCAAATTTAATGTACCAGATTGGGATTTTTTTGGCAAAAAGGGATACATTAAATTTAAAGTCCTTTCATGGTAAAGTTAAAGTCAATTATTGAACCCAAAGTATTTCCAAGTTTTAAATGGATAAAAAAATTAATTTTTGATCCCAATTTTACGTGAAATTTAATATATAAGTTTACGCATAAAAAATGTAAATACGAGTTAGACTTCGTACCATTTTTTTTGTACATTGAAATCCAACTATTTCTTTATCGCAGTGCAGGAAAGTTATTCGAAAGCAGGGAATCCTTTCCATCGTCGGGTGCGTGTTTGCAACAAGCCAGATTATTTTGTTAGAATCGTCACACGATGAAACCAGCTGAGTCGATGAGAAGGGTTTAAAGTGTCGAGATAGCGAGTCGAGGGTCTTCGAGGTAGCGAGCGGGAGAATCTTTGACTATCGCTATCCCGGCAGTAAAGACGGGACGGTTAAAGGACGAGTAAATTTAATTAAAGTCGACCGAAGAAACTTTTTAGTCGACCGGCACGCCCGACCGTTCCCTCTCAACTCGATCTTCTTTCCTTCTATTCTTTTTTAATTCAAGAAATTTTCGTGGATTGTCGTTCGTCAACCCGAATGACGCGCGATATTGGAGCGCGTCATTCGGTGCAAAAAGGAAAGTGCGCGATAAGCTGATAAGACTCGAGGTACGATGAAAACCGAAGGAAAACCTTTTGTGAATCTTCAATTGGCCCTTCGAGCATGTTTTTCCGGAAAATATTAGGATTTAAGTGACCATCGAATAAATAATTCTGATGGAATTTACAAACCTTTTTTGCCATGGGTTCGAAAACAATATGGGGTTCCCCGTAAATACATCGGTACGAGCATTTTCATTTCTTCCTTTCATTTTAATTTTAATTTAATTTTTTTTAAAATTTTTTCCCTCTATACTTCGTTACCGTGCAAAGCCCGATGCGCGAAGAAAAGTGTGCGATAAGCTGATTAGCAAGAATCGCGGCGCAATGGAAAGTGGAGAGAACGCGAATCTTTAATTGGTCCTTCGGGCACATCGGTTGTTGCCAATAGCGTTGCAGAGTTTCTCGTACAATTTCTCGGAGTGTCAGCACAAAAATAAAGAGACCAGTCGAGTAAAGGACCGGTGCAAACATTACGAAGTAGAGTTGAGAGAAAAAAAAATTAAACTACGATACCAGTGCGATAAGAAAATTTCTGACGATTTTTCGTATTATATAAATGTCCCCAATTGACCATCGACCGAAGTCCGTCATGGTTTATCAATATTTTCTACATATGGTAAAAAAAAAAAAAAAAAAATCGTTATTTAGTTAGTTTCTTCATCTTTATTATTTCGAGCTGTGCCAAGTAAACTAAATACACTCATTCAGAAAAGGATCAACTAAATATAAATTCATCGCTAGAAAAACCATAAATAACCGTATAATATACAAGTAATAAACTGAGTCGCCAGGTTGAGTAAAAATGTTCCCAATGCCGAATGAAGTTTCAACAAATATTTTTGAATCCCGTTCGTTTGAAACTTTGCATAATCACGTTTGAAGAAATTTTTGTGAGGATTTAAGGCACGGACGAAAAAGTAGTTGCCGATAGAATTCACGGATTTCGATTCCGGGTGCGAGAAAACCGTCGGGAGTTTCCCGTAAATACGTCGGGATGAATATTCGAGAGCGGTCTGAATATTTGATATCAGTTGAATCCCGTTACGTATATTCGGGCCATTCTTCCCATTCGTGTGTGTGTCGAGAAAGCCGATACGTGGAGTGCTCCTACCCTCCACGGTTTCCAATTTAATCGAATAAACGAATTCGCTTTCTGGACGCCGGGAAGCTACCGGAACCATTGGCCGCCCTCTTCTGTTTCGGCAGAATTTGCCGGGTCTACACTCGTTCCACTGTCTGCTACATCGAGTGGCACGTAAGCTTGTACAAAAGAATTCATTGATTCGCATTCTGCCGGCGGAGCGGCCGACTGATAATGCATTTGGATTTAAAAGCCGACGGCGGTCGAGTGCACTCGAATGCGCCCTGTGTCTCCCCCTCGAAAGGAATCCCGGGGCCGAACGGCATAACGAAGTCAAGCGCGGAAGCGTGATGAAAAATTAATATGACGAAACGATGAAAAATATTGTACGAGAGTAAACAAAAAAAAATTCGAAGCGTTAACTTTAACGAGTAGTGTAATTAAAATTAAGCGAAGACGGAACGTAGCTGTGAGCGAAACTGGAGCGGCCCAAAGAATCCAGTCATTTATGCTCGGAACTTAAAAAATTAAATGAGGGAAGATGGAGAGACAAATACTTATTATTGGGTTCTAACTATTACTTTTACTGCTTCTCAGTATTGCTGAGTATAATTGTAACTAAAATAAAATAGTTCAATCGCGAACGTCGATATCGACATATAGAAAAACCGTAAGAACGTAAAGTACGACGTAAAGTGGGACCGAATTAATCGATAGGGTTCACATCTCAAGTCCTAAAATTATTGGAAAATTACGTTCTCAGAAATTTATCTGAAATCCCATTTTGCCCCACCCTCCCCGTTTTACCCAGTTCGTCCCCAGAGAATTCTCCTTCGCAGAGTCTTGAGAAAAAAGTCATAGGTTTTCGGCTTCGATTGAAAATTTGATCGGTCGTACAGCGAAGAAGCAGACGACTCAGCCATTATCCAGCGAGAATTGGTTCGCCAAGCGCGAAACAAACCGAACCGCGGCGATATTGATAGGAAGGCGCGGAGATGCAGAATAACGAGGTGTACGGACACCGCTCCGAGGGTGGACGATGAAGAGCTGCGGCAGTCCAGTCGATTCCGCAAAGGGACGTTGGAACGATCGCGGCTTGGCCAACTTCGTCCAACTGGTAACTTTGTCTCGCCGGTGGGACGCGAACCGAGAGTTCGTGGGCGTCGGAGCTCGGCTTCACCCCTGTTATAGTGGAGGAACCCAGCGCGAAGAGGCAATCTGTCCTCGAGCACCTACTCGGAAAATTTGGTCTTAACTATCGAACCGTCTACGACTGACGACGACGAATTTCACCAATTTCAGCGGTGCGCGTGCAACTTTCATGCACGAAAGCCGAACCATAGGAATACCGGCTACACGACGAGACCCTCGGGTTGCAAGCGCGTCGGTGCATCGGCATAAACAAGGATACACGAGAGGCTCCTAACTGTATCCGGAAGTGAGGCAACTTGTCGTTGGTCCGCGGGACCAGACCGACTACGGTGATTGGTTCGGGAACTCGGTCGGTAAGGGGAACGCTGCTGGGACCATTCGCCTTATGGACGCGAGAACGGTCCAGTTGGGATTTCGTCGTATCTGGAAAAACCGCACATAGTTCAATCCGCAACAGCCCCCGATAGCATTCTGCCAGCGGGCAGCCAGCAAATTGACAAAATATGTCCTCTAGGAATGCCACCGAAATTGCGGAATTTCCTATGTTTTTGAAATTGCGACATTTCCTATGATCTTGACAGCATTCAATGCCGAAAATTCGTCGTGACGGATTATCATGAAACGGCGAGCAAGAATTCCTGCTGTTTTGCGCCCCAAAACGAAGTTCATTTGTTTCAATCATGATTATTTCGTGTGAAATCTCAGAAACTTTTGGGCAAACTTCGAAATAATTCGCCAGCACGTAACGCGATTCACGATCGATGTAAAAATGTAATTAATGTGAAAATAATTTTTTAATTCGTTAGCAATAAATTAATGTAATTTTTTTTTTTATTATCATCAGCAATAACACTGATTCTTTGTCTGTGCTACGATTGGCTATCTGGGCAATGACTGTCGAAAGCCTTACATCGGCCATACTACGGCCAGCGTAGGTAACCAGAGTGGAACGGACGATTTTCCGAGGCACTGAATAATTTCGCTGGGCTACAACCTGGCGGAGAAAAATAATAAAAAATTCTGTGTGACGTCGCTTTGCTTCGAAAAACTTCACTTTTTATTTTACTGTCAGCTGTGACGTCACTGTACGTTTTAAAAATCCCAGTTACCAACCGTAAGTGACATTCGCGAAAAACAACATAATTGCTCCGATCCGATTCTCGAAGCAATTATAAACCGGAAGCGATGTCATTGAGGAAAAAATTCACCCATTCGGCACGACAAACTTCATTTTTCATCTGATGAAATTTAATTACGTCACTTCCTTCGACACCTCTTGCGGAAGCAAAATAAAAATTCCGGCCCAGCGTCACATTCAGTTTAGAACTTAGATTTTTCAAAGCACAATGGCGTCACAGACAATATATTATTTGTTCGTTCCCTGGTGTCTATTGCGAATGCGGTTAGTGGAAAATTGTCTCTTTCTTTTCTTCGTAGTCAACGCAATATCGAAACGAGCGAGCCGTAATGAAAATTAGCCGGGTTTGCTGTAACGTCGCGCCTGGGCGCAATTGAACGGGATATTGCACGAGCGTGAGACACGGGGACGAAGGGGATGATTATCCGAATGAGTTGTTCACCGGGGATTTTTGATGTCGCGAGCCCGCGAACGTTTGGCTGAATGGTGGAAAACTCTCGCATTGCTCGAACGGGAAATACGTTTCGTCGAATAATGCAACCAGTCTGATCCCAGTTGAATAAGGCAGGACATCATTCATTGGCCTTGCTCACCTGCTAGACTAATCGCCCTCGCAGACCTGGCGTGTGCTGCATCGTTGCTTACCGACAATGCCCGATGGAGCACAATGGAGCGAATGGCTGGGAGGAAAAAAAAAAAAAAAATCGAAGCACACAACTTTAGAATTACGACTTGGTCGAAAAGGAGGGAAACGTAGAGAAGTGGATAATTACGGTATTCGTGGAGTGTGCACGGTCGAATAAATCCAGTACACGCAGTTTACGATGTGGTGATGGAGAATTATTAGTTCAAATTATTTTTCAAAGAATCGTTTATTGATCATTTATTAGTTGAGAGGTAATTTTATATTTGGAAAGAAAAAAAAAAAAAACGCGCGCCACGCACCGACCAATTTTTGGGAGTCTCGTTCTCCGTGACTCGAATATTCGGATTATCTCGATGAAACAAATGGAAACGATATATAATATAGTGTGCACTGATAAATTCTATAAATTGCGGAAGATCACATTTATTAATAATCATAGCGATTATATACACAAACAAATAATTTCATTTTTTACGTAATAGGCGTATTGCCAATTCGCCAAAAGCAAACTCCTAAAGCCACATAATTATTAATTGGAAGGAGAATCAATTTTCAAATTGCTGCAATTTTGGAGCGATCAACGTAAATTCGAAAAATTCACAACAGACGACCTTTATTAATTAAGCGACAGCGATAAAAAAAAAAAATTAAAAAAATACCGCACTACATACCGACCAGTCGACGAGAGTTTCGCCGCTCGCGGCCCGAATATTCGCTTTATCTCGAACGCAGCCTCCTTTGGTAATTGCTACGGGCGAAGTAAAGTTTACGGAACTGTGAGACGCGGAAGACAACGACAAACAGGATGACAACGGCGACCGCTGTTAGGACGAATATATTTGTTTGGCACGTGACCGGACTGACTTGTACGATACAGTAATATGGAATAAACCTAAACGATACATAATAGAAGTTGTTGGTCGTTGCGGAGAGAAGAGGGAGCGAAGAGATGTATAAGGTTGTACAGTTCGCAGTGGATGTACGACTCTGCGCAGAAACTTGGTTTACGTCCTGTCAAGTTAAACGTCGGACACGTAGTGGCAGCAACGAAGGGCTCGGCTACGTGTGGCGGTCAGGATACGAAAATAAATTACGAAGTGTTTCTTAATGAAACCCCCTGTTGACGTTGTGTACGCGAGGAAGCCCGAACTCCCCTCGGCCGGGTGTGCAGGACGGTAATTTTTCAGACTTGTCCCATTCTCGTCGGAAAGACACGGACGTGGAGTAAAAGCTTACGTAGCAACGACGTCGGACCACCCTTCGTTCCGCGTCGAAAGTGGAAGAAGGTAAACAGCGACCGGCACCTGAGCTCCCTCCGTCACGGTTGCTTTAACGCGACAAGCGAAATATCGATATCGCTAGTTCGAAGACGATGAACCAAAAATTTCTAACGAAAAAGTACATTTTTTTTTATTTTTAATATTTCATTTATTTTTCATTTATTTATTTTGATCAGTGAAAAAATGTCGAGCTTTGAGCTCGAAACTTTTACGAGAAGTGTCCTTAATAAATGGGATATGCAGAAAATTACTGTTATTGACTCATTTAAAATTCGCTTGCGGCCGGTCAAAGAAAAAAATCGTCATTTCAATTCTACTTGAAATTTTTACAACTTTATACGGGATTGAAACTGTAACATTACGCGTTGCTTCAATATTGTATGTAATTTTGAGGATTATTAATAGAATCGAAAATTTTCGCCAAATTATTCCAGCCCGCTAGCGAATCCTTTCCATGAAGACAAAATTATTTCGGCTGATTTGCGTAATCAATTTCGTACAGCGCTGAAAACCGTTTTACTCATTTTCTTTTAAATTTATTTTAAATATGTATTTTCATTTGATATGGATTAAAATTTGATTACTCATTTTTTAAATTCTAATTGACCTCCGTTCGCCGCGAAGACGTTTGATGAATCGGATGGTTTTGTTAATTGCAGATTCGCATTACGTGCAGCAAATTTCTCAGAGACTTCCTTTCAGACTTTTCTCAATCTATATATAGATGCATGAAAACATAATCCTTTTTTTTGCCGGAATATTAACAGTCGCGGTGAAAATAGAAAAATAAATTTGTTAGCGAACAAGTGTCGATAATTTGAACAAGTTGTCGAAAAGCGGACGACGAGCGCCGCTTAACAGACGACGCCTCAACCTCGTCCGTTCCGACTTATAATCGAAATGATCAAACTTTCATTTATTGTAATTCATGCGTAACACAATAAAAAGTCGAAAATTGACTTTTTAAAATTATCCGAAAATCGCAATTTTCATATAACTTTCTTACAACGTTCTTTTAATGGCAAACCTTCTTCACAATAGAAACTTCATAAATAATGGAACATTATGAAGAAGAATAGGAACGTTCAAATTTTCGACTGTCGCACATTTTATTTATTTATTATTATTTTATCCATACGTTCATCGACTGCGATGAAGATATAGCAAGTGTCTGTTGTAGAGCTGTATTTTTTTTTTTTAGGAAAGGGGTGAATAATGGGAGACAAATTTTCACAACATGTTTGGTATTTTATTGAATAATACTTCGTCTGTATGCGTCACTAATCATTGTGTATGTGTATATCCAGTGTATTTCGCTTGGGAGTTAGCAGGCCCATCAGTGAGTACGTATTTACATATACACTGTTCTGCAATAACGCAACCGCGACTATACACGTAATGCAACTTTTTATATCGGCGTCTCTTAATCTCATTTAATCCCTTATCTTGTACACATCTTCATTTTTCCACCAGTCCTATGATAATCTTTTTGTTTCAATTTCAATATTCTTTTGTCTCAATTTACACAGCTGATCGTCTGTATAGTTCTTTATCTATAGGATTTATGTTCATTATATCATCATTATTAATAGTAATTCAGGTGTACACTAAAGAATCTATTCTTGTGTACAGTTCGAATTTTTTTGTTTTTTTTTCCATTGAACAACGTCCTCACAAGCTGAATAACACTGTGGCCGTCGGAACATAAAGTTTGTTAATAATCGGCCCTTTCGGAAAAATAAAATGTTTTTTTTTTCTCATCCGTTTTGATTCCAAGATTTTTTCCAACTTTATATATATTTATCTATTTTTATTTTCGGCCGGCGGGCAAACTGTCAGCTCCGACGGTATTGACTGAGGTTTATGACAAGTATACATCTAGTGCAAGAAAACACTAAAATTTTGCGTCATCGTATTATTACATATATATATATATGCATGTATATATATATGTATATATATAATCACACAAGTGTAGGCTACAGTAGAACGAAACGTACGACGACAACACACATTTTTTTTTTTTTTAATTTCGTGTACGCGCTCCTTTTTGCACTTTTGCACGTGCGAACATGTGTGAATATTGGATATACGATATATACATGCATGTGGACACGTATTTTACGCAACATATATCTATGCATCGATTTTAATTTTTTCCTCCAATTTCTCGAGGAATCAAAGAACTTTTGAAAAAAAAAAAGAGCCTGTTCGAATTTTTATTCCTTTATCATATACATATATATATATATATATTTATTTTTCTTTAATTTTTTTTTTCACTATATCCACAAAAATATTGATTCATTATTATCAGGAATTAATGATGCTGTTTGTGTATTTCCTTTTCTCGCGTTAATCTGACGAAGCGGTATTTATAATTTATAGCGGTGAAAGGAAGATTCGAGACAGGCTCGTACAAAATTGTGACCAATTCCGGAGTGGTCTGTACAATTTTTTTTTTTGTCGATGCAGTTTTTACATACGCTTCAGAGATTTTTTTCCCTTCAGATAATACAAACAATACGTTTGTACGGCTAATATATCGCTTAAGAATTTTTCCTTTTTCGGTTCCAGAGATAAAGCGAGGCGTTTACGGAGTTTGCGATTTATTCAGACGTACCATTTTTATAGAAGTGTAAAATTTATTTATTGGTCCAGAGATATCTTTTTTTTTTTGTTCATTTTCTGCGTGGAGGTCTCCTACCTTCCCGGACTCTAATTCGTCACTTTTGTCGATTTCATTTAACGCACAAGATCGTTTCCGGCATTAATTTTTTTTTTTCTTAATTTCCTTTTTATTTGTCGTGCCTCCGGGCGTTCAAAAAACTTCGTAATACAATGTTTTGCCCGATGTTTTTGTTCGTTCGTTCTGTTCTAGTATTTTAACGCCAAACCCACGTTACTTTTTCGATGTCGTTTTTTTTTAATCAGCCATCGATTTCTTATCAGCCGTGAATGTGTGTGTCAAATTAACAATTCGAGTCCGGCTACTTTGTGCGCAAACTCTCTTTGGTCCGACAATTGTTCTTTGCAATTCTTGCCGGCCGTACGACCGCGAATTCACCGAAGTGAAGATATCATCGGATAAAAGCATTAGCACTAAAAAAAAAATGAAACTACTGCGATCAATTTTTGTTATTTTTTTGTATATAGATTGAATCAGATGCAGGAAATTTGAGGACAAGTTGAATATGATTTTTATCTTCCGGATATTTTTTTTTGTTTTGTTTTTAACCCATTACAAGTATTCTCGAGATTTGTCTCATTAAATTAAAAAATGCCCAGCTGCGATATACAGCGTGCTTGACAAAAATAATTAAAAAAAAAAAGCGGTTTTACATTGTCAACGGAGATGATTCCTTGAGGAACAATGAAGACGAGTTTGACGACAACGAGAACGACGACAAGGCTATTTAATAGCTAATTAGCTAGACACCGAAACTTGTAACATTTTGATGCGTGTTATCAATCCCTGCAGTCAGTCTGAATCTAATTGACATAGTGGTCGAAAGGTTCGCTTCTTCTCCCTCCATCCGGTTTTTCCCATGCGATGTTTTTTTTTCTTCCAATTTTTTTTCTATAATCTCTTATCGTTATTGTTATTACACACGATAATTAGCTCGACTACGCGATTATAATTTACACGGGTATGTTTTTTTTTTTATTGGGTAAACTTCACTTAAACGTTACGCTTTCACATGAAAGATCTATCGGGGCATGTTTTGTTACTCGCTTTTTACTTCTCTTGCTTTCTCATAGAGGAAGCTATGTATGCAAAAAAAAAATTAAACAAATTTAAGAGAGAAAAAAAGGTGTTTGAGCTGACGAGATGAATTTCGTCCCACGCAAATGAAACCGCCACTTTTCACCGTGAGGAATTCCGCAAAAAAATGTCTGCAAAAACCAAACCAACTTTCGAACTTCTCACAAGCGTGTTGAGTCGAAAATTATTCATAATAAAAATTATTTGCAAAAGTACCGGAAATTATTTGTTTTCTCCTTTGAAGCAAGATATTCGGATGATTTTTTCCGAACCGTTTAACGAAATATTAACGAACGATATTCTCTTAGTTTATTGTTTGCGAGCAACACACAAACTAAATTTGCACATTTTTTTCATTATTCCCCTCACATGAAGCTACCGACCGCAGTGATACACTCTACTTAACAATGCTATACGCCTAACCGAGGACCGATCTGACCATTTTTTTTTGTTCACCCTTGTTTTTTTAATTTTTTAAATTTCAAGCCGCCGAGAAAAGCAATTCGGAGATTTATGAGCTCTTGTGTAGCAATCATAGAAACGCGCACGTTTATCACTAATGATCCTCGAATATGCAACATCGAACTTGTCTCACAACCTTTTTGTTATTTCTTCTTTTCGTCCCGAGTAAGATTCGCGAGTCTCAGACGAAAAACAGATTTTTTGCTCCTTTTTCTTAAGATGATATGAAAATTATGTCCTGTGGTAAAACAGTTTTCTGGAATCGAAAAAATCATTTTATAGACTTCTTCACGCTATTAAATATACAAATCAATGTTTTTAATTGAAATTAAGATACCACGACTGTTGATTTTTCATAATAGCGTGAAAAAATTAAAGACATTATTTGAAAAAGTAATTGTTTCGAAAAATGCAAAATAATTTTTAAACTAATTCATTGAAAAAGAGAAAGAAGAGTTCACCGATAATTTGTTGAAAATATTTTTCGGCTATGTATTCGCAGCTTTTCAACATTATCATTATCCAAAATAAATGTTCTTGAACATTCGACACAAATTTTTTTTTTCAGGTTTCAAGCTATTACGAAGTGTCAAACGTCTTACAGGACCTCTGTTTTACCATTGGACTATTTTTATCGTCGCCTCAAATTTACGTTGAGGGTTGAAGTTTTATTGAAATTCTATCCCCGACAATCTTCCTACGAGCCTACGATTCGTAACTCGCCCCGCTTACAATTATGTCGTTTGCATCCAGTCACATTTTAACCTACGCCTACATTTATATGGAGGCAGTTGCACATTTGTTCTGTTACATTTTTTTCATTAAATATTATTACCGCACTGGATGCATTCCCGAAAAACCGCGAGATGTAGTACTCAATTGTTCGTTCGCATGTAAAACATGCTCCTTTTGATTCAATAGTTCGATGAGACATTTTAAAAAAGTCTGAATTTTATCATCACGATACGGTAATCTGGGTGCTCCGTTTACTTAGTATCACAATAGTACGTCTAATTTCTCTTGCGGTTTTACGTGTCTCAAATACACTCTAGAAAACCCTAATTTCTCATTAACGTTGTTATATGTCGTTTAGCAATATTCGGTATGTTCATCCAAACTTCTAAACTCTACAAAGCTTTTATGTGTATAGTTTCTTGTTATTTTTCATTTTTAATTACCTTGAAACTCTGTTCTCTTTTGTGCTCTAGGTCCTGCCGTCGTATATCACGCGACAGCTGTATAATTATTGTGTCGCATTTGTTTGTCCTTTAGTTGTCGATTTTTTTGCGATTTTCTCCCGACGTTTTGGATCACCTGGTCTTTTTTTTAACGAGTGTGAATAAAAAATCGGTCTTTAACCTGATTCGTCACCTTTAAGTGCGGTATCTAGATACAAGAGAAGGAAATTCCGTGTCACTCTATGATATGTTGTTTTTATGCCTAAAGAAAATACCCTTAATTGTTAAAGAACAGGTAGACAAAGATCCGTCGATCAGTGGAACTACGGATGTTTGATTAAGGATTGCTGTAAGTTCGATCCTGGTAAATAGGCTCGGATTTACAAGAGAAAATAATGAGAAAAGAATTTTTTTTTGACAAAAAAATCTGTTATCAAAGTGATTTCGATTTTCTCCGTTTGTTCTTTTTTCATTTGGTTTTTACGAATATAAATTTATCAGGCTGTTAGGAAACCGCGATATGCATACTTTACGATAAAATTATCTTCACTGCGGAATCGCCACATTGAGAAGATGATTCTACACAGATAGGCCTGTATCTAGATACATCGCGATACCAAAAAATTATAAAGAAAGCTCTCATCGACGCCCTTTCGGTTTTAGTCCTGCAAAATAATGTTTCGTCCGCATCTGATACCGAAGTAATGCGTCTAAGTGACGATAAATAAGCCAGTAGCTTCTCTAGGACGCGTAAAATAGCGCGATCAGTAAAATTGCATTTTCGTTTTTCTCTGAAACTTTGAAGGACTTACGCCACAGTAAAATTCCTTTTTTTTTTCTAATAGTTCGTAGTGTCAAGAATATTCCGTTAAATTTTTATGCTGCAGTTAAAAAAAAACGACGTAAGTTGGAGACCAATGTGTGGGCAGTGGCGGAGTGTTCGAACGCCAACGCAGCCAAAATGGGAATGTGTTTTTCTCAAAAAGAAATTTTCGAGATCGGTGTTCAAGACATCTCAACGGCACGAGGAATTTCCATTCGAAATTTTTTTCAACAGAATCTTTAGTCCTTAACGGTCTCATATGACGAGAACAATAATAAATAAAGTAATTTCAAAAAATAATTCAGTGCTGAGAGATACGTTGAAAATTTATATTTTTCCAATTTTGTCTCGTCAAGAACCGCCAAGAAAATGTTTTGCGCCAACCGATAAAAAATATGAACGATGCAATAAAATTGAGTGAAAAAAATCTCAATGTGCTTCAGTGTATCATTGTTCTACTCCAAAAAAATTGAAACATTTTTACTGATTTACTGTGGCATAAGCTCTCAAGTGCTTTTCGCTCCGAAAAGTCCAATGTTGTGTTTTGTTCTTTTTTGTAACTTTGAGCCATCGACATAGCTTGAGTCGCGCTCCAATCGAATCGTCGTTGCCATTTAAGTTTCGAAGGCAAGCATCAAAGTAGCAACACAGTGTGTTAACTTAGTTTCACGGTGTGTATACAAATGATTCTCCATCGTAAATCTTATTTATTCATATGTGTATATAGTCTATATATGTTCTATTATATATACGTGTATTGTTTTTGTAATATATTTTAATAATGTAGTTGTATGTCATCGTACCATCCAGAGGCACATTAAGGCGAAGTGAAAGCTCCAACCTGTCCCCCCGTCCTTGCCGGGCTTAATATTAAAAAAATGATGTCTCTCAAGGGTGAGGTTTTCAAAACAATTCCTAAAACCTGTACGAAAAATATCGATTGCAGTTTTTCTGTTAATATCGACCGCAATGTCTCCCTGCGCCTTAAGATTATGCGATACAGTCGGTCGATAAGAAAAATGATAATCCGTATCCTGGCAACTTGAATAACCGTTTATTTTAAGGATCACCCTGTCATTACCCCGAAAACTGCATTTCGGATCAATTCTTATTCCGTAGAAATAACCGCATATTCGACCGATTACTGCTGTGTTTATTATTGTTCGTTAGTGAAACAAAAGAACAACTAATTACAGGCGCGCTCGCAGTAATTTACGTGTGGCTATTTTTAAAGTTTCCGAAAGTTATCATCATTTTTTCGATTATTTTAACAGTTGCCGAAGCTGCCAAAGGTATTTCTCTGCCGCGGTCGATCGATCGTCAGATCGTCAGTCGGAGAAAAAATTGCAGGTTTATTATCGATGAAACGTGAGGTGGTCGGGCGAATGTATCACATTACCTTAATCGTAGCGTGTACAAAGGAACGCGTAACAATGATTCTGTTCTTTAGTAAAAGAAAAAAAAAAAAACATTATAAATCTTTCGAACCTTTCGATTTCTTGACAATACACGCTGGGCGAGAGGGACACACACGCTGTTTCCGCTCGTGTTCGTTGTGTTTCATTTTCTTTTACACACTATAATTATTAAGTTGGTATACAATCAGGTGAAAATGACCAAAATAATTGTTTGGGTCTAGTTATTTGACGGTGCCTTTAAGGGGTGTGTCCCTTTTCTCCGGTCGACTGAGTTACAATAAAGGAACTACATTTGGCTGCCAGCGCTTCCTAGTCGTCGGTCTTTATAGGAGTATTCGAGTGTCGTGCAGCAGAGAAAAGAAACACCGGCAAGAAAAATTACCGAACAGATCTCGATCCTACAAGTGGCCGATCGAAAATGCAATTTTTTGTACAGGCAGTATAGTTACAGGTAACATTGCTTTACGAGAATCTTCGGACCACCAATTCGGCACTCGAGTCTCTGCTCGGCGTGATTAAACGCTAAACCAGCCCTCCCGTCAGAAAAATCTCGAAGTCATATTTCGTTTTTTTTGGGACGCCGATTCCGAGTCCAAGGTACAAAAATTAAAATCAAATAATATCCAGGATGGACGAAGGCGTACATAGCAAATATCCCGGAACGCGGATTTCCCATTCGTGTCTGTAAATTTTTAACATTTTTCGTTTGTTCCATTGTGTTTATCCGTTCTAAATTGGGCTCTTAGAAAAGAAAATTTCAAATGGGTGAAAACAAAAAAAAATCGCAATTTCTGGTCTATTAAAGACTCTTTAATGCTAATGGAGCGTGGCACTATTAATTATAAAATTGTGGTTACATGACACAGCGTAGAAATTGCTGTGTTTTCGTTCTATATAGGTGTAATTAGAAAATTAGATTTTGCCCATCGCTGCATTCGAGTAATTTCTTTCCTGCATCTTCCACGACTGTTAGCTTCGATAAATCTCTACCAATACGATTATTTTTTCAGATCCTAAATACTGTTTGAGGCTCCCTCTTGGGCCGCACCACGAGTTATTTATCCTTTCGGTATATTTATACGTATACATTTTGTGTATATATGCACACACACAAAATGTATAATATATAATATGATAAGATGTACGATGGACTATACGCGTGTCTGTGTGTGTGTTTCTTCTTTTTATTTCTTGCTTAGTCAAGTTTTATCTCATTGCAGCGTTAATATTAATCATTGTTTTTTCATGTAACACGATCGCAATATATATATTTACATTTACTATCTACAGTTATCTACACATCAAGAAACGGTTAGTTGTTGTTTTTAGCGGTTTTGTGGCATGTTGTTAATTTTTTTTCTGGTTTTTTTATCTCCCTTAATTTATCTGGTGTGGTGTCGGTGTGTTTCGGTGGTGATTTTTTTAACTACCAAATATCATTCCTGTCCAACACTTCTTAATCGTCGTATCACATTATGGTTTTCTTCATTCTCACATCCTTCTCCTATGTGACTCTACGATCATTACAACTACCGCATTCACATTATCGACATCCGAAATAATTTCATCAAACCACTAGAATCTCGAAAAAAATAGTCTGTCGTACCCTTTTCACAGGTGAGATCAAACGAATAAACATCTGTTAACGAGCAGAATTCAGAGCAAATTTTTTGTTTCATAAAGGGAACGAAAAAAAAAAATTATAACTTCATTATCGTACTTCATCGTGTCACTAAACAATCTACAATTAAATTCGCGAGCATCGCGATGTAAAATAAAATAAAATAAATACGAATTAAAAATTAAATAGTACAAAGTAACATAATGTAGGGTATCAACAAAGAAGTGTAGCCGAACGCTGTACAATATTAGCCGCAACTTGGTTCCGTCTCCGTCTTCTTCCATTCAAATGCCAATTTCTTCTGCTTTTTATTCGTTAATTCTTTCGTTATTTTTTTTCTCTCGCGCGTTTCATCGATTTTTTTCCGAAAATTTTTTTCGGTTATCGTGAGCCGTGCAATTTTTTTCGACTTTCTGAATGCGTGATCAGAGCATCGAGCGGCTCTTTCCATTGTTCGTGAATATCTTTCAATCCATTTTTTCTCCACCTGTCTACAGTCCGCTCGAATAAATCTCCTGCAGGGGTTGATTATTTACTCATCTCTTAACATCATTATTAGTCTTCCTCTGATCTCTCCTGGTATTAGGGGGAAATTCATAGTTTCTTTTCGCTGTTGTTGATGCTGTTGTTTTTTTTCGCCGCTCGAGTCCTAAGTTCAGGTAAGATTAGGCTGCGGTGTCGGCGGAGGCGTCGATGACGACCCGGGTTGCCAGCACGAGGCCGTGTCCTATATGAATGCCCAACACTCTAATGTTTTAACAACGAAGTCCTCGTGCGGTGCCAGTGGCTCGTTGCCGTAGGTGCTGCACGACTGTGTTCTACCTTGGTAAAGATCACCGTCCAGCCATAGACCGAATTTTCCACTGTAATGCGAGGAAAAAGATATTCAATAATTTATTTATTCTTGTGCTGCCTCGTACAAGAGACTTTGTTTTGGTTAAAAAAAAATTCCCGAGATTTTAATAAAAACGTGTTCAAAATGTTTAAGTGCGTTGAAGAAACGCATCTTAAAAATACCGAGAATGCTTACTCAAAGAAGAAGCTTTGCAAGTAAAGGAGCGTAATGAAGAAGGGATAAGAAAACTATTATTTTCGACTTTGACGAGGAGGCGATTTTTAGATTGGAAATTAGGACTTTCGAATATGGTTATAAAAATTAAAAAATTTTGACGAATTTCGGCATCTCTGTAGATTGATCTTCTGATTGCGGAAAATGAGCCATAATACCGTTTTGTTTGGCAAAACCTCGACAAACGGGAAGAAATTAAGTGTATACTTACTCTCCAGCCCCAATAGCTAGGCTCTCGTTGTTCCCTTTGATAAAGTACAGATTATCACCGGTCCAGTTAAATGCTTGGAACCTGGGTGTAAACCTGAACAGGAGTGATTCGCCCGTTCCATAGAAGTGATCGCTCACGTGAAATGAACAAGATGTTAGCGCACCAAATACCTATCAATGAAAAAAAGTGATTACATATTTTTTCTCAGTTTGAAAATATCATTTTCCGACCGGAAGTGACGTTTTACTGGAATAACTCACTTGCGGTTCAAAAATCTCATTTTCTCCGACAGGGAATGACTTCATATCGGAAATACATCCGGAAGTGATATACTTTCAATATGAAGTCTGCTGGAGTGTTTACTGGGCTTGCATTTCGTTATGGAACAGACAACGAGTGGAAATAGCAATATATATGTGTATTGTACGCACGTTTCCTTCTGTGTCTTCGATGACGAGCAGAATCGGGCTCTCGACTTTAGCCATTTTTCGGTACATGCTGTTGAGACTGAAACCGTGTTGGCTAGTGCTGAATACAAGGGTCCAAAGATATCCCTCGGCTCTCGCTGGCAAATGACGGCACAGATGTTCTCTGTGATCGTCGCTCAGAATTTCCGTTGTGCCGACGAGATCGGGAACAATTACATCCACGTCTAGAGATATCGCACTGTTTGCGTACAACGCTCGCCTGAGCTCCTCGCTCATAGACAACACCTGGAGATAAAGGAAAGAAAAACAAACAAACAAAAAACAATATCTATTAGTTTTGTCCTTTGGTACATACACATGTTATATACACGCAATTCCAAGAATAATTATCCTTGGATCTGCTTGTTAACAATTATCTACCTACTTCGACATTTAAGGGTGCATAGCATAGCCAATCGTGAACAAGGGTTTCTATGCACGAGACCGTACGAATTTTACTATCACGAAGATATGTGCATGACATCAATTTACATTTCTGGCAAGTCTCTGTCAGTGCACTCACAACTTATTATCAATGCTTCAGGACGAGAAAAAAAAATTTTTTTTTGGCAAATTTTATTCTTTAAGAAAACTTTCCTGTCGGAAGTTTGTGCGACGCAAAACACAGTCGTGATAATTCGACGCGATTTAGTCTGACGGAGATATCTTTCAAGTGATTGGATTTTTGCCTACGAGCATATTAGATAAGAAACTTCGAAGAGAGCTCTTTCCATACGAGGGGTCAGATTTAGTCGTTGAATTCCTTTTTTTAGCGATCTTTCATTTTCAACACAGGGAAACTTTGTTTACAACTGGATATGCAATCAGGTGGGTTCGTCGACAGGTGTAAATGGAAGAAAAATAATTTTCCGGATTTGTAAGCATCTTGTACATTTTAAATTCAACGTATTTGAAAAAGAAATCTCTCTTCACTTCACTCCTGACGAACGACTACGTTGTGTTCAATGAATACAAATTATATATAGACATGTTACGTGAGTAACATTGCGGTGCGACATATCGGTGAGCCATCGGTGTTACGGTAAACAGTGAACGAACTAACGCGAGGATGCTTTATACATACAAATCTGCTAATTTCGATACTAAATCTAAATACAATTGGAGCACATATTATACACTAGATGCATCGAATGTTGTGTTATGGACGCATTTTCTTCTTTTTTTGTATATGTTTTTATAGTTCTTACAAAATTTTATTGTTGTACTGATGTTTAATGCTACCGTGATGAATATCGTTAGGTTGTTGTCTGTTGGGATGTAATTAAGTATTCATGAATACTGCCAAGTTTTTATTGCATTTTTTTCTGTGTCTGTTCTTATGTTTCTTTCAGTGTTTTTCCGATATATTAGGTGTTGTTCAACATTGTAATCACGTTAGTAATACATTTTTTTGTGAGATTAATTTTTACTATTAAACTGTGCCCTAAAGTAATATCGTTAGCTCGCGTTTCTGAAGCGATATAAAAAGAAGGAATGAATTACGACACTGCAAAGTGGACGATCGCGTTTCGATTACGAGCCATACACGAACATATCTTATTACTCGACGGAAAATGGAGAATCTCAATAAAGATTCATGTTTCCGATATTGGGACGGTGGTAAATATCTCACCTAACAGCTCATGGGCTGCTGTATTGAATTTTCCAACATTTCTCTAATTTTTTGTTTTAGTTTTCCAACATTTTTCTAGTCACCCGTAAGCACAGTTTAAATACATCGTTTACTGAATATCATCCTCCTGGGATGACAAGGCTTTCCCGCGTTCTACTGAAATACCCGTTAACAAGGAAAATTCGTACTCAAACCTGGACCCATTTTACGTACCTACGAGGAGAATTAATAGAATACTGTGTCAAAAAACGTCAAGGTCGCGCATTTATAATGTATCAGTCAGCATAGATACAAGATGAATGTCAAGAGACATATTTTGAAAAATCACCGGTGCCAACGATTAGATTTTAAAAATTATATTGGAAGATAGAAAAAGATTTTTAAAAAGTATATTTTTTGAGGAACCAATAATCAGATCAGATCAGATGTCAAGAAAGATAACGATTAAAAATTATTGTACAGGGAAAAAAAGTATATTTCTCTATTTTATTGAAGAAACGGACGAATAGTGAGAACAGGCTTTTTGAGATAGTCAATATCGCAGAAATTGTTAAATACAGATATACACTAGAGAAATCGTCAGGGCTGTCGAACGTTGATCTTTAAAGTCGGCCGGACGAGCGAAGGTGAGCAACTTTTATGCGTTGATTATCTTTAATTTCTTTTTTTTATCCAATACGCACGTGCTCAATCCGCATAAGCAGGCTCGATATCTTTTCCCACGAAGACGCAAGAAATACATTTTTTTATAACAGACTTGGAGCCAAGAAACAATTTTATGTACGAATTATAAAATTTTACGATAAAACTACCGGAACTGGCTTAAAACGATTTGACTTTATATTTCGTTGAATACTTTTTAGAATGCGTAGTTCCATCGTGCAAAATGCCTCTGGAATTATCGAGTGTATTTTTATTGTGTGTCATTACAGGTGTTCACGGTTCGTGCGGTTTGCATACTTTTCCGTCGAAATACCTGACGGCGAGTCAATGTGATATTCGCCTGAGAAGAAAGCACGTATCGGCAAGATAGAATGCGCAATAATCGTCGGACGAGTCTTTCAATACGATTTTTAAATTCCTCTACTCTTTAATCCTTAAGGATTTTTCACATGTACATTCCCACCAGAAAGTAGGATTCATCGAGAATCAAAAGACTTCCCTATCACATAAAAATTAAAAAGAGGAACTGTTTTTAAATTACTGTGCACATTACTTTTACATAATAATAATGTCAACATGTTATTAAAAAGTTGTTTAGTCAAAAATCGCCAAACCTTTTTTTTCCATATTCAAATAAATGTTAAATGACTGATTTTCTAGAAATCACATGCATTTTTTTGGAATGTTGTACATTTTCTTGTTAATTCGTGTGAATTCCAAAACAGCAAGGAATTCATTTAAAATTGCAAAATGACAGGTTTTCAAGTTTTTTACTCGACTATTTATTTTTTAAATCATTTGGTAATAACTTCTTGTCATTATTATCATGAAAAATCAGAAGTTTCAGCGTATCGCGGAGCGTCGAAATTTTGATCGATTAAAACTTTTGGTTTTTAGTATGTGTGTGATACATTATTAACGTGTCAACAGGAATAAATAATTTTCTGCCTCAACTATTCAAATCTATCGATCATGCATATTTCATGAAAATACTATATACAATTAAATGCATGATGATTCAGAAACTATCGATGCTGCGCGATTCACTGGAAAACCAGACACGTACGGTAGAAGCGTCGAGGCTGCAATCGCGCAGCCTCAAAAGTATTTAACTTTCCCGACAAATGCCAATTAGTAGCTTTAAAAGTTTATCCCTATTTTTTCACTAAGGAATCTACGAGTTAACATAACATTCTGCACTAAATCCGCCGAACCGTTCGCACGGAAAAAAATTAATAGCACCGTCATGCACACATTCATAATTCTGATTTCAAAAATTCTATTAATAGCATAGCGGGGAAGGTGTTTTTTCTGATATTTGCTTCGCAAATAATAAACGAAGGAAAGTGGCACCGGCTAGTTTTTCTCGCGAGGGCAACTTGTTTTCTTCGCACCGATTAATTATGTGGTGAGGCAATAGCCTCGTTGATTATACCCTATAGTTTATAATTTATAGGCCCCGCAAGCCGTGTACTCCTTCACGCTTTACGCTTTTTAGGCTTTGTTTACGCTATGTGAATACTGTGCGTACGAGTGAACCCATGGTGTACTTGAATGTGTAATGTATGCCCGTTCGCCGACGCTTTAAGGTCAGACGTTGCGTACAAGGCAAGTTCGAGATCGAGACGACCTCGTCCTCCCTCCTGCCTCGCCCTCTCCACCAGGTCACTCCATCCTCACAATCTAAAATATAAACTGTACCATACATTTTCTATATAAATTTCTGTATCCATATACATACATGGAGAAAAAATTGCAAACATCGTACCCGCTAAAGCTTGAAAATATTTATATCTGACCTAGAGTTGTCGAGATAGAATGCATTTTTTTTATTACGGAAGATGAGAAGAATTTCTTAATGCGGACAGTTTTCCTCATTATTATGTTCGTACGCTTCTGTTCCGTATCGTTCCATTCGTATCTGACCCTGAGATATCGCGATAGAACGATTTCTTTTTTTGTTTAAGAAAATTAAATGGGGTTTTTCTTTATTACGGTTAATTTTTCTCTTTACTTCACTGAACTCGTTGATTATCGGGTCTTAATGTCCGTACGCCGCCGTTCCGTGTCGTTACCTACAAATGAATGTTTACATCGATATGTAAATAGCTGAGAGTACGATATAGACGATTGTTTTAAATACTGGCTTTATTGCCATTATATAGCTTCGTTCCGTGTCCCGGATGTCTGGCACAAACTCTATTGTCTATATTTATAGACAATAGAGTCCCCTCGTTCGACAGAACGTTCGGGCAGGTGTGTCTCATTATCAACTCCTCGAAGCTCAAACTTTCTCGTTTATTTATTAACCGCTACGACGATGACTACGAAATTATACTCGAACACGACTGTACATTCATTACGTGCAGAACAAGCATTGCGGAGTCTCAAGTATTTTTCACCGCGTGACACCGTTCACGTGCCTCTATCTATTTGTAATTCAAATTGTATTGATACTCGACCTATCCTGCATTGTCAATGGGACAGAGTGGTCGTGCCCGAGCTCTCAGATTAATTCGTCAAAAGTGATTATTCGGTCGAACACGTGAGTCGCTCTCATAGACGGAGATTTTATTTTGCTTATCGTGGACGATGGAAAAAATTGAAAGGTTCGACGGTGAAACAACGGCACATTTAATATACAGGATTAGAAATTTTTATGCAAAAATTGGTACATTCAATTCAAACTAATTGCGTGAAAAGTTAACGGACCTTTAGAGCGGACTAAATGTAATTCTATAGAAATTGAAATACTTTTGTAGAAACATTCATGTAAATTATTTCCAAAGTTTTTAATATAGTGTGTATTAATTTTTCATCATGAACGTATATGAAATTTGATAAACCACTCCATGCATGAAAACTCATAGTATCAGGAGCTCAAATTTTATAGGAAATTTTTTTGGTGTATATTTTGTATTTTTTACGCTTTCTTTTCTCTTATTTTCATTCAAAGACGTTTTAGCATACGAGGTTACCGTCCGCTCATCCATCTTGCCGATAACATCATTAACGGATGTCGAGGAACGTTGTTCAAGATAGAAAAAGTGTTGTTTTACGAATTTACGCGATTCTTATGATTTAAAATAATATTAATAATAATACAAATTTATGGTCTTTTAGCACGACAGAACAAAAACTTCAGTACCCAGCTCGAGGAACGAATGGCGTTGATAACCGGCCGGTCCTGTATTATCAATAATATGGAGATTATGCTCTCGGATTAATCGGTCATAAGCGATTAAGTATTCGTTACAACGTGCGAGTCATTCGTACTGCGAACGGTATAAATATTTTTCTGTTATCATAGATTCATGCAAAAAAGTTAAGAGGCATGATTTGAATAATGATCGCTTCTATTACTGATAAAAAAAAAATACTTTGTAACGCGTAAGATTGCATCCGGCTCGCTCATCCGTCTTACCGATAACATCCTCGACGAATGTTGAAAAACGTAGTTCAAGATAGAGAATGCGTCTGCCGCCGTCATTTTGTCGATGCATGCAATAATAATGCGTAGAGCAAAAAAAATAAAGAATTTTTTTTAAAAACGAAATAAATTTTTTTTTTACTTTGCACTTTAAAAAATTTTTTTTTTCGTCACTTTTTCAATTGTTTTTCGCGGGCGGCAAAATCGGGTCCGCTTGGCTCGAAGAGCGAATGGTAACTGAACACAAAACGGATTTATCCGGTCACATTATTCCGATCCCAAGGGGCAGAATAAGTCCACCAGTTCTCGTTCGCCCGAGTCACCTCGTGTGTGCTTGTGTTGATCGCGGAACGAGCATCGACTCCCTACCATGACTATTCTACTCAACCATCGAGTCCTTTCTTTCGCGTATCTCTCGAGGCTTTCGTCTCGATACCTTGCACGATTCTGCTGTAGGTGTCTCTTAGCCGAAGGATCAAGAAACTTACTTGACCTCGGTTCGATTTAAGAAAGTCTCCACGAACAGCGTATAAGGTATACGTGACTATATATATATATATATATATATATGCCCTCGGAAAAAGTATCCTGGCCTCTTCGACATAAACAAGTGTCACATCAATAAGATTATCGGGATCGTTTGTTCCACCCACGTTAATTCACGGTTCGAGTATTCCGGACTCAGAGTCGAATTTATTGCCGCCGGCATTATCTCAAGTTCAAAAGTATTGATCATTTATTTATTGGATTTTATTCATTTTTATTTAAACTCGAGATGAAAGTTGGCGTCAAACGTGATTAAATGAAGAACGATATGAGATGCATTTTTTAATGACTTGTTTCCAAAGATATTGTTAATATTATGCACTGGACTGAAAGTTCTTATGCGAAAATGGCTACATCGAAAATTGATGTACCATTGACATAAAAAATGTATGGACTTTTAGAGTAACATTGAGGTAAGTTATTAAAAGTAAAGTATTTGTACAATTTTCAATACGTCGTGCCTTAATTTTTCATCACAACTGTTCAACAAGTGTACGGTACTAATATATTCGTAAAAACATCCAGATTACAAACTTAAATACGATTTTATTTCACAATGCAACTCCTTGGACATAAACAGCTGTCACATCAATAAGATTATCGGGGTCGTTTGTTTGATCCAGGTTAATTCGCTCTTAAAATGTCTTGGACTTGGGGTAAATTTTATAATGCCCGACAATATATACTTTCGTTAAATGACTCAGGTACGCACTCGCAACTATGTTACAGTTGACCGATAAAGATTCTCTGATAAAGATTATAAGTTTCATGAGGAGGGTCTCAGAACACGAGATTCGACATTCGTAGGCATCGTTGATCGATAAGCTATGGATAACATGACAGCAGCGAGTTTGAACAGCCTACAACTAATACGAGATACGATGAACCGGATAATCTAACAATCGATCATTGAGCTCTCATCTCTTTGTAATTTACAGCTGCACATTGACATTTTCTAAGAACTTTCGGCGATCATAATTCGAGTGCTCGAGCATAATAAAAAAAAATTGATTATCTGAGATTGTATCCAGCTTATCCCATGAGATTCTGTCACGATATTATAATCTTACTCATTTTGCAAAGATATGAGATACACAGAATATATTCACTTTTTTTCGCCGCTATCGTACGCGAGGATGAGAGGTCTTGTCGATATCGTAAATAAATATTGATTGATGACGACAGAAGCTATTATTGGGACGGCTCGGTAAAAATAAAAATGAATAACAAACCCGAACATTTCATAGTTAATGTGTTGGTATGGATTCGGTATATTAAATCAATCTTTGTATGGCTCCCATTAGGTTAACACTATACGGCGACAAGAGTGCGTAAATGGCATTTCACTCTGCCCTCTAAAGTGAGCGATTTGAAGGAGATCAGGAAGCAGCAATACTCCAAGTCCGTGGCGGATGAAAACAGGAAAGGTATGTCGATGCTGGCGCCCCGCGTAAAGCGTAAAATATTAAAAGGTTTTTTTTTTTTCTCCGCGGCAAATGTGCACGCGAAGGTCGTAGACAGTGAAAAATACATCGGCGAATTTATACTAATGTCACCCCGCGGAACGGTACTTATAAAATAACGTACTTTAAATAATTTTTCGAATTTGTAATATAAAGTCCCTTCCGGTGCAAAAAAACTTTTCAAAATACCAGTGACGTATTTTCCGTAAATAGCCGGAACGCTAAATTCCACGGTTTCCCACAATAACCTACCACTAAATTCATATTTTTGCAAGTCGAGTAACAAAACTTGATTTACCTTAGATCTTTGTTTCAAAAATTTGGTGATCTTGTGGATCGGATTCGGAAATTTTGTTTTAGGCATTTTTCCTAGATTTTTACAAAATTTCCTCGTTTTCGACTCCAGATTGACGGCTTGTATTTCAACTAAATATATATTTTTTTTTATAGTCCGAAGTTTTATTGTCGTCTCGAAAATTTCGATGGTCTCACTGTCAATATTACTAATTAAAGCAAAATCCGTTCTGAAGTCTTTGTCGTTTCCGAACTTTACTGAGAATACGAGTGCGCACTTTTTGTCCTGATCAGTCGTGACTCGAGTCCTTCACTACGTCATGTCTTCTCGACTCTAGAGCTTTCTAGAGTGTTACCACGGCGTCCACGAACAGTTCTACAGTTGAAAAATATATATTCCTATTTTTAAAAATCAATATACACGGTTTCGGAATTAAAATTTATCCGAATATGGAAACTTCACTGTTGCAGCGAATTTTCAGTTAACGGTACCGATTATTAAAAACACTGCTGGTTCTTAAAAAGCGCCTTCAACATTATCGTCCTGTTTCACGAGAAATGTTATCGACTCGAAAATTATCATCGGTTTATTTTGGAAAAAATTTTTGAAAAATAACAAAACAGTAAAGCAAAAGAGTTTTACGAGCTTCACTTCACGAGGACTAAAGTCGTACTGAGCTTCCGTTCTCGTAACAGCCGGTACATATACCAGCGAACACAGCTCATAGTCTCGGCTCCAACTGTACGGTACGTGCACTCGTCGAATTAGAGTCTGATTTATTTGATCGCGCATGGTCAACGGCGCAGCACGTGCGTACGATGCGAACCAGGTTTTGCTTGACTCCGTGCACGTGCCTGCAGAAAGACCCGAGTCTTCACCAGATTGGCCGGTCAGGTCGTTGTAAAGAAAATGTAGAGAGTTACTATTTCAGTTCGCTAATGACTGGTTCCTAGATGTAATTCGCACGTGACGAAGAAGGTATTGTAGAGTAAAAAAAAACTACGACTAAGTTAACGGACCAACTCGTCATGTTTGACAACCGCTGAGAGCAAAGTTTTTACAATTATCCTTGGTAAAAATATTCTCCATTCGGTACCCTCGATGTCTATTAACAAAAAAAAATACCAAAAATTTTGCCTTGATTTATCCATGTCTATCGACTAATCCGATGAATTTGATGATCACTTATTGTAGGGTTTGTGACAATTATTTACATAAGGGAGGTTTTGAAGCCCCTTTAATGCTACTTTCCGTTCGGTTCTCTCGATTGGCTTTGCCCAGGAATTAAGAAAAATGTTCCATTGATTTGCCTACGCCGACCGACCAACCGAGCCGAATTTGCAAATTATTCGACAAGGAAGCAAGAAAAAAATAGCCTCAATCTGCATACGTGTACCAATCAAGCGATCGAATTTGACAACCACTGATCTCAGAATTTGCAACAATCATCCCCATTAACGTTATTTTCCGTTTGGATCATTTAATCTGTTTTAACCGGGAATTAACGAAACTTTTGCCTTGATCCGCGATGAGGAATAATTGTCGAGCAGTTAGATGCGATCAAATAACAGTTTTTCCGCTTCTGCGGCTTAGCACTTGTCGATGACTCGGCTGGATCGTGGACAAAAGTTTGCATACGACGTACGTGTGAAACTGTGATAAAACTGCGTCAAGGGTCCAACTTCAATGGGTCAATGGCGAGGCGAGTGACATCTTTGACGATGTCCAAGGCTATAAACAGCTTCTGTTTCTCGCTAAACTCTCATTCGACTCACTACACCGTCTATGCTAATAAAAAAAGAATGATTTTTCAACTCCGAGAAAAAAAATGTTAATAAACGTTTCTACACTCTGCCACGTGGAATTGTACCAATTGAAGCGAAATGACAATTAATTTTTTATCAAGTATCCGTGAAAATTTCAGTATTCAGAATTTTTTTAAATGTGGTATTTCAATTAAAGCAAAACGACTATTAATTTTTTCAACAAGTATCAGTGAAAATTCCAATATTCAAAATAAAAGAAAAATTGTTCATCGACGGACAATGAGAAGACCGTATTCTATCGAAATAATAAATTTTATACCAGGTGTCTCATGCATTCTGCTAGTGATATCTAAACCTTTTCGATAAGTGGAGCAATCGAATTGTTCCCCTTTTTTCGGGTTCATGCTAAATCCTAGGTTTTATCATTTTTTCGATGCATTACATAATCTAATGCACATACTACAAATTGCAATTTTCATGCATTTTTTTCTATCTTCATCTTTCTACTTTTCGGACTAAACGTGATGTTTTATTTGTCTAATGCTGTCTTCTTGATGTTTTTGTATGATTTATCTTATTCGAGTTGTTTGAAGAGTGGTGAACGTTTTACAATGAAAATTAATCGCATTGTCTGGTGTCTGTATGCGCGTATTTGTAACGAGTAAATGTATGAAGGACAGGGGACATAGATCCGTTTGTGAACGGATGTTTTTTGTAAGTGAGTATTAACGTCACATAGATTTGAATGGACCATTGAGTTGAAAGATGGGCAATTTTTTCGGGTACCTCGGAGTCCTGGATCTGCTCGGAATCGGCCGATGCGCTCGAGGTCTTCAGAATGTTGTACAGCTTTACGTACGGGGCCTTGATCAGCTATAGATACGCGAATACACACCATCGTCACACTGCTTTCATTCCTATTCTTTTAATTCTAAATTTTTAAATTTTTCTTACGAAGCAAAAGTTTCGACGATTTTTTTTTTCACCGAATTTCGTAATTCCCATCAATTAAGGAAGCCTCGTCGAATCCTCCAGGCATGTAGCTCGATACTCAAATTGTCGGATTTTTTTTAAAAGTAATTTCACACTGCGTTATGCAACTAATAAACGATTCGAGCGTTCACTCTCCGATGAAAGAAATTACGATAACGGTACTCGCAACCGACGAGAAGTGGCGAAAAGAAAATGCATTACAATTAATCGAATTGTCGTAAATGCACCGTTCAATTAACCGCGGATCGCAGTGAGTGACCGGCTGGAAATAAGTACAGTAATTTCGTGGCTCACCTCCCAAGATTCTCGGGTAAGCTCCGTGATCTCTTCGGTAGTTCCTTTGCCCTCGGTCGTTTCACCGGTCTCGCTGGTATCTTGCGGCGATAGCTCGGGCGACAAGTCTGTGTCCGTGTCGGAGAGAATGTAACCCTTTTCCCTCCAGTAATTCTCGTCGAGCTCGCCGTACAGCGCGGGAACCCATGCGTGAATGAATCGGTACAAGTCGTCAACCCTGCAAACAATCAAGAATTTGTTTATATATTTGATTGAGTATTAAAAAAACCGTGTTATAAAAAAAACAACACTTGAAGCCACGTCTGCACATTTTTACACAATTTTTTAACATGAATTTGTTATTCGAACCTGTCGATGGAAACGTTTTGACAAATTCAAGATCCCTGTTGAATAGGAATGCCGTACATAAAACGGTATCGACCGCCAGCGACCCATTGAATGCGAATTTGCTTAATTTGCCTTATTTTCTTATAAATTAAATTTCTTATAATTGAATTTAAAAATTTGTGAAATCACAAAAATAAATTACCTGCGATTGAAAAAGGGCATGGTGTAATCAACGGCTGTTCTCAATTGAGGGACGTACAAAAATCCAAACACCTGTTCCACCACGTTTATTATAGTGTTCATGATTCTCTCGCGTGCCACGTGTGCGCACTCAAAGTTAATAAAGCAATTCAGAATTCTGACTCATCAGTCTCGGGGTGAATCGCGGTCTGAATGAGATTCGAAGCTTATCTGCGAATGACGTTTATTTATATCCACCTTTCTTTATCGATCAGCCTGATGTACTTTAATTAAAAAGAAACCAGCAATCAACATTGTATCGCTTGTTAAATGATTTTTTCACTTGTCGGTATTCAAATACTTCTAAACAGATTTTTTGTTAATTTGGAAGCTTGCAAAATAAACTTTCATACACTCGATTTTTGCCTGCGACAGCGAATAATATAATTGGAGAATTGAATGCATCTCGTAATGAAATACCACCGGCGAACGGAAAAACAGAAACGCGATTGCCATTCTATATACAACTTTACTCGATACGAGTTTAGAAAGGTTTGACCTCATTCATTTCTCGGTTGACAATCAATTGCCCAACTGAGTAGTATGATGCAATTTCAAGGTCACAAGAAACAATGCAAAAATCGACTGAAAAGCTGTTGTCGAGTCTCGGTTGGTAGTCATGAAAATGGGAATCCTCTATCACCAATTCTAAAAACAGCAAACCATAAATATATCGTCAAATCGACGCAAAACCCGAAACGTAAGCCGAAACTATTTTCGGAAAGGGTTGACCTGATTTTGGTATCTAACTGCGTAGAGCGGGATAATCGAACTCCCGACTTCCTATGACGCGATAAGGATTTCGATCAATTTTTTCAAGGTACTTGCGTGAACGTTACCAATAAATACGCTATCGAAGCAAATCGGAGATTCGCCGTTCTGCGAATTTCATTATAAAGAGAGAAAATTGGTCTACTTCATGGCTTATCATATTATCGTTCTTATTAAAGTATATTTTTTTTACTTTCTGAGTAACTTAATTCATACATTTTAAAAATTGATTAATTTGTTACGTGCGTAATTATTACCGATAAATGGAATACCGAACCGAATGGGAGAATCGGAAAATTTTGTTATAGAAAAAACAAATGTATCTATTTTATTGTTTATCAAATTATCGTTGTTACATTGTTTTTTTTCTGCAAATTCACGTCTAAATTGTATCCCGCGATTGACAATCCTAAAAGGAAAACAGCCGATAAAATCGTCATAATATAAACGCAAAAGCCATTGCAAGTTGAAACTAATTTTAGAAAGGTTTGGACAGATTTGCTGTCCAACTGCGTAGTGCCAGGTAATCGAACCAGACTTGCCTCGGCGCAATAAGTTTCGTTTTTGCCTAACAAATACAAGGTATTTAAGTGATCGTTATCAATAAATACGCTACTTAAACCGTCTTCTAGAAAGTCGCGAATCGGTAAATTTGATTGCAGAAAAGGAAAAAAAAATCTTTTTTATTGTTTATCGAATTTACTATCTAAGTGATTTAGATCATTTGTTTTTTTAATTCATTCGTTATCAGGCTGTCGAAGCGAATCTAAAAGTCACGACTTTTATTACAAAAAAAACGTTAATTAATTAATTTTATCGTTTACAAAATTATCATCGGTATACAGGTATATATTTTTTGTTACTTTCGAAGCATCTGGTACGCGACAAACGCGACGGATATTGCAGCCACGTAAGCGTGCTCGCGAGAAATGTAAGCCACTAGAGTCGTCATCTCCGAGCGCTCTGCGATCTGGGTGTAAAAGTGGTCGACTCGCTGCGCCATTCGGTCACATGATCGTCAGGAAAGCACGTGTATTACGTGGCCGGATAAATGCTGTCACCGCGGCATTTTTAAAGTCGTCGATCGAACGCAAAAATCACACGAGATTTCTCACGTACGGCAAAAGAATGAATTTTTAAAACATATGAACGAAATAAGAACGAAATTCATAGCGTTTCGTAACAATACGTTTAGGCTCTCCGATGAACCTTTTAGAACAAGACAAAGGTCCAATCTTGAATTATCGAGAGCTTCTCTTGCTAGAGAGTCGCAGGAAGATCACTAATCTCCTATTTTCAAAAAATAATATTGTTAATAAAAAAATTAGAGTCCCGAAGGTCCTCTCCGCTGACTAGGGTCAGAAAGGGTGTAAGACCGACCGTTAATACCGAGATCTTCGCTGTGCGTTTTCCCGTGAGCATTATGGCTTCTATAGCTAGCTTTGGAGTATGTCCAGGCTGGGAACTGAGTATTTGGTTTCGTTAATTTTTTGGTATCTCGCTGTTTTGTTTTTCTAACTTGGTTTTTAGCATTTTTTTCTTCACACCTTTGCCTCTTCCCCCATTCGCCGCTAGCTCACGACTCGGCTTTAAAATGTGTCCCTCTAACTATGACTTATCAATTACCACTGTACAACCTTTAAATTACTACCTATTTTCAACCACTACGAATCTTGGGTGGACCTCTTGCTCATCCGTTCATATAATTAGGCTTTGCCCGTATTTATTACAAATAAATAAATAAATCACCTATTGCGCGGAACACTGAACCAGTATTCAGGTCGAAGCTTCTTCTTTCCATAGCTCATTATTGGTGTCGAACGAGGTATCTTCTTGTCCTTCGGTCTGCCCGTTCGGAGTCTCAGGTACAACGGCGGATCCTCACAAGAGCGTGCGGGCCGCGGAATCAATTCTGTGTTACAGCGTTAAATTGTTTTAGTAACCGTTCCCAAGCGCTGGAATGAAATTTATGTTCAAAATACACCGTAAAGATAGTTAAACAACTTGCCACAAAAGTCGCAAAGACGCTTCCTCAAGAACACAAAAAAACTGTTGGCGAATATTCAACATTTACAAAAATGAAATTTTGTCACCGAAAGAGGTGCAAAGCGGAACGCAATGTGACAATGTGACATAACAATACGAATCAATGACCTTTATAACGCAATACATTAATATTGATTCAGAGTACTCGACGTATATTTACTCAGAAACGAAGCACGGGTACGTTTTCTTTTAATTAATTTTTTTTCGATTAGACAAAACGTTCATCGACGCACTTACATGCCTGAAAAAACGCAGCCTGCACTCGAGATTTGCGAAAATGGACACACACATACGTAAGTGGAAATGAACGTAAACACTCGGATCAAGACGAGAGCGTGCACGATGCGAGGAAATAATACTGGCAACGAAACATTAATCACTCCAAGTACAGTCAGTCGTGTCGTGTAATGTTGATGATGATGATAAGAAAAACACGAGACAAGAAATTGCTATATTCTAAGTTTTTCCATACGTGAATCGTGAAGAATAATAATTCTATAAAGTGTAATATCGAAGAAAAATTTCAATGATCTCAGAGAGGAATCCAGTCATGACATTTTTTACTATTACAACTATTGGTATAAGGTTTACATACATTTTCTTTAATTCGCGGAAGTTGTTCATTGACGAAATTTATACTATAAAAGAAAGAAAAAAGTAATGTAATCTTCCATACTCTCATGGTTAGAGTTATAAGTGTATATATAACGAGAACTAAAGGAAGCCACACGATATTTTTTTGAAGGGTGCTCGAACTATGTTCGAAATGTGTTCGAATGCTACTGTGAATACAATGCAGGAATAATTTTTTGAATAGTACAAAAGGTATGCCGGAGAAAAATGCCGACAGTCTCAGGAGAGAATACAAGTGATTTCACTTTTTCACTATTACGGCTATTGGAATAAAGTCTAGTAACTCAATTTTCCAGACTGGATACACTAATTATAGTCTACTCCAGAAAAAAAAGATAGATTAATTAATTTTATATACTCTCGTGACTCTAGATATAAGTGCATATACAACGAGGACGATAGGAAGCCACTTGATATTTTTTTCGAAGTGTGATCTTGATAACCGAAAAAGCCAATGTGAATACAATGCAATAACGTAGTAAAGAGACGAGAAAAAAATTGTATGAACGGTTAAATCAACAATAGAAAATAAATGTTTAAAGCGAGCGACACGAAAAGGTTGTAAAGAAGTTTTTCTCTGTTTAATAGAAAGGAGAAAACGAAGAAGAAAAAAGAGCCGGATAGTTAATGAAAGTGAGCAAGCTAATACAGTATGAACCTACCGAGGTCTTCGAGTTCGGAAAAATTATGTGCTTGGACTAGAGGGACAACAGAAACAGATGATATTATTGTTATTAGTTGTGAGACTAAGACTCCCTGCTGATTATCATATGCTTCCTATTTTTTAGAATAAATCTCGTACCGTCGCTACGATAATTTTTGTCGACAACTAGGCTTAAAAAAAATTACTTTGAGAACTGTAATGTAAAATCTGTATGACAAATGAACCTAGTACGAAAATAAAAAAAATATTTCCGATACATGAACTAAAATCAACCAAACTCTACTGTATGCTGTCGCAAATGTTTAGTAGATAATATTATTGATATTAGTTATTAGACTTCTTGCTTATATTAGTATTCTTCTTATTCTTGAAGTAAATCTTCTACTACCGCCACACATCAAATTATTGTATAACTGTTATGTAAAGTCGGTATGGCAAAAAAAATATCTCGATAAAAAATGAGAGAGGATTTTCAATACGTGAAATGAAATCGGCCAAACTTTCCTGTACGTTCTTACAAGTCTTTAGCATGGTTCGAGTGTGTTAAAAAGGTATTAATAGATAATGTTTTTGTGACCAATTGACCCAGACAGCACCAACAGTTTTTCGACTGTGTAAAGATGAATATGACAGACAGAACTATGAACATGAGCAAAGTTACTTTCACGTACGAAAAAGAAAAGTTGCCTATGCAGATAGCCGGTGCCGTGCTTCCTACGATCTTATTCTTAAAAACAACGAATCAATTGATCCTGATAATCGTCAAACAATTAATAAAAACAAAGCATTGTCTATACAGCCTTAAAAAATTGATATTCGTACTGCGACGTATTAAACGAAGAATTTATCTAGCAGAAACACACACACTTGTCTGGAATGTGTAAGAAAAAACACTGTCAAGATTTTTTCGAAGCTGTATCGTGTCTTCAACTCTGACGTCTTGTTGCTCATTTGGAATGTCTAGAGACCACCTTCTCGAGGAGAATCAATTACTAACTGACTAATCAAATCAACAAATTAAAATAGATAGAATTCGTCTCAGAAGTTTCTACGGGAAATAGTTAACATTACATAAATATTTCGAAAAGTGTATCAAACTATCAATGGAAAAATCGATAGTTCGAGTAAACTTACTGTCAAAGCTGACGAAAAGCTCGGGCATATCGTCGACGGACACCATGCTTCGATAATCAAGTCGGGGCGGTGCGGTAGAAGTTTTGCTCCCTCTGCTGCTGTCCACGCTGCTGCTTCCCGACGAGGTGAGTGGTTGTTGTCGAATGAAAGTACCCACCGATGAGCGTCTGAAATAAATTTTAAGTCAATAATTATGATTGTCGAATTTTTAGCTTTAACATTATTAAGCTTCGAACTTACGAGCAACGATCAATGTATTTTTTTTAAACACATTTTTTTAATAGAATTTCGTTGTTAATCTCGCAACTTCGAAACGAACTTTTATGTCTAAAATTTATAGTATAAATACACAACACTGAGAAAGCGAAGGGAAAACAGTTTTCACAACATTTATGGTTATACGCATAATCGCTGTGCATAATGCTAAAGAATAATAATAGTTTTATGTTTTCTATTGTGTTGTAAATGTTGTTGTTGCTTGTAAGCGATGTGGGACTCGTGTTCGATTTAAGGGAGATCTGAAAATGTTCGATGTGTATTCTCGAAAGAAAGATAATGCCAGCCAGTTTACACTTTCAAAGAGAGGTCGTGTCGGGAAAGAATACAGTAATATCGAACGAGTACCAAAAATGTTCTTTGTTAGCACAAATTTCGAGAATACACATTTTTTCCTAAATATAATTATTCCGACTATTCAGAAGAATTTCACACTCTGACACTGAAATTTCAAAACATAAATTACATAAGTCGAAGCTTCCCCTACGAAGCAGCGAAAGAGACGTGCCTTAGTCGACGTATAGATTTAAGGGGAGGCTCAGCACGTATAATTGCGAGAGGGACAGAATTAATAAATTTTTATTTATTTTTCTCCATAGCATTTCTATAAAATGATAAACGCGGTGTGGGCCGACCGGCGTTAATCAAATACACAGGATAGTCCACACTTTGTTTATTATTTTATGAAACCATATCGGCGAAAAATGGATTCAAAAAATTTTGGGGTTCCGTTAATTTTCAGTCCCACCTTAAGTCGAATCAGGCACTTCGAAGACTCAATTACCAACCAAGATCCGTCCGAGAAGTGTTGTTTTACATTATTATATCGATACTTACAGAGGGTGGGAATGACTGATAATGTAATATAATGTGATGAATGCAATTTTTTTCAAATGAAACGTTCCAATGCCGATATCACCTTAAGGATACATCACACACATTCACAACTAAAAGTTCAAGACGATAAAATTTTTAGTTCTTCGCGATATGCTAAAAATCTGAAAAAAACTCAAGTATGACATTAAGACCTTCGATTTTGCATAATAATAATAATAATGCAAAAAAGATATCAACCGATTGTAATTTAAAAAATTACTGATTACGTGTCAAACCATTTTTTTGGCAACTTGTTGATAACATTTTTACAATGCAAATCATGGTCTTGGCACCTTTAGTCAAATAATTTTTTCGGATTTTCATACCAACAGGAAATGTTTAAATTCTCACTAAATCTCACTTTTGGCTAAAAATGTACGGGTGAAGTATTCTTAAAAGTACTCAATATAAGTTGGGGTCAAGTATGGTAATTCAACGATTACGCGACTTTCGGATAACACATAAAGCATTATTGTCTCATCCGTAGAATCCCAACCAATCGTTCAAAGAATTTGCTTTTTGAAATCATCCTATTTATTTTTTTTCATGTACAAAAAACAAGAAACAGTAATAAGCATATTTTTTCTCATACATTATAATTAAATACAGTTTAACGCATTGATTGGAATTCTACCAAAGTGTATTAATCGTGAAGATGAAATTGTTTTTTTTTGTCACAAATAATAATCAACGGGACGCATACAGAACACTATTTATCGTTCGAACAACAGCGATAGAGGGCACGTGTTCATCAAGTGAGTCACAAAGTCACAAGTACGTTGATAGTACTTGGAGGATCGGAGGAAAGTAAAGAAACCGGACGAGTAAGGATTGTAAATGATCGAGGAGACGTTGTCCGGGACGAAACTCACCCGATGAGGCCTCCGGGGCCTGGAGAAAACTGGGGATTGCCGGTATCCTGGCAAAGAGTGGACACGGTGAGAGGAGGAGTTCCTCCTGCTCTACCGCCACTCTCTTCGCTCGGCGTTTTGGCAAAGAGGCCCGAGCTAAAGTCACTCACCAGGTTGATCGGCGAGCTTTTTTTATCCGCAACCACCACCATTACACATTCACCAGTTAGTCACGTTATTGACGTCAGGATAGCGACGGTACATTCCACGGAAAAAAGCGTAAATTTTCGCGCAACGAAATTATCTCGTCTCGAGCGGTGCATCGGTTAATTTTCCTCCGATAATACCCACTTTCCATTTTTTGCTAGAGATCCTGCCTTCTCGGACCCTTTGCAATAATCCTCGATTTTTTACTAGATATATTAATTATTATATATATACGTAAAAACGTAACTAAGCCGCAACTATGCACCTGCGTACTATTTTCTACGCTCTTCGCTATAAAATAAAAATTTGCGCAAAGCGAGCTCGCTGCATTATGATTAATGTTTAAAACCCAATCGATGAACCAAACGAGACGAGTGTCGGGCGGTAAAATTCAGCTCGCTCTTTTTATATCTCTTAAAAGAAAAGCTTGACCGATCTGTATTATAATTGATATTAGTTTAAACCGTTATATATATATATATATATATATATATATATATATATATGACACAAATTTAAGACCTTTTTTGTACAACTCAGAATGTTAATTGAAGCTAAAAAGATTCTAAAAAAATAGTACTTACGGCGAAATGCGAGAAATAAATTTGAATCGCAACGGCGAATAATTAATTACGATAATGATTATAATAGAGAGCGGGCGAATTCATAAAATTTCAATGATCATTCATCTCACCTTGAAAAGACTTTACTGAAAACTGAAGAATGATGACTGTCGGCGCTGTTTGGTAGGCTCGAATTTTTGTCCGACACTGACTTACTGTCGTCCTCCTTCTCACCAGTCAGGCCCTCCATCCAGGATAACGGATAGGATAGCCTTTTCAACATCTAAAAGGTGTGATTCAATCAGTAGAGTTCGATAAGAAAAAGAAATTAAGAAACGCGAATTATAAAAAAATATTCAAAGCTAACTATTTAAAAAGCTTTAGGATATCAAATCTATAGAATGAAATGTAAACATTTCTAAGAAATAATTTCCCTGACAATTTCATGAAGCCGTTTCGCCGATATTCATTTCAATGCACAACAAAAAAAATACTTGTCAGGCTTGGTGCTATTAAGGATGCTTGATGTCTTAAGCCGAGTAATTGCAAACTGAATGAGTACTTTTGCTGAACTAACAACTACAAGGTGTTTATTTTTCAACTCGAAAAATAATTCTGCTTCCAAGTTTTTACACGTTAACAAATGTAACATGCAAACAATATAGAACAATGAAGATCATCTAAGCTTTGATATAATCTGGCTCAAATATACAAACTTGACAAAGAAATATCGTCGACCAAGGTTTTCAATTCGTTTCCTTATCAGGATGATAGGACGATCCTAATAACTGAAAGAATGTTGTTTTCGTAATTCTCTTCGTCACCTTATTCCTGCGAGTTTCCTGTTTGTCCTCCTCCTTGTGTTCCTCGTCTTTCTCTGGCTCCTCGGCATTACTGTCCAAGCTGAACGACACCGAGGACGCTTTCTTTCTGCCATTGATGCCGGGAATCGTGTCGAGCGTACTCGTTGTTGTCGCCGCGTTTGCCGGAGCGATGGTAATCGGCGGCACCCAATCTGAAGATAATACTATGTCCGCGTCCGAATATACTTTCTTCGACGGGATTGGCTGTACTACCGGAAGTGGAAGGTTGGGTTCGCGAATGTCGATACCTGAGTCGTAGCACGACTGTTTGACTAGAGATCCCTCTTCATCCTCAAGAATGGCAATCGGTTTCGCAGACTCCGCCTGCGAACCGACGAATTCTTAATTTAAAAAAAATCCAGAATCTTTTAGATGCAAACCCAATCTAATAATAAAGTCTACCAACTTGGCTGCACATTGTCAAACGCAAGTTTGTTCGTGGACCGAAAATTCAATAAATATTTATTACAAACTTTGTCCGAGTTGAGGCAATCCTGTTGCTCGTCGTCAACCGAGAACGACGATCGATCTTTGCTAGGAACTGCCCAATGGTGATCCAACATGGAACGCCTGCGTTCCTCAAGCGTCCTGCTCCCTTGACCTCCCCCGCTGGTGTTATTGTCCTTTCCGCTGATGTCGTTGTCACTATTTTTATCTTTGGTTGTAGCTGCTCCTTCAACCTGTATAGAAAATAAAATCATTATACCAAAACCACGATAAACCAGAGTTTAGCAGTACTCGAAGTACCAGGCACTTATGTGGTGCTTCAACTTAATAAGGACCCCATGGACAGATGACTTGGTACGTTTTTTTAAAAGCGTAGATACACTTTAACGGTGCGAAGGTAACTGAGAAAAGTACTTCGAAAAAATACTTGAGCTGAGAAATACTTCGAGTGCAGGAGTATACAGTCAAGTATACAGTACAGTACAAAGTAGAAGTCAGAGATACATTGTTAATAGTTTAATTTGTTTTTTATCTGCCTACGGTACAGATAAAATTCAAATTAAATATAAATAACTTATCGCCAATTTCTCCAGAACTCAATGATTGATGGCTCACGTTTTGAAGATTATTCGGTGCGACGAGTTCCCGGTCGAAGGCTTTCGGGAATGCGTCTCCCTCGCGTTCAGCGCAGCTGCAAACGCTTTCGTTGTCGTCGACCACCAATTCGGGAAAATGTTCGTCCTTTCCGGGTGACAAACTTTTGTCCGATGCCGATGGTTTCTTCATGTAATAGATCTCGGGTTTCGTGTCCGTCGTGCTAGCGGTCGTGTGGCCGACACGCATGTGCGCGATGTCGTAATATATAGCAGCATTAACGACGAATTCCATTGGCGCTATGACACCGTAGGACTCGGCACCGTGCTCTATCACCAACGGATCGGACACGTTAGGATCGAACATGACAGCATTCGGTGTTACCAACAGTACTCCACCAACGACACCCTGAAGGAGAATTTAAAAAAATAAGATTCAATAAAAGTAGATTTAATGTAAAATTCTCATTTTATGCCGAAATAAATTTTCCGATTTGTTCAACATAATTCACACTTTACAAATAACTAATTGTCTTAATTTATTTCTCAAAAACTTGTCTGTGAATATCTTTACCTAGTCTTTTCATTTTTTAAGAACAGAACATGTATTTCCTTCTAGAGAGCTTTATTGTCTTTGCACAAAGGCGTGTCCCATAAATAAAATGAATAACTTATGATCGAATCGCATAATTGATGCATACCTGGCCATCAGTAATGTGTCGAACATTAATTTTCAAAAATCTTTCCCTATAGGCTGGTTCATCCTCGTCCATGTGGCTGTTAGAGTTTAATGGAGTTTTAACACGTTCCATGTGTCCTGGTTTCGGTGATACAGGACGCAAGTTATCCAAAAGTTCTGCAATTAAAGGAAAGAACGATTACTAATCGAATAAGCAAATTATTATTAACTCTTATACAGTCAAAGAAATCGAGTGTTTGAGAGCAACATTTCTATCTCTATATTTATAGCTATTTTGGTGGGAGAATTACAATTTTGGCATAGTAATTTAAAATACCCCGCACAGAGAATACAGATGGGCTACGTACTTGTGCTGACAAAAGTGTGATACAAACTTATGTTAAGGAGTTTTCAATTGACTGCATAAAATTTATTGGTTCAAGAGTTATCCGATCAGTCGGAAAGTAATTTGGCTTACAGATTCCAACAGAACCACATTACCTGCCTGTTTCATAGGCTACGCCGGCTCATTCTCACTTCATACCGAAAAAAGAAAAGCTCCAGGTTGACGAAAAATGTTGGAATCTGTGATCTTAAAAGCCAGAACTTTATGGTCAATAAATTACCAACGGAGGCGTGCGAATCGATGAATTTACTATGAAACCAGGTCGCAATGTGTTACCTTTGATGTACGCCATAACCTCAATCGGTATTAAATGCAGGTCAGCAATTAACTTGTATCGTGACTTTATAGAACAAAAGAAAGAGCCGACAGATGATTTTTTTCATGAATGCGAAATGTTTTTAATCGAACACCACTGTATGAACATACGATATTTCCGTTTGAAAATATATAAGTTGAAATAATGTTGGTTACTTGACGCACATGTGTCAGCATGACATCAGAGCGACACCATTTTGAATCGTTACGTCACAGACCGCCGGCGTCCGACTAGTGTAATCAGCTGTTATCAATTCCACTGCTGTCTGATCAGCTGGTGCCATAAAGTTTTAATGTTTCCCACTACTGAACGATACAGATTAAAAGTTAGCGGTGTAACGCAGCAGCACGCGACAGATTAAACCGGACAGAGAGATTATATGCGATTAAGTATAGTAAGGGTTTGCGAAGATCAAGTCTCAAGGGCGACTAGCTGAGAGATTGGAAACGACCAAAGTTTATCAGGGAAGGCATTTTATTTTATTTTCCCTCCATCGGAAACACTTGCGCAATTTGTAATCGATCATTGACATGTTTTTTTTTTGCACAGTGTCGATTACCTATCTGGGATTGGCATAAAAAATGACGAGCACTTGCTGTTTATTTATCGAGCCGTGAAGAGAGCAGCTGCGTATCGCCAGATGTTCCATAATCGCATTGCCGGCATCATTAACGTTAATGATTATCGAGCTCATTGTCATATCGTATACATGTTTGTGAACATGTTATTGATAAAAAAAAAACTTCTTACCGCGATACGGATATGAAAACGGATCAGCTATATTGTATCCTCTCTTTCGGAAATCGTGAAGCTGACTGAGACGTGTTATTACCCAATAACAATTAATACGCTTGAGGAAGCATTTAGCAATTCCTGGGGAACCCATAACTCGGTACTAAATTGGCTGCTGTTGGGTCTTACGTTTATCCGAGTGTCATAAAAATTCGGAGAAGATAGCGTCGCGGATATTATTGTTGTTAGTCAGATGTAATAACGGACATGAAAGGTCGCGACTGAGCAAATATCGCACTGAGTTTTCGTGGTATGTTAAGATAGCTACGGCACGGAACGCGAGGGCTACATTTTTACGATTGTTTATTTAAAATGTTGTAGATTTATCGAGCGTAACAGAAGTCGATTTGTATTACTGCAATGAGTGCTCGTTCGAGTAAACTCTTGATAACGATGTTCTGGCACATACATAAACTGATGAATAGAAATTTCTATTACGGTACATTTTCGTTGAGTTTTTTCAATGAGAGATATGTTATTCAACCGATTTTGATGTACGACGGCATATTCGTTTTTAAATATTGTACGAATTCACCGAATAGTTTCTTTTTTCAAATTAATTTGACTATTCATAAGTAACAACGTCTCAACAAAAACGGTTTTTTTTATTAACGTGGGAATAAGATTTACCGTTCAAACAATGCATCATATTTCGCAAACGGCCGAAGTATGAAAAAAATCTACTCTGTGAATTCGGACAGTAAAGTTTAAGAGACTAAATGAACCATAGTCCATCAAAACCGGTGAAGAAATGGGAATTTTACTTTGAAGAAAAAACGCCAAGGAAACGATACCATCATGGAATTTACATTCACCAGTTGTTCTTGCAAGGTCATCGGGATTGATGTTTTGCATGGGTGACACCTACGCAGTAATAATAATCCATCTGCTTTACTGTCTACTTTACAAATTTAGCACTTTGACGCGTGTACCATGCAGTACCCGAGGGTGATGTTAAATACCGCTACCGGTAATAAAAACTGTATTGAATGCCGTTTTAATCGCCGGGTTGCATCGATGTAGCAAAATGGAAAGGCCTAAATTTGATGTAAAATTGCGTTTTTAAACACACACAATTTCATAATAATTCCAGGCTTCTCATTATGCTCTACAGACGCACTCCCATCGTCTGTCGCGTTTGGCCTCACTGTTCGATTTTGCCCCGCTCGCCCCTACGGCTTTTGTTACCAACTGGGCGCAGGCAGGTGGGCGGGTCTTGGACATTACCTTAAAGGCTGAGATCGATCTCAGTGAATATTAAAATGATTAATATTTCGATCTCGAGCTCGCAGTCGAATCTCGGCCTTGAGCACGAATGTTCAAGTGCGAACTTCGTGAAAAAAAAGTTCAATACCAACGGATAATGGGTAGGAAGGTGTGTTGTTTTTTCACCTTTCTCTTCGGGAGGTAGGTCGTCATGAGAATCGTGATGGTCGCGGCATGGTTCTGGACTCGGTGCGTCCAATGTAGAGCCGCTCGATTGACGAGCCTCGCCTTTCGTCGGCACCCATAATTGTTGACCCGAATATATAAATGTGCTGCCAAGTCTGTTGAGCTTGCTGAGTTCGGATGGCGTTGTGTCGAATCTCGCTGCCACTGACGTAAGCGTGTCCCGGTCGCCCACCTGCAATGACATGAAAAAAAAATGTCCATTACACGATCATTGACAAGTGTCCACGTAGTTTTCGTGGCGCATAGTCGCGGAAGATGATCAACGTTAGAACGAAACTGATCTTAATTTAAAAGATACGGAACGAGAAATCTACCTTATCATCAAGTCACGAGCCAACGGAGCTGATCTACCTGCTAGCTTTTTTTAAATTACTCACCGTGTAAGCAATCGTGTTTTCCGGTTGACAGAGGCGACTGTGTTTTTTCTCCGTTGTAGTACTTCCATCTTTGCTTTCACTGTCTGAATCTGAAAAAAAATTAAATACATGATAATATTTATTTTCTAACGAAGCATGTTGGAATTAATTTTTGGAGCTTGCTACTGTCGCATTTGCAGAATAACAATGTGATCGATTTGTACGCCAATACTATGGCAGATTTGAAGCCGGTATGGATCCGAGGGTGCGGTATATCCTTGATGGATACAACGATTTCAATCGATGAGTTCAAGAGCATCAACGACCAGACTGGGCTTAATAGACAAACAAGGCTGTGGTCGCAACGCAGCTGCTCCGAGCACGTGACATACATGTACACACATGTGAAAATGATTTTTACTCTCAACAAACTATTATTCCTCCGCACGATTTTTTTCTTGTTAATTTCACCGGAAAAAAATATTTGTCCCCAAATGATTGTGTAAATGCACTTTTTTTTTTGACAATCCACTCTTTTTCTGAAATTAAAAAGAAAATAATTTGTGGTAGTTCGTGGACAAGGAAGTTTCCTACGTAAAACGTTGCGCACGATTTCTCGATTGTAAAAGCTTTTGGCGAAGCACGAAAAGAGTGTGCGGGCAAAAGACTGATGATCTACTTCGAGCCACACGTGACACGTTCCCGACGTTCCGTGCACTAATGAAGAGAAGTCGGAAAAGCGATAATTGCCGACAATCTAAACTGTTGTTGGTCACGGCCTTAGAATGCACCGCGGTTCGCGAGCGTCCTCACGACTGTATGCATATAGTTCAGCATAAAAAAAAAAAAAATTTCTTCCGTGTGATCAATGCTCCAAAAGCTATCTTTGAAATACTCGACGACCCATATTTACACTCTCGGGCCTTAAACTTCCGAAACGACTTTAAAGAGCCAAATTGACCTCAAAGTTCACTCTCGAGCTTAAACTTTCGCACGACCTATAAGTCGGTCGGAATTATCGCGATCTGATTTTTTTTAAACGCTGACGGGTTAAACTATGTAAACGTCTCATTAAATTATTCGTACCTTCCTGTGCAAGCTATTATTTACGCATACAGCAAAGTACGCTCCGAATCGATACGCGTATCACTGTAGAGAATTTTGCCTCGGCTACGCCCTGATCCTCATAACTTATGCAACTCATCCACAATATCAAATTTGAATAATTACTGATTACTGTTACGACGCTGACATTTCTCTGTTTACGGGTCGCCCAACTGTTAACACGTTACACACGACGGTTTATTGATGAAAATTAATGTGACACAATACGTTGACGGTATCGCTTCGAACGGCTAGTGACAAGGCGCACTTGTACATTTTGTGTAATAGCTTGCACCGGAGGAATTGGCGAGACGATCATTTCCGTGGAGTAAATTATTAAGCACCATGAATATTCAGTACACATATGCAATAATTTGTACACTTCGGGACAAGCTATTTTACTCGGAAATTTTTAAATTTTTGAGATACTTAATATAAACGATGCTTAACAGGTTTTCCCTGAAAAATTATCGTGTTAGCAATTTTTTATAATAAATATTGGAGTTTTATGTTAATTGCTCTGACGATGAGAATTTATATGACACATAAGATTTTTTTCTCTCTGACTTTTAATGGATGGATCGAGGCAGCCTCTCCGGCCACAGACAACGTATCAATTTTTTACAACAATTATTGTGACAGAATTAAAACGCTAACGGTATCCGAACGATTCCCAGATAGCAAAGAGGCATCCGGTATGAAAAAGTTATCTAAATGCATAACACACATGTCCGTTCGGATTGTAACTATGAATTATCTTGCATCCAAAAGTGAACTTCTTAATTGGTGGTAACTTTCAGATATCGTTTAGACAGCCATATAAAACTCAGTAGAAACACTTTTCAATATCTTTTTTTTTTCCGTGCTACCTGTCTGAGTTGCAATGCGAACGTGAAACGTTTGAGTAATAACTTGCACTGATGTGAACAAACTATTGAATATACGATGTATTTTAAAAGTAGGTATGAAATTAGGTATAGATTTTTTAAAGTAGGTATAAGCGAAATGCAAAAAAATTGTTTCGTCAGTCGTAAAACTTTTCTTATTTAAATGAATGTAATAAATGTATGTTGGCCTGCAGATTATCAAATATCACGCTCGACAGATTCTTTCACAGGAATTATCCTGTAATATAATTTACTTTTGTTTATGAATAAAAGGAACGACTGTAAGTTGCCCCGTAAACGAAAATTTACAAGATACCTGAGGAATTTTCCTCTTTGAGCTTTGACGGAAATATCGAGGCAGCCTCCCCGTCAGCGACGTAAAATACTACGTACTGACGATACTCTACTTCGTGGATGTGAATGTTGTCGATGATTTCATAGTCGGCTGGGAGTATCCAATCAATGTCGTCGTTTCTCGTCGAAGTGCACTTGGCCATTTTAGGCCGCGGTCTTCATGCGTGCTTCACCACTGAGGATTTCGAACGAACTGACTCAAGTGAAACTTTAGTATACATATCTCCGTTTTATCTCGCGGCCAGGAAGTTGTTCTGCCCCGCACGTTGCCAGCGACCGTTCCCGAGACAAAAAAACTACTCTTCATAAACTGTTCAAACATAAAATTTGACGCAAGATCAAACAAATAGATTATCGTGTCTTATCGTTATCAAAATTTCGGACGAACTCTGTCCGCAAACTTTCCGACTACATCGTCCCGTGCGTAAAGGAGCAATCGTTTGCGCGACTAAGGAGCGCCAAAAAAAAATGTCTTAACACTTCATGTACAGTTTAGGTAGCACAATATTTTTAAAAAATTATTTTATTCTACCGAATTAATCATAAAATCATTCCGAATCGGATAGTGTTCTGCAAAGTGAAGCGTTTCTAGTAAAAATAAAAAAATAAAATAAAATAAAATAAACATGTACGTGTATGCTTTTCACGATCGATTTTTTATAGAATGATCTACTCGAACCGAAGGCGATACTAGCACTGTGTCACTGTCACACGAAAACGTTCATGTGGAGCACCGAGCAAGCGGTTGCGACAACAGTGTCTGGTTACGGAGACAAAGTATATACGCCAGGGGCGTTAATCGGCTCGCTAAATAATCCCGGACAAAATCGTTCCGAGAATGCGAGGTGGAAGGAGAGAAAACATATGAGCTGGACCAAACCCGAGACGAATTTTTATCGTACTACGGTGGCGATGCAGCGACGAAGAAAGACGCGGCGTGACACACATCTGAGCAACACATTTTAAGGAGGTTCATCGGTAGCAGGAATCCTCAAATTTCAGCAGAAAGATTCACCCCGTGTGCTCTAGTATAAAACATTACAACTACAATAAGGAGTATTTGAGATACAGTGCACTTTTTCGCCGCCTCTCATATGTGCAGAAGTATAAAAATTATCCCATTGCTTCTTTTATTCAACTCGACAACGTTGCATTCTAACTCAGAATTTTTTGGCCCTTGAAGCATGTGTTACAATAAAATTTTATGTTTTGAAATAATTTTATAGTTATGTATAGTTGGAGACTGCAAAGGGTAAATAATGACTTCAAAAGTAAAAAAGGGCAAGGTTTGTTAAAAAAAAAAAAGAGCAGCAGATGAAATTGGCTCAAAATGACATTTCAGTTGATAATTTAAGAGAAATATTTAAACAAGGAGGTGAAGTTGTAGTGCGATTATCCACTGAAAGAGTAAATAATAAAGTAAGAATAACAAAGAAATATATATTCAAAAAAACGTTTTAGACTTTTTGAAACACTTGCCAAAAAAACGTAATTTCTAAACCAAAAGAAAATAATTCTAAGAACAAAAGAGTTAAAAAAAAAAAATATTTGTAGCATGTTATGTTCTTTCAAAGTATAAAAAAAGTGCCTTATTTATAAAAGATTTATCTGAATCTATACTACTCAATAAATAAATAAATGTTTATTATATACTTATTGTCACTATTTATCGTTTATACCTGTTATTATATTAAATATAAAAACTTTTTACTTTCCCTTTTGAGTAACTTTACGCTTAACCCATAATCGTAAAATTTTCATACTTATTTCAATCAGTTGAGCCTCTACTGTGTTTTAAACTTCGCGCGTAGCGCAACGTTGCCAAGTTGTTCTTTCTCACTTGTCAGGTTATAAGAAAAAGCTTAAAAATCATTCGAAGTAACAAGCTTTAAAAATTAATTACAAAAAAATTAATACTGCTCGTATATGTTATTTTGGAAAAAAATATTCATCAAAACTTGAATTACTTATTTCCAGTTTTTTTTTTTAATCGTAGGAAAAGTATAGTAGTATATAGTAGTATAATAGTAGTATGGTATAAGTATTAAAAAATTGAAAGATATTGCAAGAAAAGTGATTTTCCGATGAATCTCCTTAACTCACGATAACTCAAAAACTGGAGGTAAATTGATCTTAATTTCTTTTTAGACTATACAGGAACTAAAATATTTCCGCATTATCTTGCAAATAGTTGTAAATTTTCCCATTCGTTATAAATTGTTGTGTATTTCCTAATTTATCGTAAAATGTCTGTTACAGATTCTCGTCACACATTGTTATTTGAAATTTTGTAATAAATCCTCTCAATCATAAATTTATTCAATTTTCTCGATTATAAATTCTTCAAATTCTGAATATTATCAATCGCAAATTTCCTCATTTGTGAATTCTCCAACTGTTATGAATTGTTTCATTTGATGCAAATGAATAAACTTTGTTTGGACGACAGGAGAAGAGCCAGTGACTGTAGATGCATTTTGTAGCCTCTTGCTCGGTCAGCCATCGCTCGGATGCAGCAAACTGCAGTCAACTCGCCCAACTCTACGATCGTTTTAACTAAAGAATTATCAAGTTCGATTCTATTCTCGATCCCGTCGGACGCGACCTATATAGTCCATAGTCCACGGTCGTTCAAGTCGAATCATTTTATTGCAGCCGATCTACGGTACTGATCATTGCACTTGTATATTGCTGTTCGGATGATCGCAGTCACTCACTCACCGGACATTATCGCGATCGTTGTATTAGAAAATATCAAACCTCGCACATATTTTCGGATAAGCGGTGATATCATTTTTCTTATCAAAGTGATTGTAAACCGTGTCCATGTCTAAAAGCTATCATATCGTATCTTATCAAATTTGATTTTATCGTGGCATAATAATATCATTTCCAGGTTTAATGATTTCTTATCTGGACTAAAAAAAAATTTCATAAAATTTAATGAACTGCTACGAAAAAGTTTCTATGCATAAACTTGCTATTTTAATTTCATGTACAATTGTGATGAAAAATTGACTTACAGTATATGCCAAACTTTACAAATTCCAAAAAGTCCATTAAGTTTTTCACCACGATTGTACGTCAAACATAAAGTGCCAGTTTTCACATAACTTTCGATCTGGTACATTAAATTGACAATTCTTTTTTAAGTCCAGAGATTTTCAATCTTTCGATTGTGGATATTTCTTAATATCGTTACACGCATATATGGCTTAGATCAAAGGCCGGATTTTTTAAACTTCGACTCAATCTTAAGATTACTGGAAAATCGAATTTGAGCTTTATCGTGAGATCGGACTGATAATTGATAGAGAAAATTATTTGTGGAGTATGGAACAACGAGACGAGTCGACGATAATAACAATGGTACAGCGGAGTTGAAGTGACTCGCTCGTTATCGTATTCCGACGCGGCAAAGTACCGGTATCTCTCGTCGTATCGAGTCACGATTGTCGCGTTGGACTATCCAACCGACTTTCGTCATGCTCACGCCGAGTACAATAATGGACCAACTGCGTGGTCTCTAGTCACGAGACTAAGTTATATAGTAATTCACTCACAGTAGCGAATGAGTCAACGATCGAGATTGAAGAGGGAGCAGACAAAAAAACCCGTAAGAGTGGAAGAAATGTCTGAGGAAGAGATGTCTTCTTATTTTACTTCAATTTTCAATTACTTTAAGCTAACGGGATGATTAAAAATTATCCACTTTCCTCATAACGATATGTATGTTTTAAATAAAATTTCGGACGGATAAGTTAAAGGAAAAAGAAAAACGAGCAAAATATAAAAGCGCAAGATATCTGAAACGGAGAGGAAGATTGCGATTTTTTCAAGATCTTTTTCAGTGTGAGAGAATTATTGAAAATTATCGCGTGTCCGTATAACGATATCTCTTATTTTTAATTAAAAAATGCTCACGAATGAATTCATTCGTTTAAGTTTTATGAAGAAGAAGACTGAATACTATTGAAGATAACTTTTCGTTCGAAAACACGAAGTTCTTTGACGATTTTTACTCGTCCACAATAATTTTGATAATTCAACGCATTCTCAGAATCGTCACCGACATCGAGCATCAATCATGTAGATTTGAGTTGGAACAAACAAAAAACCTAACGTCTTCTAGGAAGAAAATAATCGAATTTTTTTATTACTTCCAACGTAACGCGAATAAGAAAAACTATGCAGATTCCTCAGAACAATCCATATTCTAATAACATCTCAGATAAATTGATTTTTTTAATCGTATATAATCAGAGTTAAAACACTTTGTTTAAAAACACGAGGTCCTTCCGAAGTTTCCATGCGTCCGAAACACCTTTTACGATTCGACGCATGTGCACAATCGTTGCGAGCAACCAGTACAGCATTATCAACGAGACTAAGTTATATCGTAATTCACTCACGCTAGCAAATGAGTCAACGATTGAGATTGGAGTGGGAGAACACAAAAGTAAGACCACGAGACATTTGAGGCCAAAAACAAAACAATGCAATTTAAAAACAAATTATATGACGAGTAACCGGATCATTTAAAATCATTCACATTCCCCATACCGATATCTACATTTTTAATGAAACTTCGGACGAGTGTTGTTTTTTTTATTTTACGTTACCAGAGTTATAACACATTTAAAAAAAAAACAAGGTTTATCAAGGATTTCCACTTGTCCGAAATAATTTGAATAATTCAACGAATGCACAAAAATCACCAGGCGCAACTTATAGCGTACTCATGGTGGCGAGTCGTCAAGAAACTACATGTTATGTGACCGCATAGTGCAATACTGGTTTGACCGTGAGAGCCATATTGGAATTGCGTCACATACGAGCACGATTGTTGTTCCGAGTAGAAACGATGTCGCTGCCGCACCATCAGCACGGCAGACAGCATGCAACATGTGCGCCCGAGCTAAAAGCTTCTTTGTACGGACGGTTTCCGATAGATCGCTTTTATCAGACCGTCGCCAGCTACTCTTGCCGGCTGTTGTGCGCCGTGCCGGCAGGTATATAATCGACCACGGCCATTTATTCAGCCAGTTTTATCATATATCATTAACTGAGCGCATAGTTATAATTCACGTACAGAAAAACATGAAAACAGTTTCCATGCTTCGCCTCATTTCTTTTTTTATTATAGCGTGCATACTGCCAGTGCGGGACTCTGTCGGTAACCGGGAAACTCCCAGGTTTGATTCGTGCCGAGTGTAAAGTGGAGCTCTCGGAAATATGCACGATGATAAAGATTCCAGGAAAGGCTCGTTTTTTCTATTTTTTTTTTTTCAACACAAGAGAGTCTTCGATATAGTGTTGTTTATTCGGCAATTAGTTTTTAGCCCGATTTTCAATTATTTTTTTCACGATTAACCTTCATATTTTTAAAAGAATGGCCTTTGGATAATTTATCCACCGACTCGAAACTACTTCGTATACGTTTAAATATCCTCATAATTTACTTGCATGAAAACGTTTGAAGGATGCTGTATTTCATTTTTTTTTTTTTTCATATAGTAACATCCCAGTCCGGTAGTCTGTCGGTAACCAGAAAACTCTCAGGTTTATTTCGCGCAGAGGGTAAAATAGAGATCTCAAACAGCTTGCACAGCTCTCACGATAAAAATCGAAGAAACTGCCGCTCGCATTTTTTTTTATCGACACAGGGGAGACTTGACATCGCATTGTTTATTCGGCAATTAGCGGGTGGCAAATTCATCATTTTTTAAATCCATTTACCTTTCAACAATTTATCCACCGATTCGAAGTGGCTCTCTACCTTGCTCCGAAGCGCTTCCAAGTCGTAGGGCGTTGTGAATCCGTGATCCACACTGCGACTCTTATTCCTGCAAAAATAATAATAAAAATCGGAATATTAATTCTCTTTAAAATAAATAAATTTATAAAATCTGAAATACCAAAAAAATACATTAAAAATACCCATTGCCGTTCGACTGTTTGTTTTTTCATTAATCTTTTTTCAGGAATCCCAAAGAATCAAAGAAAATTATTTTTTGAAGCGTCGCCGTTGATCGTTTGACGTTAGCGATAAAAATAAGTTACGATAATTGACAAGGCGTACGCAAAGATAACTTCATGCAAAATCTGTAATTTCTTTAGTTGAATCAGGCTTTAGATAACGTGCCGTGCAGACATAAAGATGAAGCAGTATAAAGGGAATATGTATGATTTTCAAAACGTAACTAAATACATGATTGAAAAAAAAATATACAAAGATGTGAAAGCCAGCTAGCAACATACCTGAAGAAGGAGGCTGTAAGGTTCTCCGTGGATCTCGTGTGCGTTACATCCTGCTGGGACATCCGCCGTGACCTGACGATAGCAACGACAAAAAAAAACGCAAAATAAAATGCAAAATAAGAACATGCCATTAGCGTGCCAAAAAAATTAAGTAAATTAAATAACTACATAAAACAAACGAAACTCGAACAGCAAATAAATTTAATGATTTCCATGCCAATTGCGAGTCTTGTTCATATTTTAACATTCATCGTTATTTTTTTTCCTCCCTCTCAAGCCCTGATTATTAGAACTTCACACGAGGCTTCCGGATCCAATCCAGAAGACCGAAATCCAATTTTTTCCGTCAGTATTTTTTTTTTTTAATCTCTGGAAAATTTATAATTTTTTCAAATTCGAGTATCAAGTTTTAAGTTACGACTGGCTATAGACGATGTCCCGAGTTGGCACGAGAATAACGGGATCATAACAGAGCCAACAACTTTCCTATAGCGCCTTTTACTAAAGCTTGTAGTTATGGATCGTTCGCCCACTATCGAGAATAAATTTCGGCAACGAATTCTCCCTCCCTCTTCCGATCTCGAAATTCGCAATTGCTCGACCAAGCGAACGGTGTTGATCCATTTGTGGCGACGTTACGTGTCGCACGAACGAACCAGGAAACATATATTTGTATTCAGGTCAGGTTTTTCCCCACGGAGATTATGCGGTCTTGGTAACAGTGTAATAACCCAGTAATAGTTTTTTTTAAACAATCTTCTCAAGATAACATTTTTATTCCTGAGTTCGTTTGAGCTCAAACATAATGTCGTAGCTGAATTCGTAAAATTGGAACTTAAATTCAAATTAAAGTCGTGTTGAAACTCAAGTTCACGACGGCCATTATAAATTCGGTCCTAATTCGACCGGTGAAGCTTCGCACTCGTCGAGCGACGTAAAAAATAACTCGGGAACAAAATTGCCGCGAGAGAATGATGTTTGATAAGCGAGCCACGTAACGCGACAGGATATGAGAGACGCGAGGGTACTGCAATTAATGTGGATCTAAAAAGGAAGTAGGAGAAAGGGAAGTCGGAGAAGGGAATCCGAAAAAGTAACAGGCTGCAACTATTGTGACGAGATTTTAATTATTCCAACCGCGACACTGCGACATCGCGGGTCTTAGCGAAAAAAGGCTTTGTTGCACCATACGCCTGTGTGTCTGTGCGGTGTGTTACGAAACTTTCGCGCTTTCGTAGCAACACCGAAGCAGATTAAATTCGAGTCACGTTCGGACAGCCTAGAAGAGTTAAGTATTGGATGCTAAGCTCGATCGACCCACCAGCTACTCTCCTATAATAGATAAACGTCAGTCTTCGGTTCCGCAGTTGGATCGAGAAGTCGACGCTTGCGAAATGATCGCATTTTTTTTTTTCATTCCTAGACAAATAAATCTCAACATCGATATATTTACGAGCGACGTACCGAGTTCGTCTGAATTCAATCTTGAGACTAGTTTTCATTTTAATTTTTAATTTAAAATACCGACAAAAATTCGGTCCAATGGAATTTTCGTGAAATTTATTGACTTTCAAAGTTAGAATCGAACGGGGACTCAGAATTGAGTTGTCGATGCTTACGCAATTATATATATTTTTACTTCCTGTATGAATAAACCTCCGCATCGATATATTTGTCACGAACGTTCCAATTTTGACAATCTTCAGCCTTGGAAATCAATTTTAAGCTAGCTAAAAATTCCAGTCCAGATAAAAATTCGGGCAAATAACACTTCCGTGTCAATTACCGTCTATCAAAGTTGCGATCGAAAGGTGATTTAATATTCGGTACAAAATCCGACCTTGAGATAAGTTTTAATTCAATCAAAAATAAAATTGAGGTAAAAATTCCGGCCAGCGGAATTTCTGTGCAAATTACCGTCGATCACAGTTGCGATCGAAAGGAGAATTTATCATCGGGTGGATATCGTTTAATTAAATATTTGCATTATTCACATACAAAGGCCAGGCTGTTAAGCGCAAAAGTGAGCGGTCCAGGCGCATTTACAAAGTGGGCTCTTATAACGTAATAATAATTCCACAGGGAGAAAGTATACTTCACTGGAATACGAGTAGCGGGTATCGTAGACAGTCCATAAAATCTCTCTCGCAATCGCGATATTCAGCGGCGTATTATTACGAAAATTAAAAAAAAAAAAAAAAAAAAGAAACTAGAAACTCCTTGAAAATGGCACACACCTCTTTGATAGATAAAAAAAAATTAAGTTGCAAAGGATTTAAATAAAATTTATTAAGAAGCGGATACGATAAAAACTTCAATTTTATGACTGGTGTATAGCGGTGTAACGATCTCCGACAGGAAATCCAAGGCAAACGCAATTACCACTAGTTTGTATTTGCGTATCGAACAGGAATTCATCTTTTAGTTCCAACTAAAGTTTATTCTTTGTGTCACAAAATAAACTTTGTCCAACCGAAGAAGCATATCAGCGAGATGGCGAATAATTAATTTTAAAAAAATAATAACAATGATCCAGAAACTCGTTTGAAATGACACTCATTGCTCGAAGAGGATGTACAATACCGCGGTCGATAAAAAAAAATCCAATTAATTTTTTTCTCGAGAATTCTGACATGTATGGTGAAAAGAAAAATCTTATCGAAAACCGAGACGATATCGGTGCCCGATGAGACTTTTACTGAGACCGTACATGCGCAAACTCGTGAGAAAAGTTGATAACAATTTATTTTATACCGACTGAGCTCGGAATAGACGGTGAAGGTTATTTTTTAACAATGAAGTATCGAGATCATTTGTTTTTAACAAATAAATTTATATTTGTAAATGAATGAATATTTTTTTGGTAATCAGCCAATAATCAGATGGAAAACGTTACGTGGAAAAAAAATCTGTCGAAATTTCAATTCAATCGGACGAGAAGATTTTGAGATACGATTCCGGTTGTTACTTATTGTCTGTTAATTCCTATTGTTGATAAAAAAATTCAAACACTTTGGACAACTGTCCCCAAAAACATGATCTTGTTCTTTTACCCGCGTTTAAAAAAAATTTTGAGAATCCAACTATGTATCAGACTAAATACTTCTGCCTTAATAAAAATAAAAATAAATTTAAATTACACAAGCGCGATAGAAATTTATTTTAAAAGGCAGACCGATCTATATCTTTAGTTCGAGGTAGGAAAATATGTTTAGGGAGGGGGGAATTATGTGAAAACCCGGATGATGAATCCAAGAGAAACGCTGTACTATAAATTTACATTCCCGAATCTAACCGGAATTCGCATTACACTTCCAACTTGGGTTCATTCTCTCACAAAAAAAAATTGTTCCTCCGATAAAAAACATATCTAAGAGCTCTCGAATAATAAGTCTGACACGATGAAGTTTACGTCATCGTTTCGTAACGTCCATTGTTATAATTCGCGAGGGAGATCATTTTTTTGCTCTACGATAGTCGTACGATTATCTACATCGAAACTTGCATTTAGTCAGTCGACAAAATCTATCTCGCATCATTCAGCCGTGTGTTGTTACGAAAAACAAAAAATAAAGGAAGAAGAATCTGAGTTAAAATTGCACGTTTCTCTTTAATGAAAAAGAATCCAAATTTTCAAATCGCAATGAACGTATAAAATTTTATTAAAAAGCAGATAAAATAATAAATTTGTTTTTTCCATTACAGTCCATCATTTAAATGGTCGTTGGGAGGAAATCTGAGATAAAACGTATTGCAATAAATTGTTTACATCTACGAATCGAATTCCCACTTTATTTTCAATTTAATTAAATTTTTCCAATTCAGAAAAAAAATATCCTATCGACGGAAGATATGAAAGAGGTATCAAATAATTAGTTTGACACTATTGGAGATGCGTCATCGTTTGGTAACGTCGCTTGAAAAAATTCGCTTTTCAAAGTGCGATCTTCTTTTTGTACTCTACAATAGCCATATGATGATCCACACCGAAACGTGTGCGACAGCACCACGTCAAATGTTTGCGACGCGATCACGTAAGAATCGGGCGGACAGTCCCTGCAGGTGTACCATCTGTTGTCAAGGTCCGTTAGACGTTAGCGAACGCTGCTCGTGGACGCCAGAAACAGAAACAGAAACATCGGATAACCGAGCGTTCTGTTATTGTGATGATCAACGGACGAGAAACGAGAGCATTAATTAAGCATATGCTCGTCAAACGCATTGAGGTATTCTGTTTCGCAGCACCGATGGCGGGACCGTGAATTACAATCAAAAATGTTCTCTTAACTTGTAGTACGCTTTGTCAATACACTTTATCAACCGCCTAAAAAACTTTAAGAAACGGCACAACAATCGAAATTTGAACTCGGAGACGCGTTGGGATTAAAGCACAAGACTTTTTCTTTCCCTGAATCCCTATTTTTTAATTTCCCATTACTTCATATTTCCATTTTTTGAACTCGTGCGTTTTTTGGCAAAACAGTGTAGATAAGATATGCAAAAACAAAAATGAATATCTAAATTAAGGGAGCCAATATTCGAGCTATAGGACAATTGAAAATAACAATTGGACGTTGCAATAGAAACGAAATATTGTGATGACTTTGCAATTACTCTAGAATTCATGGTGACCAATAAAAAATATCTGGAATCCCGACGATTTTGAGCTGGACGCCATGATAATTATTTATGATTTTTTCTGCTGAGTTCTTGAATTAAATTTTAAAAAACGATAAAGTATCGATTCTGATTGATCAAAGTCTTATTTACGGGTCGTTAAGTTGCCACTGTTGTTTATGCACCCAGTGGATATATCCTTCCCCTACCGAATATCATAACTCAAGCTTAACCCAATCAAGCAATCGCTAGCGTTTTATACTAACCATGTCTAATAGGCGCACGATCGAAATATGAGCGCTCGCAGCTTATTGCACTCATACATGCGTTTCCCATAATCTACACACACGCTCGAATATAAGTATCCGCAGAGTACCTCGCGTACGTAGCAGTTGAGTGCTGGAATTTGTGCATCTATATGTCAATGTTCACATTACGTTGGCCGTTCTAACGAGGCCGCGACGTCTGCGACGACAAACTAGGGCTGTACAGTTGAAGTCCTCTTAAACGGCGAAAAAAAATTTTATCCGGCAACTGCTGTTTCGCAGATCGGCGCTTTAACTGAGCTACCTAAAACGGTTAATCGCAAACGGCAATTGGCTAACATTCGTTAACTCCTTGGAACGTGGAAAATTACACGATTTTTGAAGAACGCACTGTCGCGTTTAATTTTTTTTCTTCGATGAAAATACCGGAATTTTGTAATACTTTCGTCGAATTTCAAAAGTGCACTTGGCCGGCTACAAAAATATTTTTGCGTCGAGCGCCGTTGCGTAGATCGCCGCTTCAACCGAGCTACCTCAAACGCTTAATCGCTGGCAATTGGCTAACACTTCGTTGACTCGTTGCAACGCCGAAAATTACGGGCTTAAAAACAATAATTTTCGTTCTTATTATTTTTGATATAAATCGATTGAACACCCCAGCATTGGAAAAAAAAAATCTGAAAAACACGCATATTTTTCAGATAATAATTTGCCAATGTAGTCCGGCACAAAGATACTTCACCGAGATGGTCTCTTCTTTCCAGCATTGTGAGGTCCCTCGGGACTTCCGACATCGCTGGTGAATAATCCACCAGTCGAATTAAAAAAAAACAAAATAAATTCCCTCATTCTTTTTTTTCCTCAAATAACCCAAGCTAAGCTGAACGCCTGAACACCCGAAAAACAGCTCAGCGAAATTAAGAGTAATAATAATTATCATAATCGGTTAATCAATATACCTGCCAACATAATCCAGCACGAAGATATTTCGAATCTCTGTCGCTAATTTATTTATTTTTTCACAAAAATTTGCGCGACACCGCAGCGTCTCCAAAGAAACTGAGATACTTTAAAAAATAAGAATAAAAAAAATAATAAATTATTATTATAATCGGCCGATCGTTGTACCTGCCATCATAACCCGGCACGAAGATATTTCGAATCTCTGTCGCTAATTTATTAATTTTTTCACAAAAATTTGCGCGACACCGCAGCGTCTCCAAAGAAACTGAGCTACTTTAAAAAATAAGAATAAAAAAAATAATAAATTATTATTATAATCGGTCGATCGTTGTACCTGCCAACATAATCCGGCACGAAGATATTTCGAATCTCTGTCGCTAATTTATTTATTTTTTCACAAAAATTTGCGCGACACCACAGCGTCTCCAGAAAAACTGAGCTACTTTAAAAAATAAGAATAAAAAAAATAATAAATTATTATTATAATCGGCCGATCGTTGTACCTGCCAACATAATCCGGCACGAAGATATTTCGAATCTCTGTCGCTAATTTATTAATTTTTTCACAAAAATTTGCGCGACACCGCAGCGTCTCCAAAGAAACTGAGCTACTTTAAAAAATAAGAATAAAAAAAATAATAAATTATTATTATAATCGGTCGATCGTTGTACCTGCCAACATAATCCGGCACGAAGATATTCCACCAGGACAGTCTCTTCTGTCTGGGATTGTAGAGTCCCTCGGTACTTCCGGCGTCGCCGGTGGACGGTCCGCCAGCGACGCCCTTTCTCCTCTTTCTATCAATCTTCGGTGGTTTGCCGGCGAGCGGGTGCCACGACTTGCGACGTCCTTTTTTACCGTTAATCTCGTTCTCCTCCCTCTGACTCGCCTCGAGAGCGAGCACTTGTTGATTCTCCTCCAAAAGATCATCGGAGACGTAAAAAACCGATCCTCTGCGATTTCCATCGCTGCCGCGACGTTTATCTTTGTTGCTCTTCGATGGCTTCTCCACTTCCGGCTCGGTGTTCGATTCCTTCTCCTCGAATATACTTCCGCGTCGCACACGTAGAAACAAACTGTCCCGGCGCGCGCGAAGATCGTCCAAAACACTGTGTCTACGAGTTTTCGGCTCCCTCAACATTCCCGGACTTAAATCGACACTTCCGGTTCGTCCGAGAATCGACGATTCCTCGACGAGCGCCGGTATCGAATTCGTCGACGCGAATTTAGTCGGACATCCGGTCTGACCGTTGCTTTGACTCTCATTTATATACATCGCACTCGCCATGCCACACTGGGTACGAAAAAAAAAAATACATGAATATATCTCTTCGAACCAATCGCGAACTATTCGATCGACGTACGATTTTTTTTCCTAATTTTTTTTCATTATTATTATATTTTTTTTTAACGTTGCAATTTCGTTTACGAGACAATATTTCGTTCAAATATGCGAGCATCGAGAAATATTGATGAAAATAAAGCTGCACACCGCTTCCTCATTTTGTAATTTTTGTTTGTTTCGAGATTTTGTACGAAGCATTGCGCAACCTCGCGCGAAACTACCGGATGGGGACGAAGGTGTTCGATGCATTTTTCGAGAATAACGAACCCGTCGGAGCATCGGACGAAGTAACGGAACAATATTTTACAGGAAATCGATCATTTAATTTTTTTTTTTAATTTTTTTTTAAATATCCATTCAATAATTTAGCTCTTACGTTATTCGACTCTTTGGGCTGTGACCGTTTTATTCAGTACGGATACGAAATATTTTGGACGAACGGTCGGAGAAAACCAACGAGACGTAACAACAGTATTATCAGTTTGTCGGTGCCGCTACGGGGATTGGTAGGTCGACGTCGAAAAGGCTACGATCGTGGCTCATCGCGCGAACTGGAAGGTCGTATCCCGCATCGTTTAACGTGTAAAACGACGTGGGATACGCTCTTATGCTTCTTGGCAGCCGATATGCGTGTGTTGCGTTGACCGTGTGAAGTGTATACAACGCCGCTGCGGTAGCCAGTGGTAGCTGCGTGTTAATCCAGGTGAAAGCCGACGAGTACGACGACTCAGAGCGCGAACCTCGAGCGACCGCCTTTTCACTGTGTATACGCGTCGCGGTTGCCGATCCGATGACTCTCGAGCCTCTCGAAAAACTTCTCGATAATTCTCAATAAATCATTATCATTATTATTTTAATATCAGAAAAAAATCAATGGAAAAGTAAGATGCGTTTTAATCGTAGTTCTCAGTAAAAAGTATTCATCTTGTCGATTGGGTGCAAGAAAAAAAAAATATCGAAATTTATCGTTTTTGGGTGTTTCGGTGAGTTTTTTTTTTGTTTTTTTTTTGTGTGTTTTTTTGTGTTTTTTTTTTAGGACTTTTGACCCGTCATTTCCGATTTCCGAGGAACATCTTTTCGTTTCTGTTTATAGAACGGTCGTGAATATTCGCGCGAGTCGAATACTCGTTACGAAATACCGTCGAATCGGGTTTATTTTGATTGGTTTTACCGTCTCCGATGCATCCGCGAGTTTTACCGGTCGTATCCTCGGAACGTCCTTCGGCGTCTCGAGTTTCGGTGTCGGGAAGACAGAGAGGGGGGGGAAAAGCGAAACGTTAGGAAAATCGGTTTTTACCCGGATTCCGAGTTTTTCCCCGGCTCGGCGAGATAATATCGGTGTGGACGAGATCCAAAGATCCACTGGCAGCGATAATGGTCGATCTTTATAGCCCGGTTCTAATTTCGTCCGCCGGAACTTATCCACATTAAAAAATATATATATATATTATTTTTTTCCTTAAAGAAATAAAATAAATAAAAATAATAATCTCATGTCTCGCGTGTCTCGGAAGCACCCGAATAAACCACGAATTCACTGACACTATCTCGTTTGACCAAACTCGGGTATATTTTTATTATTATAAAAATTCTGTTTATTTTTTTTGTTTTTGTTTTTTTTTTCAGATATGAAATTTTTGAAGACGAACGGCTGTCGAACAGCGAATGGTACGATCGCGATGAAGGCTCGGTCGACACTGGCAATTTTCCTCGAGAGTTGTGACTCGCTGGGCGAGCTCGAGCTTGTGGCTGTCGAGCTAGAGTCAAGCGTACGGCACAAAACTCTCTCTCCCTATCGCTCTCTCTCTCTCTCTCTCTCTCTCTCTCTCTCTCTCTCTCTCTCTCTCTCTCTCTCTCTCTCTCTCTCTCTCTCTCTCTCGCTCTGCTTCTCTCTCGTTCTCTTTTTCTCTCCGTCTTGCTCTCGCTTTCGCTCTCTCTCTCTCTCTCTCTCTCTCTCTCTCTCTCTCTCGGTCTTTCTTGTTTTACCAACACCGAGAGGTTGAACGGACCAGCAACAGTGGCACAAGCCGTGGACAACCGATTCGATCTCGACCTTGACGAGGCCAGCGATGGGGATGGCGCTGAGGGCGCAGCAGCAGGAAGTCTTTCTATCTTTGTCTCAAACCGCGCATTCTTCGTCCACGCCTCTCCATCGTCATCAAACATTTTCTGGACCAAACACTCGTACGTGCCTCGCAACGATCGACGTTCCGAAGTACAATTTTTCGCAGCCCGTCCAATGCCCGTTGCACGTATTTTTTCATCAATTTTCATAACTATATTTCACCCAGATTTTTACCATTTTATCAATTTCTTCGAAAATCCTTCTTCCGGATTCAATCGAATTTTCGCACATCGCTTTTACCGATCGTCCTCGCGCTTCGAAGTACTCTCGTTCGCCACAAATTCAGTTTTCAATAAGAATCCTAAAATAATCAACCGATTTTTCACTTCCCATTTTTTAATTCGATATTCGTGTCAATTTTTTTTCCTCAGATTTTTAACGCCATATTTCCACGACGATTTTTCACTGTTCGAACGATTTCTTCCTTATTCGCGAAGAATCGCAACGACATTTTCGCGCGTCGCTTTTACCGACGGTCTTCGCGCTTCGAGGTACACATTTTCGCAACGAGCCCAAATTTTCATTGCGGAAACTCAAAAGATCTCTCGTCTCTCGCGTCCATGTTTTTTTTTTTTTTATTTTAATTTTCGCCATTTGACCGATATCTTCCCCGTCCGTGAGACAGTGTAACGGAGGTAGCCGCGCATGCGCTGTGATCCAGAACGAAATCTTGACGATCCGGTTGACCTTGAAGGGGCCAAAGTTGCTCCCGGTGGCGGAACAACTTCTCGTCGAAATTTTTAACGACCCGAAGGGGAGTGGGGCGCGCCTCCACCGGCTCGAATTAGCTTCCTTCGAGCTCCGACGCAACGAGCCTCGTATTTACATATCCCCATACGTCTAAAATTCGCTCCTCATTGTGTTTCGCCAACAACGACAAAGAGACTCGTGCGCGCAGGACCTTGAAACGCCAAGCGTGTGAGAGCTCGTGCACGCGATAATACTGAGAAACCCGGGCGATCCACTCGTGTAGACGGGAAAAAGAAGCTCAGAGACGATTGCCAGAAGCACATCGTCGCTGATATCGATAAGAGATGCTGCCGTATATATCATTCGGTACAGTTTGTCTTCGTAATAATAATAATAATGAAAAAAAAAAAAAAAAAAAAAAAAGGAAACACGTGACGATGGAAATTTTTTGAACTGGTAATCGAGAATGTTGCGAAAGGGACGTTGGAAAAAACGAGAGTGCTCGTTGAACGTTCCATGAAATTTAGTGAAGATGTTTGCTTGTAATTTGCGTGAGGTTTTAATTGGACGTGCCAGAGTTTCGCGTCCCATCTAGGGGATTTAGGAACGTCACAATGAAACGCGATTGCTCGAGGCACCTCTTCGCTGAAATCGATAAGAGATCCTGTCGCATATATCTTTCGGCACAACAGTTTGTTTTTATATAGATATGAGAACACGCGAACATTCCATATTGATTTCGATTTTGGTTGATTTCGGATTTGGTCGGACATATCAAAATCCCCCGTCACACTCGGCGACCGTCTAGGGGATTTAGGACGTCTCCATCGAACTCGATTGCTCGAGGCACGTCGTACCTCGAATCGATGGGAGATTCCGTTCTAAACATCATCCAGTACATTTTTTTGTTCACGTAAAAAGATTCACTCATGACGATGAAAATATTTGTCGAATATGGGAAAAGCTTGGTTTCCCAAAAATATGTTGAAAAAAAAAATACGTTTTCATACGGATACGAGAAAAGGTGAAGATGAATATTTTTTTTTTTTTTTTTTTTGGGATGAGATTGCGTAGAAACGAGTTCACACGAAACAGAAGTGTTTACGAGGTATTGTAAACAAAGTATCAATTATAATTTGTGTGAGGTTTTAGTTGGGCGTCGCCATCAATCTGTATTGGTCGAGACGCATCGCCGTCAAAATCGATAAGCGATGCTGCCACATATATATTTTAGTTCAGCTTGTTTTTCACAAAAATACGAGAACATGTGACGACGGAAGTTTCTGTGAAAATCAACAGATCGTCTAGAAACGAAATTAGAGGAAACGGCGGCGTTTAATCAAATATTGTTTCAATCGATCGTACCAAAATTTCCGACGCCGACCAGGGAATTTGGGGACGTCGCCATCAACCTCGATTGTTCGAGACACATCGCCGCTAAAATCGATATGAGATATTCTACCACATATACCTTCCGCTAAAGTGTGCTTTCATACGAATACGAGAACTCCTGACGATGGAAATTTTTGACGGACTTAAAATCCTTCAAAAAATGACGTCAGACGATACAGCAATTGTGTGTTGGATATTTTCATGAAATTTTGTAAAAAAAAAAAACGTTCTCACACAAGTTAAATTTCTCAAGATCGTTGCGTTCAATGAAAACGACACGGAAATTATTTTTCCGTCGTTTTTTATAGGACATTAAAAAATGTATTTTTTTTTTTTCATCTGGAGTAAACCGAAGGGATTTGAAGACAGGGTCGTAAAACTCGAGTGCTGATAGCACACCTTTGCCGATATCGATGAGAGATGTTCCAAACAACTCTCAGTACTTGGCGAAATTCGTTTTCACAAAAATATGGGAACACACGAAGATGGAAGTTTACAACGAATTGAGATAACGTTAAGAAATGACGTCAGATAAAACAGTAGCGCTCATTTAATACTCCGTCAAATCTTGTGAAATTTCATTCATAATTCGTGTGTGGCTTAAATTAAACGTGCTAACATTTCCTATCTCATTTAGGCGAATCGGAAACATCGCCATGAAACTCGATTTACCGAGTCACGTCGTCGCTAAAATCGAGACACTGCACAGAAATATTTTGAGGCAAAGTTTGTTTGCAAAAAAAATATGTTCACACGTGATGATATAAATATTTGTCAAATTGAAAGAAAAAAAATAATTAATAACACAAACATACGTTCAGACGGGATATTTTTGTCGAATTGAAAATCTTTTTTTTTTTAATTTAGCCAAAAGAGCATCGTCAATAAAATATTACGTGGGTAGAATTTTTTTTTAATCTTGTAAAATTTCGCATACAATTTGTGTGATGATATAAATATTTGCGTGATGATATAAATATTTGTCAAATTGAAAGAAAAAAAATAATTAATAACATAAACATACGTTCAGACGGGATATTTTTGTCGAATTGAAAATCTTTTTTTTTTAATTTTGCCAAAAGAGCATCGTCAATAAAATATTACGTGGGTAAAATTTTTTTTTTTAATCTCGTAAAATTTCGCATACAATTTGTGTTTGATATTTGATTTGAGAAAAAAATTGCCATCAATATTATTATGATGTGGACTCGTTTGTTTACCAACGCCGCTTGATATAGATCTTCGACCACGCGAAATTTCTACGAGCTCGTGTGGCGTCGTTGCGTCTTTCCGACGGGAATCTTCCCCGCGCCGCGAGACCACACGGACGAAAGAACGGACGAGTCGAACTCGATTCGAATTCAATACCGCAGAGACCCGAGCAAAAATCACCTATTGTGTTTCGCGTTATCCACCAAATAGCTCGTTCGAGCTTGCGCTGTCAGGATCGCTCGATTGAAGTAACGATTTTTTTCTTTACCCGGACACTGGATTCAACCGATCACAGTTCTGCATTTTTTTATATTCAAAATAATAAATAAGCTGGTGTTTTACGAAACCAGGAACAAAGTAATCGTGATTGTGTCGTTCGCAGGGTGGAATATTTATACCCAATGTGTTTTGAATCACTAGAATAGCGATTTAATTGAAAAAAAAAATAAAATAAAAAAAAATAGGTGATTTTTCAGCATTTTTTCAAGCTGGTGTTAAAAAAATAAAGTCCGATTTTTACACATAGCACAAGATCCTCTGAAGTTTGAATTATTTACAAACAAAGAAAAAAATACCGAACAACGATCAAGGTTGTTTTCTGGTCGGAACGAAATAAAAATTCGCTTACATAGTTTCATTTTTATGAACAAATAAATAAATATTTTCATCAACGATTTCGTCATCAGCATTAATTTTAATCGAATACGTACACGGATTTAATATTATTTTCGTTAATTAAAAACCCGACCTTCGAGCGATAGGGTAAAAAAAAATGTTGAAAAAATGTTTGTTCCTCGGATGAAATTTGGACGCGTCGGCACCGCTGCAAAAGAAAAAACTGTCTCGAATAGATGTGATAAGTGCGTTGTTTTTCCTTCGTGATTTCCGGGCCTCCCGGTAAATAAATTACCAGGACACTAAACCCCAATATACTTGTCTCCAGCCTCGCTGCCATGTAAAGTTATCAGCACTGTACGTGTTCCGAATATTTTTTCGTTACGCAATTGGAATGCAAATCTTTATTTACACGCTGATTACAATCTACCACATGCGTCTCCTTGGTGAGAGCGGCCCTACGGGCCTCGCTACTACCGCGATACGGGCTTCACATCCAAAGAAGCTTAGCAATGTCCCGAATACTTTTTTCGTACAATATTCCAACCGTCCGTCTGACTCTTTCCACGAAATATCTCCGTCGCTCTCGGCCCTCGTGTGCACAAAATGGTAGCGCATTCGCCGAGTCCCGATCCCGGATTTTATGTCAATTTAATATCGACTCATTATTTCCTACCAGATTCTGTAATTTCTCTCGGGTTGCCACTGGGCGATTGCCAGAAACATGCACTGTACAGAACCGTTCTGTCGCTACCGAGTAGATTTAGTACACGAGTGCGTGTAAATAGAGCGGAGAATCGTAACGGAGAGAATTAAGGTGCAAAGACTGGGATCGCGTTTTGTAAACACGGCGATAGATAAAGATCAGACAAAAACATAACGGAAAGAAGAAAAAATCGTACCGAGCGTGGGTTCTTTATCGGTATTTTATTTATTCTTTTGTTTCTCGATTATTCCCAACTATTTCTTAATTTCCTTTAATTTCATCGGCTTAGAGGTCGAATCTACACATATATTTTTACACGAGACTGTATTGTGTGGAAACAGAGCTATGAGAAAAAACTTAAATTCTGTACACAGGAATGATAATGATAATAATTCTAAATACCCGATAATGCTTATAGATTCGGGAAAAAGGAACGCGAGTCGTCCGACATTTCTAGGATTTCCCTGAAGATGGCCACCCCGTTCGTAAAATTGGGTGTTTCTTTTATTTGTTTTTAGGATGGGACAATGGATCTGGATGACAAAACGGGTGAGAGTCGAATATCGAGTGGCCTTCGAGGTCGACGAGGAACATCACTCGCAGCATTAATATGACAGAAAAGAATAAACATTTATGCACAGATTACTCACATTTTCGCGTGGTCGGCCATCCGTTATTTTATTCGTCCCTTTCACTGTCTTCCGGACCTTCGTAACACCAAGATTTTCGATCCCCTACTCAAGTCCCATGTGAAGGTCGTCGGGCTTCTGCTGGAACGATCGAATGGCGTATCTCCGCCACCAGAAACTCGACACACACAGACACAGCGCAGACACGCTTTCGTGCGCGTCAAGATCGCAAAAGCGTCGACTTGATTTTTATTCTCGACGAGGGTTTGCGTGAATTAAGCGGCATGTAGGTAACCGCGAGAGGCGACCGGCCGCAAAACACATACGCAGGTGACAGACGGGACACCGCGTGCGCGCGCCAATTATTGTTTTGCTTTTTATCTGGCCTCGTTATGGAATTGAAACTCGCGTTTGTCCTGACGCTATTCTCTGTTTGTCTCAGCTATCGCGCGACGTACGCACTTTCTTTGTGGGAAAGACACACAATGTGTGCGACGAAATGGTGTGCTTGCGAGGGAAGATGAGCACGCCAGTCTTGACTTTTCGAGTTGGTCGATTGCGCCTGCACACACTCGACGTCTCTACTGTTGTCATCGATTCCTGACGACCGCCCTGTCGTCACAACGCCCCAGAGTTTAACTCGTGGCGACACCTCTCGTATGCTGACTGAACATTTTTTTGGTGCTTATATGAAATAAGTTAATAATGCCCGTTGTTAATAATCACAGAGGTCCGAGCTCGCTTGTAAAATATCGATCGTGTATAAATATCGGCCACGGGTGGGGAGAAACAGGATGCGAAGTTTATCCAAATCGGTACTGGCCGACTTAGCGAGGAAACTTCCCGTAATAAAAGTTTCTGCACACAGTGGCGAAAAGGGCCCAGTCCGCGTTCCAACCGTTCCGTGTTCAGTCTATTCATATATTGTCCCCAGTAAACCACTTCTGCTACGATGTTTAAAGATTTTGTAATACAATTGATGAAAGTTGTCGATCATAAGAGACACATTTAATTACCAATTGACGAAAGAGTCGGAAATTTCTGCTGAACGAATTGAACAATTATTGTAAAAGAGATGCAAGGAATAAAGGTACAGGTTATGTTCAATTGACTTTTATGACAATTCGCAAAAATAGAAAATGTCAAGCTTCGCCTATTTCGGTTATCGTACATTCGTGAATAGCATACAGGTCTTTTTTATTATTTGTATATCGCTTGTGTTATTCTATATCATATCATCTTGGAATTATGGTTTTTCCGCAAAGACATATTTCATTTGAGCCCGAAATTTGGTTTGCTCTGAAATGTAATAAAATGCCAGATTGTCGATTATGTAACGATTATTAAACGATGATATTTATTAAGCGTTTTTATGAATGAAGCTTTCAAAGAAATTCTTGGTGCCCTGTGGAGTGTGCGCTGCGGTACCCATTTTAAAAGCCGTACCAAGTCCGGAAAGTCCAGAAACGCAGGAACGAAAACTCGTTCGACCCTCAGAACTCCCCATATATGTTATCGAGGAACCATGCTCAAAATCGAAGCCCTGGCAAGTAGAAAATAAATAAGTAATAATAGAAAATACTAAAGTGGAAGAAAAATAACTTTAGATTTAAATTGTACGAAAATAAATGAAATGAGACTAATTTTTTTAAATGACAATATTGCTCATTCCAGCGCTGATGCTAGCCCACCTTCGCTCCTGGAGGAAGGTTTCGGCACTGTACGTAAAGGTGTTCAGGGTTTGTTATCAGAATACTCATCCGTAACGGAGAATATCAATACCAAAGTTAGCACAGGATACGAGCACAGTCTGCGTAAGAAATCTTTGTTGACTTTTCTTTGATTTTAGAATTATTGCTTTTACAATTTCACGATACAACTGTGACAATAATTATGTACCTGTGTACACTATTCTGAGCCAAAATTTTCATCTACTGATGATTGTATTTATCAATTGTTTGCGACTTTCATAATTCTTCTTTATCACAGTAATGTTGGATTACCTTCGTGAAGAGAGCAATCCGATGCCGCGTTTGGGAGCTGTCGGCATTGGCGGTTTGACTGGATTGGTATTCAGTCTGAGGAGAGGAAAATTCGCAAAACTATTCTATACGAGTACAGGTGCTTTATCGGTCGCCGCCATCTGCTATCCGAAACAGGCTCAGGACTCCTTTACGGCAATCAAACATTATGCAAATATCGGCTATAATTTTGTCTACGGTGGTAAGCAAACTTTCGAAAATAAAAAAGGAAAACTTCGTAAGCTTTCTTTTTGCTTCTCCCTACAATTTACCCTTAAGATCTCAAGAGATCGTTTCAAAGATGATGTTATGTTTTATTCAGAAGAAGGTCCCTGCGTCAAAGAACTGGAAGTGCCTTCCGATCGAAAGTTCTAAATACCGGGATATCAACGAACTAACATAGGCTAAACTTTAAAATCCGCACGTTCGTCTCCCGCCCTTTTCAATCGTCAAGTAACCCTCCAACACAATCCTTTCATCTATTTATCGTACCGAGTTTCATGAGACGCTTCGCGAATTGTTGATAGTATATAAATTGGTTGCGCAGTGAAACCGGGTGACACAAATCAACTGGAGTTGAAATGGCCGGAAATACCGAAAATGAGCGTACCCACGTCGATGTCGGAAGTCTTTGATTTAGCTGTCCATACCGGTACCACTGTGGGTTCCTTCCTCGCTTCTTTAGTTGGCAAGGCAACCGAGGCAATTATGGAAAATCAAGAGGTATACATTTTTTTGTCAGTTTTTCATTTATATAGATTCTGGTAACATCGAATGTTTTACAGGAAAAATCGCCGACTACTGAGACGAAACGGAAACCGAGTTAATTCGGAATCAATCGGAAAGATTGTGTCAACACTGTAGTATATAAAAAGTTGTACCAACATGAAGAATAAAAACCGGAAACGAAAATTGGGACGCAGTACTGTCCACTCGTCATTTTAAGATAATAAATATTCCCTTACCGAAATTTAATGCGACAGGTGAGAAATAAAATTTATTCTTGCCCTCCTCGTTGGTCAGTTAAAACATAAGTCTCTTCCTAAACGTCCTCGCGTCTCCCGACTGTATACATTAAGGTACACAATTCCTTGAAAATAATTGTAAGGCGAAGTTCTATGAAGACTTGCATTATCATAACGTTAAAATAAATACGCGGTGAAAAATAATCTGCCTGAAGTTTGTAATACGTACACTGGCAGTTTCTTTGCATAAATTCGTGATGAGGCATAAATATTCAGTGTATTAAAAACAGTAGAAATACTTTAAAACTGATAAATGTATTTATTAACAGTATAATACACCTTATAGATGCTGGTACAATTACAAGATTATTCACATTTCATAATGCCAATAAACCATGGAACTTGAATCCTTTAGCTCTGGAAATACTTAATTTTTCATAATTTACTTTAAGTTCAGTAAAAAAATATACTGATTTTTTATAACGATTTTGCAATACATGTAATCGCGAGACCCCGAAAGTGGTATGGGTATAATGTCGATACTTCAGATTTCATAAGCTTACCAACGGAGTGACCGAGAAAATCCTTTCCGGAAAGAGTTTATCACCATGGCTGATGTAGCGGGTGAAAAACTATCAAAAAAGTAAGCAAACTCTATGTTTTTACGTAGGAAAATATAATATAATCACCCGGATGCTCTAATTTTTCAAAAAGGATCATTCAAAAAGAAGTTTTTGCACTTTAAGAATAAAATCATAACCTATAGTATAGGTTATCGTAACGTCTCCCACGTCGTCGGATACCTACTTGCAAATCCTGACATATCGAGCCGGTTTCCTTTTCTTGGACTCCCGCGTAAACTCGTGCTTCTCGACTACAAATTAGTCTAATTTCTTGTTCGTTAGAATGAGCGACGCGTCATGATCAATGCCACATGCATTTCTGCTATTGTACGAAAAATATGCTTTCGTCTCTAACCAAACTCGCAGCCCGTACGGCTCGTCTGGCATTTTACCAGACATCTCTTATCAACGTAGATGCTCAAGCGCGTTGTATCTCAGTTAAAGGAACGTCGTTAAAGTGGGTATTCTCGAACTTCAAAAATGTTATCTACGTGGAAAACAATTGTCGACTGTATTTTTAATTGTTACAGTGAATTGAAGCGGCAACTGAAGGCCGCACAGAAGGAAAAGGAAAAAGCTGAGAAAGAAGCGAACTTAGCGGCACAGCCAGTCGCCAAAGACAAGAAGGCAACTATCAACGAAGAGGATATTAGTCCACATGTAAATTCACTATGGTCCTACATTCTTTAAAACTGTACATACTTTTGCAAGCATAGAATTTTTCTTCAATAATTTGGCAACGCAAAAAATTATTTTTGTGATAGTTATGCAATTTAGAAATTACTTTTATTTTGTAATTAAAAAAATGTCTTGTTTTCTTGCAATTTCAATATCTCTGATTATGGATTTATTTTTTTGCTCACAGGAATACATTAAGCTTCGTACACTGGCCGTACAACAGCTCAAAGCTGGTAACAACCATCCCTACCCTCACAAGTTCCATGTGTCCATATCCCTGGAGAACTTTATCGAAGAGTTTAGCGAACGGTTGAAGGATGGTGAGGTATCGAGCCAAGTGCACAGCATCGCAGGACGCGTTTACGCGATACGTGAATCCGGAGCCAAGCTCATATTCTACGACCTTCGCGGTGAAGGCGTAAAGATCCAGGTGATGGCCAATGCAAGGGACTACGAAAGCGACGAAGGATTTTTCGTCGATACGGGAAAAATTCGGCGGGGCGATATCGTCGGCATTGTCGGCAGTCCTGGAAAAACGAGGAAGGGCGAATTCTCCATAATGCCGCGCAGTATCAAACTTCTCAGTCCTTGCTTGCACATGCTCCCTCATCTGCACTTCGGATTGAAAGACAAGGTGCTTACTGATCTAATAATCATGCCTAGCGATTATGGAAACTATAGAAAAAATTTTTCTATATGAGGGCTCGGAATTTTTATATATGTGGGCTCGGAAAAGTGCCTAAAACTACTTCAAGTACAAAGTACAAAATATTACCAGGCCCTGACGTATCGAGTACTTTTCATGCTTACTGTATTCCTCAAGTAAATTTTCCAAATTCTTGTCACGATTAAGTTCGTAGTGTTTGAGCGTCATCGAACTGTTAAAAAAAATGGTAAATAATTTGCACAGTTTTCTCGTTGTAAATATTCCTAATTGGAATTCCTTTTATTGAAAAAAATCCTGTCAACATTATACATATTAAGAGGTTAACCCAGATAATCATATATTTATAATAGAAACAAGGTGTTACTTATCAAATATTCGTAATGTGAGCGTGTGCTTGAGTAATTCTTGGACTTGCTATCCGAAATGTAGGGATTTCTTTACTCATACAGGAAACGCGATTCCGTCAGCGTTATCTCGATCTGATATTGAACGACAAAGTGCGCCAAAAATTTCACATTCGCGCCAAGATAATCGCGTATGTTCGTAAATTCTTGGACAACATGGGCTTTCTGGAAGTTGAGACACCGATGATGAACATGATCGCGGGAGGCGCAACCGCCAAACCTTTCATCACTCATCATAACGATCTCAACATGGACCTTTTCATGAGGATCGCTCCAGAACTTTACCACAAGGTAAACAAAAATATTACACGGTCTTACAGATTTTTTTTTTACACTCCTTACACAAGTTGATATATTCGAGTCGAAACTGACTTTGTGCCAGGATCGGAACTTTCAATTTTCCTAATTATTATTTTATTTCACTTGTAAAGATGCTGGTAGTCGGTGGCATAGATCGAGTCTACGAGATTGGCAGACAATTCAGAAATGAAGGTATCGACATGACCCACAACCCAGAATTCACTACGTGCGAGTTTTATATGGCTTACGCCGATTACAACGATCTCATGTCGATAACTGAGAACATGATCGCGGGTATGGTGAAAAGTATTCATGGTTCTTACAAAGTCACGTACCATCCTGACGGATCAGAAGGCGATGCCGTTGAAATCGACTTCACTCCACCATTCAGAAAGGTGCCGATGATGAAGACTTTGGAGGAAAAACTGAAGGTCAAATTGCCTGAGGCTGACAAGCTCAATACACCAGAAGCTGCCAAATTGCTTAGTGATATTTGTGTTCAACATGAGATTGAGTGTCCTGCACCACGTACGACCGCCCGATTATTAGATAAGGTAAGTCAAATCTAACAGTACATGAAGAATATTATATAAGTAATGCACAAATCTTTTCGATATACAAATTTCGGTAATTATTTTTTCTAGTTGGTCGGCGACATTATCGAGGAAGAATGCGTAAATCCAACATTCATTCTTGATCATCCACAAATAATGTCTCCATTGGCAAAGTGGCATCGATCCGAAAAAGGCTTAACCGAGAGGTTTGAACTTTTCGTTATGAAGAAAGAAATTTGCAATGCTTACACCGAATTGAATGATCCTATCGTCCAGAGGGAAAGGTATGATTGATAAACGATCAGTTACAAACGACAGACTCATTTTTCGACTAGAAAAACCATCATTCCGAAAATACGTCACTTCCGATCGAAAAATGACATTACTAAACCCAAAGTAAACTATTTCCGTGTGACTGCACTTCGAATCGTAAAATGCGGCTTCCGAAACGTCAGTGACGTAAATCCGGTATGATGTCACTTCCAGGCGAGAAGTTATATTTTGAAACAAACAGTAACGTCGCAATGACGTTTTCAAAGATTTTTCCTTGTTTTGTGACTTGGGTTTGATCGAATATTCACGTGAAATCTTTAACTCTCTTTATTTTCGAAATCTCTTCATAGGTTTGAGCAGCAAGCCAAGGACAAAGCAGCGGGTGACGACGAGGCCCAACTCGTGGACGAAAACTTTTGCACGGCATTGGAATACGGTCTGCCTCCAACTGCTGGCTGGGGATTGGGCGTTGACCGTCTTACAATGTTCCTTACTGACTCCAACAATATTAAAGTAAGCAAATCGTAAAAAAAAAAAAAAAATTACACAATTTCAATTCCATCGATCCTAAACACTTTTCTCTTCCGACTTATTTCCACAGGAAGTATTGCTCTTCCCCGCGATGAAGCCAGACGACCCGAACAAAAACAAAGAAACGGCGGAGGACGAGAAGTCGTCGGTCCCTAACAACGTAGGAAAATAATCGCCGCGAACCGTCGTGCCTGCGGCAAGCAAACTCAATCCGATTCTGAATAAAATGACAAAAAGAGAAAACAACCTGTACATGACTATTTTTACTTTCCTTAACTACTTTTGCTCAACGTACGAAAATTATATCGTTTTCGCGACGAGTCTCGCGGACCACACCTGCAAGCGATGGAATTTAGGAAATCGCGCTTTTTCGCATAAACAGTTAAATCGAACCGAGTCCCTATATCCCCGTTGAAATGTTCATTGACCGTTGTTTTTATTAACTTTCTTCGTCCTTGACGAATTTTGTCACAGAATTGTAATGAGCTCCTAATTCGTACATATGCCGATGGTAGGTCAGAATGACCTTTTTGTTTGCCGCGAATTCCGTTCCTATTAGATACGGTGCACCTGTGGCTTGAATCACTTCAATCGCGCATTGAAGGATACGGGACAGCACCTGAAGCTGCAAAAAACGAAACAAGATTTTGAATTATTTTCCGTCCAATTTACAGCATTATAAAATGTATAGCTTTTTTCTGGTTCAAAATAATCCATCACATCAGAGAAAAAAAAATATTCAAAAATACAAGTCGTATGTCAACCAAAGAATCAGGTTCACTGTTTCATTATTAAAGTTCCATAGCTATGAAAATATTCGATTGTTTCACACTTTGTGAAATAAAATGTACGATATGCGCGCAAAAAAACCTTTTCTTAACTGGTGTATTTGCACTACTCATTGGAAAAAGTTTTTCGCCTAAATATCATAATGTATTATTTCTATGTATCTGTAAAAGAATAATAATTAAATTAGAAATCATTTTTTTTTAATATAAATTCCTCAAATACCTCAACCGCTCCCCCCCATGCACTTGTCCTGGCAATGTTATCACAGTAGTTTTCGAATTGTTCTGGCGAGAACAATTCGTCGGAATCTGAATTCGAGAGAAAGGGCAGAAAATCATCCATGTTCTCTCTCAGATAAACAGACGTCCTGGTTCTGAGGTCCTGAAGGCTCAAAGGAATTTCGCCAAGTACCTTGAGCTGATGAGTCACTGCGTTGTAAAGACTAAAAAGAATAAAAGGATCGTGATTTTTTTGAATCAATATATATACACATTTTGTTTTTTCTTTCAGATATTTCTCTCTGCATATTTTTAAAGAATTTTCTCAAAAAATATTGTTGTATTTTATGATGAGAAAATTCAAATATTAAGTGCCCAGTATTTTTTATTCACTACTTGCAATTTCAGTGCAAAGAAATTGTTCCAAATTTTAAAAAATTGCAATCATTTTTGTATTTTAAAAATTTCTTACCAGTGCCCGTCACTGGGAATTTCATAAATCATCAAATCTCGCTCTCCGAGTATTTTTCTTATAGTCTGAATCTCCACGTTCCTCTTGCCGAAAATGTTCAATGCTTCTTGCTCAATTATCCTTTTGTTGCGTTCTCTCTCTGCAATCGCCTTTTTATCCCTGCGTTTCTGCGCTTTTGAGACTTTCGGCACATTTTCTGTAAGTTCTTCTTCCACTGCTGCAGCTTCAGGTTTGACCTGCAGATCTTCCTGTTCAGTTGCAGCATCCTCCAGGGTGACCTGCGTTATTTTTAAACTCAGTGACTCAGTTTCGTGCTGCTTGTCTAATTCGGACTCTAAAGTGAGTATCTCCTCCATTACTTCTTTCTTCTTTTTTTTGTCGCCCTTGCATATCGACTTTTTGAGTACTTGTATTTGCGCTGGAATTTAAATTGCAAAATTAATAACGTTATAGTTTTCTGTAGGTTATGTCGAGCCCGCACGAAAACATTGTTCCTGAATTGTACCTTGCAATTCCTTGCGTTCCTTTTTGTGCCTCTGTGACATTTGCTCTTCGGCTGCTGTCTTTTCTGCCATAACCAACAGAATAGATTGCCCAATTGGAGCAGCGAAGTTCCTCGCAACAATGTACACAAATTTTGACTTTTTGTGTCGATGATCTTATGGTGGAAGTTCGGTGCCGATCCCGGTGGAAATTTGTAAACGTGTGGAGCAAGTTTTAATGTGAGTCAGCTTTTACAACGAATTAATTTGTGCGTACAACACTACACTTCTTCCGCGATTATATTCCAAATGTTAAGATCGTTGGTTAAGTTTTCGTTAGCCACTCATATGCAACTCGAAAATAATGACAAAACATTTAATTCGATATCTCTCTTCATTATCGCGTGCTGCGGGCCGCACGGTTCGATAGCGGAAATATAGTACCAGCATTGACATGTAGCGATAACTTTCGGGGAACATCCGTACCTTTAAAAACAGAAATTCGCAAGGCGTTGTTCTCTCAAGCGTCGGTACATTAATCCTTTATTTTAGTCACACGGTCAGAGGTCAGTCCGGTGGAAAAATTAAGTTTTGAAACCAGAAATCACATTTTGCCGTATGACGTCACATCCGATCGAAAAACTGGATTTTTCTTAAACCAAAAGTGACTTTATGCAGAATGTTTTTTAGTTTTCTCGAAAAGGTTATGCACATACGCACAATATTAACGGTATACATTTTCGTTAGGGCACTTATTATCATTGAATTCTGATTCCCAACTGTCACTTCCTTGATTTATTATATAATAATTTATTTACAAAAGTCAACGTAAAGATACACAAGATGTTGTTGTACATCCATATATATATGTATATATTAGCATCGGAAATCGATTCTACTCTCACCTCAAAGAATTCGAACGTATCGATCTGTGACTCGTTAAGGAATGATCGATTGCACGATTTCTTCGTGCTGACATCTGACAAAACTCGCGAATAATTTTAAGTTCGGTTTCGTTCGTTATTACGTGCAATCGAGAGAGCTTCGCAAAACGCGCATACAATATCGTTGACAACGTTTTTAGATTCTATGTATGAATTTAGCACTAACAAAAAATTGATTTTTTCTCGAAAAAAATGGATAAATGAACTGAAACGGAGAGATCGGAGACGATAGAGAATCGTTCCGTTGAAATCTCGGCGCTTGTCGCACGATGAATCGTAAGTTAACTAATGAGGTGACGTGACAAAACGTTGGGCGAACGCGAGTTTATGATTCAAATTCGGCTGTGTCTTCTGGCTTGCTGAGAGTGAGAGTGATTTACGGCAGCTGTCGTACTGCCAAGTATCTCCTCTCAAGACTTGCCACCGAAACCGCCCATTAAATTGCCTAATCCACCCGCGGCTCCTTGCTGAAGTTGTTTCATCATGTTTTGAAACCCGGACATTCCACCTGTTGAAAGATCGTTATATTTTATCGACATCATCAAAAATGTTGTGCGCAAAATAAATATTTGCAGAAGCAAAATAAAAGAATTGCATTCGAGAATCGCGGGCCGATTTTTGTTTCCATTAGTCAAAAATTCTGCTAAACTCACCCATTTGATGGAGAACTCGTGGATCGATAATCTTTGCCATATGTTGATTTAACTTGGCTATTTGCGAAGAATTTATGTTCTTCATTGGGTCGCCGCCCTTGCTAAAGAGCCCCTTTATACCTCCCATCTTCTTCACGACTGCGGCAAATTTGGTATACTGTAATATCATGTCTTTCACATCGGCCTCGGTGACGCCTGAACCACGGGCCAGCCTAACTATTCGTCCCGGTTGTTTGCTAAACAGTTTTGCCCCATCTCTGCTGTCCAACTCCGCGTCGTTCATGCTGTCCATTATCGTCATGATACGCTTGAATCTCGCCTTGGACTCTTGCTCCGATCCTTTCGACATAAAGTCTTGGCTGAAGCCCGGTAGCATGCCCTGAAATATTCAATTTATACATTTATCAAAGATTCGAAGTATTCGTAAGTTTTGTCCTCGGTGACGGTTAGCTTACCATTATTTGCGGAAAAGGACCCATTTTTATTATATTCTGAAATTGCTCGTACATGTCGCGGAGGGTGAATTGGCCTTGTTTTATTCTCTCCAGTAATACATCGCTTTCCTCCATGTCCAATTCGTTTACTTTATCAATTAATCCCTCTATGTCGCCCATGCCCAATAGTTTACTAACAAACGGCTTAGTTCTAAACGGTTCGAGATCGTCTATGTGTTCCCCGGTTCCGATGAATATCACCGGACTCTGCGTAGCTGCAACGCTGTAGTGTCGGAGAAACATTCGGTTTTGAGAGATTCGAAAACTTCATGGAGTAGTAACGAAAGGAAAAATGTAATTCAGTTGACGAGATGCAAATTTCAGAAATGTCCATTCCTTTCTGTAAAATGTAATAATGATAACGTTGCAATTCAAAGGAAAAAAGCGCGTAATTTATCCCAAATGCTAAGTTTACTGCTCCAGTTAAATAAGGTCAGATATCACACGAGGTGAAAACCCCCCTCCTGTGTAGTAAACGATACATTTTTTTCGACTTTGTTAAAATAAGTACATTTTTGCTCCTGGCACTGCCAAAGGATAAAATGAGCGCTATTACTTTTTCCTAGGAAGTAACGAAAGAGTACTGCGCTTGCGCGCAGATTAATAATTATCAGTATTTAATAATAGGCGATTTTCTAATAGAACTTGGACGAGCGGCATCAATAAAAAAAAAAGCGGTCCAAGAACAGGCCAATTGCCGCCCGTTTTGCACGTAAGGAATGCGTTTGTTTCCGCAACGTAAAAAAAAAAAACCTTACCAATCAGGGAATACTCACGCTGATAGGGCTCCACCACCCTTGGCGTGTCCGTCGAGTTTGGTTATTATAATTGAACCGACGTTCACGCGTTTCTTGAAAGCTTTTGCCTGAGACTCGCAAGCTTGACCTATTGTTGCATCCATCACGAATATTATATTGTCCGGTTGCTACAACAAAAGAAAAGTATACCCATTTATGTTTCCCGGACAGGAGTAAGATTGCGACTGGAGTAAAACAAACACGTACCACCGCGATAGAAACCTGCAACATTTCTTCGAATAACGATTCTTCCTGTTTGTGTCTACCGCTCGTATCAACGATTATTATTTCGTAGCCCTCTTTCTTGAACATGTCAACGCCATCCTGGGCGATCACTACAGGATCGACTTCCGTGTAACTGAAGACAATTACAAAATTAACGAAATGTAGATTGTAGGAGGCTAAATGGAATTTAGTGACAAAGAACAAAATGAGATGATGGATTTTTACTTTATCTTTGACATAAGTAAATTTTTTTAGTGCATATCTTATGATGTGCATGGTAATAAAAGTTATTGCGTTTTTTATTAAGCTTTCCCAAGATCTATCCCGAGCGGTTTTCAACAATACTTTTTTAGTCCTTCAATGCTTCCAAATGCATAAATTTACCTCCCATAGAAGGGGATTCTGGCCTTAGTAGCATTCTGTTTGATCTGATCGTAAGCTCCTGCTCGAAACGTATCCGCACAGACAAGACAGGCTTTCCATTTTTTCTTGAGATAGTGATAAGCCAGTTTAGTACAGGTAGTAGTTTTTCCTGAACCTTGCAGTCCAACGAACATGATAACATTAGCTTTTCCCTTGACTGGTTGATAAGCTTTTACACCGGGGTCGATTAACTAAAAACAAAATTAAATTTAATACAAAAAAACCCTCTCCATCCTTGACAATCACACACCTAATAATGGAAATAAAAAATTGACACACTTTCACAAGTTCCTTAAAGACAGCACTCTGTATCATTCGCCTCTTGTTGAAGCCTCCGGCCATGTCTTCAAAGTCAATGACTTGTCGCACATTCTCGCGAAGTCTCTTCACAAGTCTTATATTGACATCGGCTTCAAGTAATGCTGCACATATCTCCTTTAGCATAGAATTCAGTACCTGCAGATAAAAAAAATTCGGAAGCATTAGCAACTAACGTGACAATGAAACGTGAGATTTTTTTCATAGTAAAAAAAAAATTTCGCGTCATTGTCGACGATTGGAGAGGAGGGTTGAGGGCAAACGGGAGAGCCTCGTTTATTGACATTAACTTCGCTGGATATCAACGTCGAACTCGCACGCAACGGGAGCGACGGTGACGAAACGTTTCCATCTGTTTACAGTCTCCCTCGAGCGAGCAGCGATTACCTCTTCATTGATGACAGTCGCGTTGCTCAGTGACCGTAGAGCGGACGTAATTTTACGCCCTAGGTCGGCCAACACCATCTTGACGACTTTGCCAAAGACACGGATTTGTTTGTTTTAAAATAAAGTCCGACAACTTTTCACTTCTTCTCACTTCGTTTTTTTTGTGTTGTAAATTTCTTCTACGCAGTCAATCGTGTGTATTTCCGAGACTATTTGGCCATTCCCACTCGGCCAACGCGACACGATGGTGTTTCCGGTGCAGGCGGCTTCTCACGTGAGCGGTGGTCGCTGCTCGCTTCTGCTAGCGCCGAGAAAGTGCGAGAAAAACGTCAAGACAAGAGTTTTCTCTTAAACATCGATTGACCAAAAAATTGTCAGCAGTTAACCTTTATTTTACTCTAGACAGTTTTTGTTGTGCTAGACATTTTTTTAATTTTGCGGCCCCAAATATGTTTAAAACAGCGAAAATTATCTTACTAGGAATTTTATTGCATTTTCTTTTGTCACGGACTTGTAAACTTTTTACAATTTTGGGTTAATTTTCAAGGAACTTTTTTTTTCCCAACTAATTCATCAATAAAACAACATTTTAGGATTAATGGAAAATTATTCGTTCTATGACCGAGAACTTGGTGCTTTGTTCATTTTGCAGGTGGAACCGTGGAGTTTTGTAGCGTTAATGTGCTGGGAGTGTTTTTTCTCTAAACAAACTTAGGTACAAATTTGAAACTGGCCTTTTAATGTCGCTATTGCAAACGCGCCCTTAACTCGGACGTCACGTTGGCAAGTCTGCTGCCACGAGTTACAGCGCCACTCCAAGAAAGCACAGTTACCGAGCAGAAATATAAATAAAAAATAAATACAAAAAATAGTTTTTTTTTCGTCGACCCTGAATATGATTGCAATTAACCTCTGATGAGGGTAAATACACAAAAATTTGTTTGAAGTTTGCTGAAAATTTTACGTTTATAGCTTGATGCGCTCGCTTCGAAGATTTTTTTTGTGTTGGTTTGTGTAATTAACAAGGTAAAATTGATTCTACGTTTCGGGTTCGTGTCACTATTTAATTTATTGTGCGATCGAAAGATCGGGATAGTGATGTCAAGATAATCAAAAAGATTATTCGTCGTCTGTTGTGTTCCACTGTGTACGACTCGATTGATTGATCGGTCGACGAGTTTACCCTTTTTTTTAAGGTTAGAACGCAACTTTTGTACTTTCTTCACGAAAAACGTCCAAAATAATACGAACAAGTAAATATTCGTAGTTTCGGCCCTCGCGTTTCAGTAAAAATTTTAAAATTTTTTTTCTTCTGAGGCAGCTTCCGTATTTGTGTTGCCTTAAGCGTCCAAAATTCCTTATTTCGGCGTTCTCGTGTCAGTGTCCACAATCTAGTTCTTTTCAGAGTTTGTTTTGTTTAAATCAGCTTTTACATCGTTCTCATAATAAGCGTCGAAAATATTGTCAACGTTTGTAACATCGGCGTCCTCGTGTCAGTAAGACATGACACGTGACAATGTTTTTTATTTAATTTTTCGTTTTAACGAAATTGCCATAACGTTTTTGCCTTAAGCGTCCGAAAATTGCTGTAAATATTTCAGTCAATATTCCTTATCTTGGCGTTCTCATGTTAATTGGAACAATTGATTTTTTTTTTTCAATAAAAAAATTTGATTTCTCAATCAAAATTAATTAATTTTATGGACTTTGTTCTTTTACAAGCGGTATATGGTTAATCTTAATCAGGAGCTCAAGATAATAAAGCATGATGAGGCTGTCAAACTCTCGGACTCTGTTTCGTATTCTTGTTTTTATTCTTTTGTAAAAAATGTTCTCATTCTCACGGCAAGTGTCCAGAGAGGTGTTGACATCCATCACAGTAAATATGTGCAATATTTGGCAATCTTGTGTCTGTGGGAACAATGTTCTCTTTGTTATGTTTTTTTTATTTCCAACTCCTGTTTGTCCAACATTTGGAGGTCTCTCAACGATATGGCGCATGTCATACGAACACTGAGATAAGACAATCCTTTTGTTTGATCGACGATTATTGTTTGAGAATCACTCGAGAGAGAGCTGTATACGCTGGTAACGCAGAAAGTCGGACGCAGACTTTGCTTTATGCTACTTTGTTTGTTAATTGGCTCTTGCCATTGCGTTAACGACGAAACAATAATCTTTTTTTTGTGATTTAAATTGTGTTTAACGTTGCGCATCCGTATTCCCGTAGTTGCAACGATCGACTTCAAATGGTCCGGAAAAGCACAAGCGGTAAGATGACAAGCAGAGTAACTAAGGAGAAGACAACATCATTCTCCAAGAATTTAAGTGTTTTACATTCAATGGACAATCCTGAGGATAATTCGGTTTAATCTTTAATTGCAGGTGGAGCTAATTCCTTAGGGAAGGGAGGGGCAATGCCCAGCAACGAAGAATGTGGCATCAGAGATGTTTGGGGTCATAACTTGGAGGAGGAATTCAGAACTATTCGTCAAGTCGTCCAACAGTATCAGTACATCGCTATGGACACAGAATTCCCAGGAGTCGTCGCCAGACCTATAGGTACAACATTTGTTTTTTTAGTACTATGGAGGTAATTCTGTTTTATATGCTATCATTGCTTTTACCAATATGTAATACATTGTTTCAATAATTTTTATTTGATTTTTTGTTTGCTGGATATGCAACACAATTCTTTGATAATTACTGCATTGACCACTCTCATATAGTATCGCTGTCATGTAACATTTTAATACAAGTAATCATTATAGTCCACTATGAAGAATGTACTAAAGTAGTAAAACTCAAAACATTCAGTAGATTAAAATGAATTCTTTTTAATTTTTTTATGGTTCTAAATGATTTCAGGTGAATTCAGAACGAGTGCGGATTACCAGTATCAATTGCTACGATGCAACGTCGATCTCCTAAGAATCATACAGTTAGGTCTGACGTTTCTCGACGAGTCGGGCAACACGCCAGGAGGAAGCTACACGACATGGCAATTCAATTTCAAATTCAATTTACAGTGAGTTAATTTGCAGTTTCGTTTTCTAGATTGATCTCGTGTAGTGGCGGAGTAACTTGAATGTTCCCGCTTCACACAAATAGTCAAATCCTTACACTTAGAAGGTGTCGATTGTAAAATTCAGCCCGATTCTTAGGCTCCAATCGCATTATCTTTGTTTCAGAGAAGACATGTACGCACAGGATAGTATAGACATGTTACAAAACAGTGGCATACAGTTCAAAAAGCACGAAGAAGAGGGCATCGATCCGTTGGATTTCGCCGAGCTGTTGATGACCTCAGGAATCGTACTCGTCGACGATATTAAATGGCTGTCGTTTCATTCCGGCTACGACTTTGGATATTTACTCAAACTGCTGACCGATCAAAACTTGCCACACGAAGAGAGTGAATTTTTCGAACTGCTGAGGATATATTTTCCAACGATTTATGATGTCAAGGTAACCAAACCATTTAAAAAATGCTTTCCTTTGCGACACGTTCCACTGCCCAAACTTCAGTAATCTAATCAAGAACTCACATCCTACTGTGACGGACTGTTTAAATTATAAGTTATAGGCAGTGTCAGTATTGGAATCACTTTATGAATCTTGTCGTTTTGATTCCCAGTACCTTATGAAGTCTTGCAAGAACTTGAAGGGCGGCCTGCAAGAAGTTGCCGAACAGTTGGAGCTTCAACGAGTCGGGCCACAACATCAAGCCGGATCTGATTCACTTTTAACTGGAATGGTCTTCTTCAAAATGCGAGAGGTACGTCGCTTAGAGATGCGACATCGGGAAACTTGCATCATTGGTTCACTAACTGTAGATAAGATAATATCAAACCCCGATAAATTCTTCGTTTCGCCGGGTCGGCAAACCTCACATTCTACGAAAGTCACGCAATTTCTACCTTGTAGCATAATGTATTCAGATGGCCAAAATTATCTGGATGCAACTCCCATCGTCTTCTTTTACTGCGGCAGCGAATTTATTGTACGTGACTGTTGGTAAATCTCGTTGATTGTCGATTTATCAATTTTTTCAGATGTTTTTCGAAGACAACATCGACGACGCGAAATACTGTGGTCATTTGTATGGTCTCGGCACGTCGTTCGTCGTCAATGGCTCCGGTGGTTATCTCGACAGCAATGGCGACAACTCGTCACCTTCGTAATGTTCAAACTAAACTCTCCCTCGACTCCACGATACAAAAAAAAATTACAAACAAAAATTATTTCACTACTCAAATAAAATATAATAAATATAACGTTTTTTTCCTCTTTAATCCGTAGATATATCGATCCCATAATTTGAAGACACGTATTTTAAACAAATAATAATTCAATGTGAGTATCAAATCCTTTTTTAATGTTTAAAATTTATATTAAAAATCGAAGCGCCTCTTAAATTGCTCCGATCTACATATTTAGCCCGATGAAGTTCCCCCACCGGGTATCCGCAACGTTTATTACATGCTGAACCCTCTATTTTGTAAAAATCCCAAACGACAAATCTTTTGCTTCCTTATAGACGAAGCTATTTTTTTTTACAAAAATGTTTGAGATTTTAGTGTAAGCGTACTTAAAGTAGTCTGAAACGTTGGGAAATGGTATTTTTAGCTGGCATCTGGATGTACGTGTGTGGGTCTACACATTCTTATATCAAATTTAAACTCGAGACCTCTATGTTTGCTCGAGACTATTTACAGTAGTTAAAACTAAAAACTCAAAATAACTGACCGTTTAGATAGATTTTAAAGAAATTCAATACCGAAGATCACAAGCCATTTCTGAGTTTTACTAATTTTAAACGATCCCAGGCACACACAAATACATCCAGACGTTCTTTCTAAATATGAATTTTCCCATCTCTTAAAACATGTTGAACACGTTTTCATAAAAAATGATGAAATATGAAAAAAATGAAAAACCAAGCTTTCTGTATAAGGAACCAAAAATAAATATTTTGTCCATTGAAGCATGATCCCATATGACTTCGTTCCAAAATTAGTAACGGCAAAACCATTCAAAAAGCCAAAAAGCTAAAAAAACGGAAAATGATTGCTTCGATCTATGACCATAAAATTTATCGAATTTCTCTTTTCTTTCACAATCGTTCGTTTCTTTGTCTGTTTCCAGCATATGCAACGAAATATTCCTTCCGGAAATCAACGCTGATGATCTAGGGTACGAAGAAATACATCGAATACATCGTCACAGTAGAAGCCCACGAATTCCCGTAAGAAAATGTAGGCCAAAGGGCCCCTCGTGCATTTTCGTGCGTGTAATTCATCCGGCAGCGTAAAGATACGAAGATAAGGGGTCTTCGTTATCGTAGGATAGCGCGTGATGATATCAGTCAAGCATTATCTTCACTCGTACCTGTGAAACCGTAAGCCACAGTCATACCGTAAATTCGCTGGTCTGAAGACGAGGTATTTTTTTTTTCGTTCCGGCATAAAATGCGGTGGAGAAAAATTATCGCCGTTTCCTCTTCGTCCGGATTGGGAGGATTCGCAGTGTTTTTGACAATTCTTGTCTTCGCCGTCGTCGACGGACAACACGAGAATGAGACTTTCAAGAGTGTGTACGGTTTGAGCGAATCGGAAGAAAATCTTGCGCTGCCGGGGAAGAAATCGGTCGACGACGTTAACGATCGCGCAACGTCTTTGGAACTGTCCGATCTCGTCGAGGAAATCTCCGAGGACGGTTTTGCTCAGCCGAATAGAACCGATTTCGTTATCGATCCGACAAGCATCGATCCTTCGACGGACCACACGAACCCCATCCAAGGCTCGGCCTCTCAAAATCCCGCGGCAGACGATGCGCAGGACAAAGAGAAACCGGAAATCGTACGATCGTCAAAGGTGCCTAAAATTTCCGGACGGCATGCCGGTGCAAGCGCGAAGTATGTTAGCTACGGTGAGTAATTCGTTATCAATGGGCGTGACCCAGCGTTCTATAGAATTACGATATATATAGACATATATATATATATATATATATATATATACAATACCCATCGTTGTTTGTGAATCTTTCGACCAAAGAAAAAAAAAAAACAAAAAATTAGAAGTTTCAAAAATGTTATAAATAGAACAAAAATGTGTATGATGTAAATTTTCTGTACACGTTTTTCAACGAGCTTCGCCGCGTCAAGCGTTCGATCAGATAATCGAGGCGTCCATGCGGTACGCCTGGGAAATAAAATTATCGACGAAAATATTCGGTGAAGTATTGTAGATAAAAGAGGATTGATCATTTTTTCGCTCATTATTTTGTCAATGTGCGTTTGCCAGCACTTTGTCGAATGAAGATACAGATATGCTCGTTATTTTTTATTCGTTCTTTGTCTAAAAAAGAATTTTGCACTCCGAAACTTAATAAATCAAAAAACACGTGGACAGGTGAAATTCTCGTATGGTTTTTTTTTTTTTCTTTACGAGTTTGTTCGCTTCGTGTATTTGAGTGTTTATTCTATCATCGCGGCGTGCCACGCGGTACGGCAACGAAAATAAAATTGTCGTTTGGAAATAATCAACGAGAGATTATAGATTATGGAATGTTGTTAATTAATTAACAGTACAAACATAAGTGATTGTTTGAATTCATTGAAAACTGGTGACAGAGCAAAGAGGTAAAACAGTCATTGTCTCAGCTTCGCTCTCGTTATTTCTTCCACACTACAAACATATATATAAATATATATATATATATATTAAATACGTTACATCGTCCACACTACATACAATTACAACTACATACAAATATGTGAGTGTCATTCTCGTGGGAGAGGATCGGATCGATGTGTAATGAAGTAGGATAGCTCTTGGTTATTTGTTGAACGTCAACTTTGATTATACCTGATTTTATCTAAGCCTTATCAGTTACTCACTTGCCGCAGTTGGCATGAATCGGCGGTGAGTCACACCGTGGCACGGAGTACTACAACTTTCATGGATGATGATACTATTGCAGGTCTAACGATAAAACTAACGTTCTTCGCTTTGAATTTATCATCAAAATAATTGCTTGATCATTTCATCAATCAATTTACCATTCAATTAATTAATTTGATTTATTGACCATTTTTGAAATTTCTTTTCCCGGAAGTTCTTACTTTCGGTTCGAGAAGAAACGTCTCTTTCATTTTCTACGATAGATTGCTAAAAGTGGTTAATTTCGCCCCAACGGCTCACATTGTCCTACTCACTTCTATGACCTTGCGATGAAGTAGCGCAACCAAGACCACCTTCAAGATTTTACATAACCGTACGAATATAAAAAATGTACCGATTCGTTTGTCACAGATTCTGACTCTCCGGATGCCGACCGCTACGCACCCTCACCCGACAGCTCACCCAGGAACTATACGATGCCCCCGGACAGATGGCGGAAGATACGCTCTCAAATGATGTACTGGTATTTCGACAAAGGTCTCGACAACGACAAGGGCGACTTGCAGACCGACGTCCACTCGTCGATGCCACAGATTCACAAGAACTTCAACTTCCAGCTTCCCTTCTTCGGTTTTAGATTTAACTATACGCGGGTCAGTATTGTTATATTTTACATTCAATAAAATGAAACTCGCAACGGAAGAAGATTTTTTATCTCGGTGGCGTCAGTGCTAAAATACGAATAGAACACAATTAAACTTGTCGCATACAAATTGTTCTCAGCTGTCGATGAACGGCTTTCTGGAATTCAGCGATCCACCGGAACACTATACGTATCCAGTCGTGTTTCCGACGAAGGACTGGCCAGAGAAAAACGATCCGTCATTCATCGGTATATTCTTCAGTAAATGCCGGATAGGAAAATTGAGACCCACCGACATTGACCAGAGAGTCCCGGGTGTCTACTTTAGGTAGGAATGTGCGCTATTTAGAAAGACTGGTCTGTATTCGCGGTTAATTTTTGTCGTCACACACATACAAACTAGCAGATTATTGTGGCTTGGAACTTTTGCATCCACGCTATGGAATTTACAAACCTGAAATGTGGATTTCTGGAGACACGTCGCCTGAATTTTGAAAACATGTCACTTCTGGTTTGCAAATCTCATATATCGACCTGAAGTGGTATCACATCTGGAATATGTCACTTGAAGAGTATAAAAAAGAGTTTTCATACCGGAAGTGACGTATTTCCTGTGTGACGTCATTTTTGGTTGAAAAGAATGAGATTGTAAAGCCGGAAGCAATAGTTCATCAATTCCAGAAGCTATCATCAATAATTTGATATCGTTGTTTCCCAATTGTCCGACCTAGACAGGAGAGAGACTTGCAGAAGCGAACCGATCAATTTGGAGTCGAAGTACGGGAGCGCGTGAAATGGGACATCCGCGATGGTGTAGTCGGCTCAGAGACATTCGATCCAAAACACGTGGTTATCGTTACATGGAAAAACATGTCCTTTGCCGGTGGTATTGACAATTCTTTGTACACGACAAACACCTTCCAACTGGTACTTGCCACCGACGAAGTGTTCACTTACGCGATATTCAATTATCTCGATATACAATGGACCACGCACACGGAAGCTAACGGCGACACTACCAGGGGTGAGGGTGGAACACCGGCTTTTGTGAGTTCAATGATTCTTATTTATTCTAACGTTTGTATGGTATCCAGCCATCATCTTAAAAAATTCAACCTCTATCGAACTCAATTTTTTTTTTTATAAACGTCCCAACAGTAGAAATATCTTTAAAATTATCCTTCAATTCCCTCGGATTGCGTACAGACTGTTTTACTGAACACCATGTTTTATTTTCACCATCAATCAGCCAAAATTTTTTAATTAAAGTTGAATCATGAATAGAAATCGCCCTTGTAATTAGTGTAGTCCTTAAATTTTTAATGTATTAATCAATGAATAATGCTTCGCCGTTAGATCGGTTTCAATGCAGGAAACGGCACGCAGAGTTACGAATACAAGCCCTATTCTCAAGCGTCAACCGTTCGAGATTTGCCAAGTAGAGGTTGGGCGAATGGTTTCCCAGGTCGTCACATCTTCAGGATCGACGAGAAGATAATGCTGGGCACTTGCAACAAGGATATTGGTAAGTTTTCCGTTTCATTGTCCTCTGATTACTTTTTATCTTACGTTTGCTTTTTGACCTTCAGATGGTGCAAATTTGCCATTGGTTTTCGCACCGGAAAGCGGAAACATGCTCGGCGGCACTGTGGTGAATATAACAGGTCCCTGTTTCGAGCCGAACGACAAGGTGACGTGCAGATTCGATACTGAAGACGTAATAGGAACAGTTATAGACCGGAACCGAGCAATCTGCATACAACCGTTCGTCATGGCCGAAGGATATATACCTTTCGCGATAGCTATCGGCAGCGGCAGATACGACTGGAAGGGCAAATTTTTCATCGGTAACAGCTTCAATTTTTATTCTTTCAATTTAATGTTATTTGTTTTCTTTGAGACGAAAAAAGAAATTGACGACGTCTGACTTTATTCGCAGAAACACCGGCAAGTGCGACGGAAAAAATATTCTTCGCTACAAGAGCGGTTCACGAGCGCGATCCGACAGAAATAAAGATAACATGGAACGCTTACAACTTGACAAGTAACATGGCTGCGGCGGTTCGGATATCTCTCTGGGGATACAGGGAGACGACCATAAGACCGCAGCTTGAGTATATTGGTCTTTTGGAGGTGGGTCATATTTTTACAGATCCATTGCAATTGCAGTATATTTCCTGCAAGGATGTTATAATAAAATTTCCCAGGCGTTTCGTCTCGTTCCTACTATAGTCGCTGTGCGTTACAGGATAGTTGGGCAAACAGTGGCGAGTATCCAATCATACCTGCGGCATACAGAAACAGGGAGAACCCGTATCAACTGGATATGCATTTCGGATTCATTCACATTAATCTGACGAAGCCGGACGATCATTCGGGATACGACATTACCCCGTGAGTTTGTACTACGTAAAAATATCACAACGATAAACGTATGCAATCTTTTTTATTTCACTCAGTGCGAAAATTGTAGTTTTATGCAAGTGAAGCGTGTCTACTAACTCGTGCGGTTACAGCACTCGTCAGTAAACGTTTTATCGGACTGATATCGTATTAGACTATTTTACATTATATTATTTATTATTCCATGTCATTCATAGCCGTGTTATTTTTTTCAACACTACTGGAGGTGGTAATTTATTTAATTTATAATGCACAAAATTACTGGATGGTTTATGATCATTTGAAATTCGTTGTTTAGAGTACTGTGGAGCAAGCCAATTCCGTTGGGCTGGTACTTCGGACCTCAGTGGGAGCGCCTTTACGGTTCTCAGTGGCCGAAAAGACTTTGCGACAAGTGGACGATGAACGACAGATACTTGAAAAACTTCGCTGCCGAGCTGTCCCTCTGTCCGTGCACCCTGGAGCACGCCCTGACGGACAAGGGTCGTTTCCTGCCCGATTACGATTGCGACAAAGACTCGAATCCGCAATGCTACTACAACAAAGGAGCTGTTCACTGCGTGAAGACCGGAGCTCCTAAGTACGGCTTCCATTTAATCGTTATGCATTCTTTTTCGTTCAATTAAGAAGAATACATTTATTTAATAACAGTTTATAATTTTTACAACTTAGATAACGATCCAAATATTAACTTGTCGATTTTGTTGCGGGAACATGTCAAAGAATGAAAGACCACTGCCGACATTCGAAATTGAATTAAATATTAATATAATAATAATAATAATAATATTAAATAAGCCTATCACAGATAGTAAGAATGATTCGTTTTCTCTGCAGCTTGGACGGTTCGGAGCAACAGTGTTGTTACGATAAGAACGGCTACCTAATGTTATCTTACGATCAGCAATGGGGCTCGAGGCCTCACAGATCCCACAATTTGGGGTACCTGCCGTGGAACGAGGCCAACAAGGTGCCGAGTCTATCACACTGGTATCACGATATGGTGCCGATGTATCTTTGCTGCCTGTGGCAAGAGGAGCAAGCCGTCGGCTGCGAGACTCTGAGGTTCGAGAGAAGACCATCGCAGGATTGCGTTGCTTATCAATCGCCTGCTATAGCTACGGTATTTGGCGATCCTCACGTAGTCACGTTCGACGGTTTGGAATACACGTTCAATGGAAAAGGTGAATTCGTTCTCGTGCGGGTTGATCATTCCAAAGACAAGCTCGATGTTCAGGGCAGATTCGAGCAGCTGCCGAGGAATTTCTACGGGGCCGTTCCAGCCACTCAACTCACAGCGGTGGCGGGTGAGTCGCACTGAAAGAAACAAAACATTTTTTACATCTGACATGAAGGAAGACTGTTGAAATTTGATTTATTTAATTTACCTGATTCATTTGATTTTCAGCAAGAGGAAACAATTCAGCCACGATAGAAGTTCGACTCCGACCGCAGTACGCTCAATGGCGATATCGTATGGACGTTTTCGCTGACGGGCGTAGAATTTACTTCGACAGACCGTCATTGAAATTCCAGCACTTTCCTCGTGTCACGGTTTACACACCGACATATATTTTGAATCAAAGCGAGGTCATTATAATGTTCGACACCGGTGCCGGTGTCGAGGTCGTCGAGAATCAAGGCTTTTTAACTGCCAGAGTTTACTTGCCATGGACTTATATGGTGAGTCTCATAATCTTTTTCATAGTGGTACATTTTCATGTCACTTTCGCATGAAGTTGGGTAGAAAAGAGAAATGCGTATTTTTACATGACAACAAAAAAATTAACGTCGGTGCGAGATTGATTGGTTTGATTGACATCAATGTTTGCTACAGAACAAAACGAGAGGGCTGATGGGTAACTGGAGTTACGACATTCTCGATGATTTTACAAATCCCAATGACGACAAAGCGGATGTACAAAATCTAAACAATTTCATGGATGCTCACAAAAATTTCGCGATTAATTGGCTCCTTGAGGATCAAGAGGACAAACTTAAAGGAGGACCTTTGTTTACCAAGGAATTCGGCAGAACGTCCAGTTACTTTGCTAACAAAACTTTCGTGCCGGAATACCGAAGAAGACCGAATGACATATTACCGGCGAACCGGTATTGCATTCAATATTTTTCAAAGCGTCATTTACATTATTATAAATTCGATTTAAAGTTAACTTTTATTCTCTTATTAATAGCGTAATTTATCAAGATCGTATGAACGGCATGTTCATACGACATTTACGATATGTTCATTCCAGTCAGAACTCTCAAGCTGACGTTTCAGCCAGAAAATTAGATTTTCTAATTGCAGGTAAAGCTTCTGCCAGATGACGTCACTTCCAATCGAAAAATGAGATTTTCAAAGTGAAAGTGACGTTATTTCCGATATGACATCGGTTCTGAGAATTTATCTACAAACTGGTCCGGGATAGAAAAGAATGAATTAAAGAATAAAGCAAGAAATATAGTACTCTAGCACGAAAAAATGAGTACATATATTTTTTATCAACTAATATTTCAAGTGTGATTTAACGTAATTCTTACAGATCGAAGGATATATTGCGAGCAGAGGAATTATGCGGAGAAAACTATCAGTGTCAGTTCGACTACGCATTAACGCTCAATCGAGATTTAGCTCATTTCACGAAAAACTATTATGACACGTATACGCAAATCAAATCGACGAATTCCAAGCGAGGTACGTTGAGGGTCGGTTAAAACTGATAAAACGCTAATCTATGGAGGACAGGTACTTTCCAAAGTACCTAAAGACCTTCATCATCACCTTAAATCCTAAAGAAAATACATCATGCAAATTTTTCAGTCATCACTTGCGGAATTCTCGAGACACCACGTTTCGGACGAAAAAGTAATTTCTTCTTCGTACCCGGGACGAAAGTGACCTTCGAGTGCAATCAAGATTTTGTCCTCATTGGTGACCAAAGAAGGATTTGCACACCCGATGGCCAATGGGACGCCCCTGAGTTTGGATACACGGAATGTCTACGTAAGTTTCTTTCTAGCATAATTGCTTTTTGTACCTTTTGCTCTGCTCATTACGATGCTACATGAAATGTCATCGAGAACCACCCTAATGAACAAAATTCCACTGTAAAATTTTATTCTACGAGAAACGAGGATCCGTAAACGTTACAGTGCTCATCCACCGCAGCTTCCACTGAACATGCTTAATTTTTTTTTATCAAGTCACGCTTGGAAAAACGCCGGTCCTCGAAAATTCGTAGATACGACAAATTTATTACCGGAACGTTGTCGAGAGCTTTGCATTTCACGTTGAATTTGTCTCGCATGAATACAGGTCAGATCGAGTATTCGCAGCGCACAGCCTGGACGACCATGGGCATAATATGCGCGGTACTGTTACCCGCGATAATCATCGTCGCGGTGACTTACGTTTGCATAAGAAAAAATCGCGAGCCCGACGGACCGGCGAAGTCGTGGCGTTTCTCGGGACGCTTTTCGGATCGCGGCTTCGGCGTCGATAATGATTCGGGATATTCGCGTCAGGCCACACCGCTAAAGTCCTACGACAGAACGATATCGCCGGTCAGCGATTCGAGCACCACGACCGAAAACGGCGGCACGAGAAAGCGACGAACGTACGACAAAGTTTATCGGACACACGAGCCTCTCCCGAACCGACCGGAATGCGAGTTCGAGGAGAAAGATTGGGATCTTAAATATGAGAGAAACGACTCGGAATCGACAAATACCGATTCACTCAGAAAAACCGGAAGTTCGAACAAGGAGAGCGACGTATAAAATCGCTTCGATGCATCGGACAATTTAAAGCGTTTCGGTTGGTAACGAAAACTGTAATTAATTTTTTTTTATCAACGATGCCGACCGAACGGTCGAAAACCAATTTTCAGACGAAGCTGAATCGATAACAGCATCGTCTAATATTTTGCTCTTGACTCGCAATCGTTGATCCCCGTTATAAGATCAATTACAGTTTTTGTTACCGACACATCGCCTCAATCATGTTTTACGTACTACGCTAGATTAATCTTTATCCTCAGAATTATAAATTATTCCATTAGCCGACTTCACTCAACCGAATCAGCCTCATTGAATAACATCGTAAACGTATCCATTAAGCTTGTATATTTCTTGTGGAATAGAAATTTGTCGCATTTATAGCGATGAGTAATGTTGTCTTACTTTAGTCTGCAGACACAATGTACTTTACACTGTATGCACCAATACTGCGTATTTTAATTAATTTTGTAACGATTTATAAGTAACTTTCAATAAAGTTTCGATCAATACTTTATTTATCGTATACCGATAGAAATTTCTATTCCACATGAAAGTGTAGCTTCGATTTTTATTTTAATCGTGCGCTCGTTGTTAGCGATCATTTCAAATCATAGTGGAGTGGAGATTTCCATCTGTGTAATTCTGCTATTAAACCTTCACACCTACAATTACGAAGTAGAGTTATCGTATATTAAAAGAACAAAATATCGCCCCAGGTCAACAAGAATATAGTTCGCGGCAAGCAGGCGTCACATCCGGAATAGTCCTCGGCGTTCTAATTCCAATAGTGATGTTGATAATCTGCGTGGCATTCAGATTGTTGAAGAGTCGCAAGGACGAACGTGAAATGGAAGAAGCGGAAATGAGGTAAGAATAAAAGACAAATCAACCATGTTGTCTAGAATTTCCGGGAATTACGATTAATCGCATCAATAAATTATTTCAGATCGCGAACAACGGAACTGCAAAAAATGCGAAAACTCGACCCAGAGGACGACGAAGAGCCCGTTCCCTACGCGAGTAGAGCAACGGTCATTGATTAGAGCAGCTTATTCCATTTAATTTACTGTGCAATAGGTGTAACATAAGTCAGTACTAAAAGAAAAAATCAGACGGGCATTTCATTTCCGTAACGAGGTGAAGATTCGAACGACACGGATCGTGCGCCATCTTTCATAAATTATAACCTTTTCGTACCCACCCTTTCACGTCGCTACGTAAATCAAATCATAATTCATATTGCCATGTTACAACAAACTCTTGCATCTATTGTCTTAGTTTATTCGAACAATACCGTGCTATCATATAAGTTTAAGAATTCATATAAATGTTACGAGTCCACTCTAAAGTATTGTAATATGCGGCATTTTTCACAACTATAAGAGCGTCAATTTTTGTATATAATAATACTAATAATAATAATAATAAAGTGTACGAAACGTAAACCAGTTTCGAGCGCCATCTGTATGTCTAACTGTTAAGTCCGTTGACGGCTCCCCCGTGAAAGGATGGCGTCACGTTGTTCCAATGGCGAAAGTATTTTGTTTGTTTTGTAAGACTGTCATAACAAACTAGTCGTAAGCACAATGTCCAGCAAGGTGAGAAACGAATAAAACCGCGTTTCGATCTGACCGAAGAAACTTCTTTTTAAGTTGGTTCGCGCACATTGTAGCGACGTCGATGACAATCAATCCTTATCGATGGCACCCGCACGCAAAGTCGCATGCATACATTAGTTCGCTGCTGTCGGCGAGCCCCTCGCGCTTCTCTCCCGCGTTCCCGTTAAACTTCTCGGTCAAGGCTTTCGAAACTTTGCGACTTTAAAACATAACGATCAATCGCGCTTCCCCTCGACACGCGCCTTGTCAAGACGGCCAAACGCACTTTCGAACGTGCTAAACCGGTTGTATTGAAAAAAATATATATATATATATATACGAAATATTATTATTTGACAGGACATCATGAGAAAAGCACGCGCGGACGAAGCATCGAAGAATTCGTCGACTTTAGTACGTTCTCACACCAGAAACAAAGTGCTTGCCAAGGAAGAAAACTCAGACATTACAAAAAAAATTTTGGAAAAAAACATTGCTGTTGAGAAACAATCAAAAGTTGCTATTAAGACTTCGAGCACAACGTCGACAAAGAAAAAGCCTGGCGGAGGATTGGAGCGCCAGTCTGCTTCATCCCTTACAGTGGGGAGCAAAGCTCCCAAGACCTCCAGATCTGGTACTGGAAAATCTATGCAAGAATCGTCCAGGACGTTAGACCGAAACGCTCGAACCAAACCCACTGGCGAAAGAAAGCTGGATGGTGAAAAACGAGGCATTTATTTATCAATTAACTTTAAAGAAAAAACTGTTTACTATGTACAATAATAAGAATACATCAGTAAATCAGTAAATTATGAAAGTCTCTCTACAGTTCGAATAATATCCACAGTTGGGATAATATAAATAAAACTAGAGGAAAAATATAATATATAATATAATATAAAACTAGAGGAAAAATATATTTCATACTTTTATTTGAACATTAATAATCAACACACGGATTATTTATTTTTAGGCATAAGTACAATTTACATGCCGAAAACTACTCAAAGTACAAAATCACTGGGAGAAAGCAACAAAGTATCTGCAGTTAGTTCCATGAAAAGCAAATCCTCTTTGGGCAAAGCTGCATCCTCGAGAAGCAAAGACGCATCCATCAAAGTGATGTCCTCAAGAAGCAAAGACAATTTGGTCAAAGCAACATCCTTGAGAAGCAAAGATGCTCCGGTCAAAGTCTCTGCGACAAGAAGCGTGGATGCTTCATCTAAAACCCCTGCATACATGGAAATTAAGGATAGTACAGTTGAGTCGAGTAAGAAACATTCGACAAGTAGGCGTCTTCCTTCCAGAGAACGTAGGAGATCCAGGACGCTGAGTCCAAGTGAGGTGAAGGTGTTGCATCCGCAGTATGCAGCAAACAGCGGAGTTGCTGAAGTGAAAGCAGGTCTGGAGGGTTCGGTTCCTTCTAAATTAAACAGAGCAGAGAAAAGCGACTCAGACGACAATGATTATGAGTACGAAGACGATTTCGAGGTAAACTGATAAATCAAGGGCAACTATCATGGTCGATGGTTCCGCTCTCGAGTTCGCAAAAAAGGTTGGAAATTTTCGGTACTTTGACGTAAAAAATTTTTTTTAGTCTTACGAATCCGACTTTGAGGAATGCACGGACAGCGCAGCGTCCGAGGTGAGCGAAGTTTCAAACGAGAGCGACGACGAACCGAACCCCGTGCCCGTAGAAATGCAAACGGAAAAACAGGTGAACGATTTAGAAAAATTGTGTTTAGAAAAAACAAAAAAATTCCACCTATAAATCGTACTTTAACATGTATTCTCTTTTGTTTGCGTATGGAATGAATTTGTCATGCAGAGAACGACAATAACCAGCGTCGATAGTAGAAAATCCGACGAGGAAAGAATGCTTGATTCAGGTCATTACGATCTGTCCGAGGCTAGAAGACGAGCCGCCAGAGTTGATTCGGTGGCGGTCCCACAAGAGGCGAAAAAACTGAATAATTGCGACATAATCCTACAACCGAGCATCAGTCCATATAGGTTTGCTGTAGTTCGAATAAAGTATCAGACTGAATAAATTAGAAATTTATTCGGCACCGAGTGAGCTTTCAATTTTTTGAAGAAACTAATTATTTTGTTTATTTTCTGTTTAAACGTGCAATCGGTAATCAGGGAGGAGAGATCGAGCGATAACAAATCGTTGCCATCGTCGACCGACGAGGGTTTTGAGGACGCTCGATCCGGCGATTTTGCAAAGTCTCCGCCAATGTCACAGATGACTCTAATCGACTTTCGTAAGATCGCTGAAAACAAACCCGCGAAAATATCGGCTCCGAAGCAGGTCACGCGAGGGGAAAAACTGTTGGAGATGATAAGACTCGACACCGTGGGATGGTCCATTCTTGAGAGCAAGCCCGTAGCATACGAAGAGTTTATACGGACGCACGGAAAAATGAACAGCCGTCAGGTGAGTCGGCCGCAGCATTTTTCTTCACGGTCTCCGTCGATCGTGAGTCTCGTACTTTAAAATGAAATAATAATTGACTGCGTACATTTTTTGAATCCTTGTACGCCTTAAAGATATTCGTCCAAACGAACGAAGACAATCTCAACGTGGAAACGCAAACAGAAGTTATCGAGTGTTCGAGCAAATGGACTCAATTTCCAACAAGATGCCGAGCAGTTCTGAAAAACGATGACGATATAAAGCGCTTCAACATGGTAATCGAAGATCTCCGAGACCGGCTCATCGAACATCGAATTCTGACGGACTTTATTTTTCAGGAACGTTTGGGTGTTGGAGGTGAAAACGATGCTGAGACAGTGAACACGATATCGCGGCCGGTATACGATGTCCTGCGGTTAAACGACTTCCTCGGTCAGGCTGGAAAAGTCGTGCTGTCTCTGTTGGAGGAAAGAATCAGTGGCAACAGCGCTGATAATGAACATGTTCACGAATTGCCGTTCAGTGAGAGTATCGTGAAGCTCTCAATCGATTCGGTGACGTTCTTGGCTGGCAGGCCAGTCACGATAATTCACTACTCGGAACTCTCGAATAAGATCCTGCTGACAATTCATTCACCGGTCGATGAGGTAAGGAGAACGATCGAACCAACAAATTAGAAAATATCATAAGTACTTGAAGAGTTCGTCAAGTTTCATACTTGATGTATTATTCAAAGGCTTTTCATATTTAGTTTCGTAGCATTAAGCGTTCTGTAAGGTTTGAAAAAAGGTGCACGCTAATTTTCACAAGTAAAAAGTATGAACCCTTTTTACCGTGGACCTGCCTCATTTATTATAATTTTGTGCATAAATTTCGGTATGAGGAACATCTTTCATCGATGTTTGCTTCGTCACATTGGAAGCTACGTGCGATAGTCTAATAAATGAGGAAAGCACATACCATGGCAAATTACATTGTACTTTATTTCGTATAATCAAACAAATTTTACATTCTACAAAGTTTTAAAATTTAAGAATTATGATAATAATCTAAAAATTTCATTGCAATATTAATAAACTCAGATAATAATAATGATGATCCTCCGTAGGACATTCAAACACCGCGGGACGAAGATTTCGTGACCGACTGTTCGATCGGATGCGTCTGGAACATTCTTCATCCTTCAAGGCCGACGAAAATATTCTACTCTTCGAGTGCAATAACCGCCTGTTGCTTTCACTCGGCCAGCTACAACGTCGTCCTCGCCGGACTCGCGGACGGGTAAAAATTACACTTTGATTTTCCACCGAGTTTGCACAAACTCGTTCTGCCCTAGTTTAACGTTTTTTACGACCAATAGATCGATCAGCCTTTGGGACCTCGCCGAGGATGAAACTTGGCACAGAAAAATCGTCGACGATGCGAACGAGATCGAATGGGTCGTCAGGAGTCCGACGTACTCGTCAATCGCAAGCTTCGACGAGGCTGGTCATAACTCGGAAATCGTTGCTCTTCGCGTGCTGTCAAAGTTCGATAACGAACCCGCTGCTGCAGCTCGCAGTAAATTTATGCCCATTCAGGTACAATGAAAAGGATTTCAGGTTTTATAAAAATCCTTATAAAAATTAAAAATCTTGAGAAAGTATTTAACGAAATCATTGAATCTTCTAGATCTGCAGCTTGGACGACAATGGTCGACTGATTATTTGGAGCGTTTTGCGAAATTTAAGTCGAGCAGGCATTGATGACCTCGGATTGTCTTGGTGGGGTGAGCTGAGACTGGTGAAGAGCCAAGAGATATCATTTTTCTCGAAGAAAACATCTGAAAGGTAACTTTCACCAGTGAACTATATTCTGCTTGATTTAATTTAAAAAAACACGTGCATTAAATTTAATGTGCAGGTGCGGTGAAAAATTAACGTGATTTTCCAGTGACATTGAAGCAAATTACCGAATAACAACGTTTCTTTTTAGTACAGTTAATGTTATGTTTCCAAAGTATTGGAGTATTTTTTTAATATACTGTACATTCACATTTCATTACGATCGTGTACGAAATTTATTACACAAGTTGATGCATACAAGTTTCTAGTACGAGTACATCAAATTTCATGCAAATTTATTTGCAGTGCACTCATGTAGAAAATTGGAATTTGGCCAAGCCATAATTCGACCGATGGTATTCGCTGCAGCAACATATCACCCAACAAAATGATGAGCCCTTTACTGCGTAAAATTGCATCAGCTATTAAGAAAAATTTATTTTTATATCCGAGAAACTTAATTTAACATCACATCGCACTATTATTACAGCGAAGCGTGAACTGTAAATCATTCACTGTCCTCTGTATTTCAGGAACAATCATTTAAAAGGCTTCTCGGACATGCATGTCGATCGTCTAGATAAAAATGCTCTATACATCGCCACTAACACACCCAACATTTTGCACGCGACTCGTCTCGGGAAGCATGCGAATCCACCCGCCTACAAGTCCAGCGGAATGGGTAGGAATGATTACCAGTGGCCCTGTTACAGCCTATACGTAATCCCGTTGAAATATTAATCGCTTCGTCAGTAATTTGTACCTTGAATATTGATTTCTTTTTAGATTGGTGCGGCGAAACAAGGTGTATAGAGAGTTGTCCCTTCGACCAACCGTACTTTATGGTAATTTACCATTAATCCCAAGGAAAACCCCTATGCAATTTTGGCATAAACCAAATTTCACGATATTTGCTTTCGAAGGTCGGATGTGCGGACGGTACCGTCCGGCTGCATTCAACAACTACGGAGAAACCGCTTGTACAGCTCAAACACGAGGAGTGTACAGCTGCAGTTAAGATTGTGCAATGGTCCAGGTCGAAGCCATTAACTCTCTACGTGTTAGACGTTGACTCGAAGTAAGCGCACATTGTCTAACATATCGGCGCTCGGGCGCACGTTTTCCGTAACGCATGCACGTAAAATTCCGCTTTTCTTTCCTGTGAAGTGAAGGCAGAAAGGCACTTTTTCGATCGTGTGAGGGGGAAAAATTCGATGTATGTGGTTGAATGCAATATGCCTTTTTGCGCCCACTTCCCAAAAGCAACAACGGCATTTTTGTGAATTTATTAGAAAAAATTAGATAGATGGATGTAGAACGATTCGAATCTAAGAAAGTATAAAACCATATTTGATGACGACAATTTATCGGTAATCAAGAAAATAACCATAGTAAAAATTCTCGAACAAAAAAATCATTTTCTGTGTTGATTATGTTGTGCGGTAGTAATCTCAATGGTATTGTTTCATCTATTAAATCTCGTCTTGTTTTTTTTTACTTGTTCTTCACCTCGCATTTCGCCTTTAGTCCGATCGGACGAAAAACATCTTTAGCATTCGGACACCTCGCATAAGATATTTTCATACTAAAAAGATGTATTTGATAGGATTCACATCTGGGACTTAGGAAGCAGCGATATGTTTCCGGTGCACACAATATCGACAGATGATTGGGCGCACATAGAGTGTATCCAGCTGTCACCTTGTCGAACTACGCATGAAATGACCAATCAATACATGGTGAGTTTTTAACTGAAAGACAAAACAATACCGCAGCGATGGGAAGGCGACAATAAATTTTTATGCGTTCACAGGCTCTCGCATCGGACATTGGTTGTGTCGAGGTGCACAGGCTGAAGGAGGGATTTTATTATGCTCACAAGGCAGCTGTCAAGCAAGAAATGAATACCTTTTTACGATACGTAACGATACTGTGATTCGAAATTTCGAGGGTATAATCGTTACTGTATATTGGACTATCTTCATAAAACGTCATAAGGATTCGTTCTATACCTAACTTCACTATTGTACGTAGTTTGAGCTGTAACTAGAATAATTTTTTATTCGATGAGCGAGTGTCACGTAGAGGTAACTTTTCTCATCCGATCGATCGGTACTTTACATACAACTGTACCTGTACATATGTAGTTACGTTACTCGTGAGTGAGTCGTGATATATATATATATCTAGTCAAAGCCGTCCAAAGTTCTTAATGCGAAAGACAGGGGTGAAAAATTAATAAATTTTGCACACAAGGCAAGTTTACACCGTTGTTCGCGTTTCGGATTATTTCACATCCTTTGACATTAGATCTATTCGTTTTTGGAGCAAGTGGAGAAAAAAGTTCTATTTTACGTCAAAAATATATACATATTTATTTAATATATATAGATATACCCGTTATGTAAAATTAGCACTCTGCTTCAGCTCCACTCAGAAAACGAACAGAACTGTCGAGAATTTTAAACACTTTTATTTCATAGCATCCTAGCGAATTCGCCAAGGTGATATATACATATATATAAGTATCGTCAAGTCCGTCCAAAGGAGGTAATGTTGAATAAAAATGAATACATTTTGCAAAAAAAATTAGATTTTACGGGTTGCTTGCAGTTTGAACGATTTTCCATTGACGTTGAGAATCTCAAATGACTTTTTTTTACTTTTCTTCTTTTTTTTACAGAAAATTTATTTTCTTTGCAAGGGAAAAAAAGAGGCAGATTTCAGCCGTTTGTACAGTTTCCTTTTTTGAGCAAGTCGGAAATCATACGGTCAGAGCCGCGAGAATAACGACGGATGAAAGAACTGCCATCGAGCTGTAAACTGTCGCGGCTGGACGAGCCGCTTCGCTACAATAACTGTACCGTTTCTGAGTTTCGACGAATCTGTCAACGATGGCCGCATAATTTTTCGGAAGTGTAACGTGCTCCACATTCCGCTGAAGATGCTGCGTTCGCTCCTGCAAAGAAAAAAATAAGAGAGTGAAAACAAGAATAAACATCAACAGATCGTCTATTGTTCAATCTCGCGTCATCGTAATTATGAGCTGATGGAGAGGAGAATAAAGAAGATATCGTCGGCTCAACATCATCGGCCGGATGTGTGACTATTGCGCTTGGATAGAAAAAATTTTACATCCACCGACAGCGGAAGCTTCGCCGACGATATGCACGAGTGTAACGGAGGAGCCGAAAAAGGTCGTGAAATACGATCGAACGATTTTGGTTCATGGAAGCGCGGATTCGGTATCTTCGAGGGATGAAATAAACGGGGTTCTGAAGAGAATCGAAACAGCTGCGACGGAGGCTTACAAGGAACTCGCGAAGGGATGCGAGTCCGTGGACGCTGTGGAACTTGCGATTCGTCTTTTGGAGAGCGAAGAATCTAGCTCGGATCTTGTCGTTACATCGGAAGAAAGTAACAGATCGGTGATAAGAGACGCGGCTATGATGGACAGTGATTTAAACGCTGGTTCAGTGGGAGCGGCAACCAGGATTCCTCATCCGATAACTTTGGCGAAAATGGTCATGCAAAAGACCGACCACGTACTGATCGTCGAAAACGGGGTCGACAAACTTGCGAAGACCGAAAAGTCCAAGGAACTGGCGTCCGATTTGGAGGAGGATTTTTTTGGAAGAAAAGATGTAGATGCGTGGTCGCAAGAAAACATTATTTCCGTAAGCCGTAAATTTCCAAAAGTAGTTCCTTCAATGTCTTTTTTCTTTCAACATTTTTTATGTCTTCTAACTTCTCCGAATTAAGTTATTAAGAAAAATTCATTCAATTCATAGAACTGAAAGTTATTGTACAAAAACTGGTACATCAAATTCATGAACAATTTTGATGAAGAATCAATGATCTTTTGCATTGAAATCAACAGTACATCACCAGATTATGCATGAAAACTTCGAATACCAGTACATTAAAATTCATACGAATTTTTTTGCAGTGTATAATTTATCTACAATTCGATTCATGGATTCTTCAGCAGGGTAATTTTTTTTTTGTTTAATATATATCTTCAGGAAATTCAACAAAAATATATGAGAGTTTACGGAGCAATCGCGAGGGATCGAGGAGGAAGGTTGACCTGCGGTGTATCGACGATTGACGATCGTGAGGGGAGCGTCGCAAGATCGTCGATGAGCGCCGGAGGAACGGTCTTGGGTTGTGGAATATTCGCCGATGAGGAATCCTGTTGTTCGGTCTCGGGCGAGGATCGCGCGATTTACGTTTACGCGCCGGCTCGTAAAATAATCGAAAGATTGAAACGTGAACGAGCAACGGGGAGAGAAAATTATGAAGCCATCCGCCTTGAAGAGGCGTTGAACGACGAGTTGACGGATTTCTTCGAAGACACCGGACAATCCTGCATCGGTGCGGCAGCTCTGAGTCGAGAAGGTGAACCGGAAGTTGCTTTCAAGAGCCACTACTTTCCGTGGGCCCGATGCAGCAATGGTGTTATCACATCCGGTTGCATCAGAGAAGAAATATTCACTAAAGACATTGGAGAACTGGACATGCCACTCGACTGCGAGTGCAATTGATAGTTAGGGTAGTACTTGAGGTCTGTCCGACGCCACGTGAGTTCAGACAGAATTGAGAAAGGATTTGTCAACACTTTTTGATGGAAACAACGTCTTTAAAAAACCAAGCATCCGGAAGGCATTGAAGAGATTGATTTAGCATAATCATGATTTAAAAATGTTATTAACAAATTAATGGACAAAATTTATTCAACGAATTACTCAGCAATCTAATTTTTCTTCAAGTGAAAGAATTTATTAATTTTTCTGTGTACGTATGAAATTTGCAAAATTTTGTGTACTTTTAACAAAAATCCGTACATGTTAATAAAGTTTGCCAATCGTTTTCATACGAACAGAAAGTTCGGTTGCCATTAAAATTATTATTGAACATGTTGAAATTATTATTATCATGCAAAATCAATATTTTCAGTATCTTCAACACTTTTATCAGATTTTTATCCCATCGAGAAGTGTTCGCAATTCTCCATTAACTCCCGTAAAGTTAAACTATCCGCGAGTACCACTTAAGATTGGTCAATTATTCGATGAGACATTAAAAGCCAGGAATTTCTTGAAAATCGGCTAATCGGAAGTTGCTTTCAAGAGGCATTAATTTTCGTCGCAGCAAAGTTATTACTTCCGTTTGTGTGAAAGAAAAAAGAATATTCATCGAGAACTAAATGTGAATCGATCGAAGATTATCAATCATCGATACGGATTATTGTACGTCCTTACTGGAAAGATTACGTCGTGATTAGTGTTGTAAGGTCCGTAGAGCGAGAAGGACAACGTCTGACCCTCGAAATTCTTGCCAAATAAGATGTCGATGCTGGAAAGTGCCATGTAAATTTCCTCGCGTCTTAGACTAGTCATATTCTCATTGACTACCACCGAACCGAGGGCTGTCCACGACAGATAACACATGTCGTTCTCGGAAGCAGGTCGATCGACGCATATGGATCGCAATTTGCTACCGGCGCCGGATCGCTTCTCTGTAAATGAGAAAAAAAGAAATGAATCGATTTATTAATCAATTTGGAATATTATCGCATGGCATCGAATTATAAATATCTGCTCACCGTTAATTCCATTCTCGAGGTGAACGAAAGCGACGTCACCCTTGCCGGAGTTCAAACAAGCGTAGGCCGCGGCAGTTGTATTAACATCGTCTGGAATGAAACCAAATATATTTAATATTCAGCGTCAATCATCATCTAAAAACAGGTCCAGCAACCCTCAAGCATTTTGGACAGTGGTTTATTTTGTCCCTCGAGATTCTGATAATGACTTCCTTATTATACTATTCTCAATATTGCTGTGCGCAGCATAGTGTTCCATCGTTCGGTGCAAAAAACCATTTTTCGTCTTTCGACATTTTATAAAGCGATATTTCGTTGTTCCCACCTCGTCCGCACAGAGAGTACAGATTTGCGGGCACCGGAACTTTCAGCGTAGCTTCTTTTAAACCGGGAACGCAGCTGTCCTTGAAAAAATTTGATACCATTTCGAGGTCTGAACACTTCCCACTCTCGTTCGTCGTACTATTGCTCATGGCGTCTACGAAGGCATTCCACCCTAAAAAAAAAAGGTAAATTTGATTAAGAAGTGCTCCTTAAATGATTTTTCGCTTGCTCTCCCGCGGAGTACGTTATTTTTTTTGTGTGAAACTTCACTTAAAAATGAAGAAATAGCTTCATTCGATATTCCCAAAAAACCATGCCTTCATATGAATATAAATACGCCTTTACCAATGCTCCTGTAACCCGTAAAGCAAGCTCGAGCTCCTTTCAGATCCTGCAGAGTCCTGTAACGCGAATCATTCCTCACCAGAGCCCCGATGAAGTTGATGTCTTCCTTCTTATTCGCGACCACACGCATAATCCGGTTTGTTCCTCGTCTATAAAAAAAAAAAATCAAATGAGATATTCCTTTTTCGCACCGGAGTATGCAATTTCGTTTTGTTATCGTTAAATCATTAAATCGTAAGATTTGAAACGCTGCTCACAATGCAGCTTCGAGCTCTTCTTCCGGTTTGACGATAAAGAGTTCGGCTCGATCCGTCCGCAGAGCCTCGAGACAGGCAGTCCGAGTTGGTTGCTGAATGCAGGATATAGGAGGATCGAGGCCGTAAGCCAGTGACGCCTCACGCATCCAATGGCATTTACGATCCTCCACATTCGACGCTACGCACCACCTGATTAATCTCGAGGGCCGACAACCCGACCGAGCGTTCGCGCTCGCAAAACCGGGATCTGCCGAACAGAAAACGAACAGAACTATTAATTTTTAAAAAATCGTCGACATTGCCTGTTTGATTTGCTGTTCCTCGAAAAAATTTATAACGATTTATTTCGATCGGCAAAGCAGCGAAAATACCGCTAACGACAAATAGTTCTGCGAAGAGGCTGGAGTCGATACCATGAAAAAAAAAATTCCGTCACTGTTACGACCAAAATAAAGCAGCTGATGCAAACTGCTTATAGTCTAGTGGACAAGAAATTAAGAAAAGAATGTTACATCTTCGAAGAAAATCCTCGGGCGTCTGCAGAGTCTCCGTGGCGACCGGAGTAACCCTATAGCTCTCCATGAGCTCTTGAACGTCGTTTTGCCAAGAAAACTTTCGCTGGCCGAGACCATCGACGAGTTTTGCGACGCGCTCTGCAACACCTCTGATAACAAATTGACCGATTAATTCACAGGTATTCACAACAATGGTCGTTGAACATTATTTTGCATTGGGAAATTCGTAATTGGGAAAGTTTTATCATACCTGCTGGCAACAACAACCGGCCAGGGTCTCGATATCCAAACGCAAGGCCTTCCGCGTCCCACTGGTCGAGTAGTACCGTCCGGACACAGGAAGCTATAGTTGGTCTCGTTGATGCCCTGCGTCTGTTGTTGATTGTTACAAAAGACAATTCAAGATTAAAATTCAATATTTAACATTTGCGCAATGAAGGTGAATAAAAATAAAGAAAAGGGTAGAAAAAATTAAAAGATACCTTGAAATGTCGCAGTGCATCGTCCAAACGGACCCAAGCAACATCAGCTGCACCCTCGGTGAGGCATAGAAGAGCGCCCTCGCGTCCGTGATATTTGTCGCTGTCGTAGCAGCCCGCAGGATTGTCGCAGAGTGCACACAAATTTTTGTACTTCATTTCTGCGCGATTAATGGATATATTGTATTTGTGAAATGAAAGTGAGAAAAAAAAGGAACGTCGTTGAACGTTCTAGAGTGGGTTTCGGAGAAACCGATCTTGTTTTACTGACTGAGGTAGAAGTCGTAAGTCGAGTCTCGCGCCCATGCACCTGGCACGCAGGCGGAACCAAAGAAATCCGATAAGGCGGCGATTCTGTTCTCCACAAGAGTTTTGTCGGTGTCACATTTTTGCGGTATAATCCAATTTTGAAAATACTGTAAATTAACAATTGACCTATTAAACTTTTTCCTTGCCACAAATAATTAATAAATAATTAATTTGATTAATTACCTAATATTATCATTTAACAAATTTTATTTAACGAAGTGAACTGATAATATATGATAAATAATTTTACAATTTACCCGTTTTCATAATTTAATGAATTGAATAAAGGACATCTGATGCAAAGAATTGTTGTCAGATCTATTAAAATTATTTTTACGCAGAAACAATGTTTCGCCTTTGTCAAAAATTACATTTAAAAAAAAAAAAAAAAAAACTTCTATGAAATTTGTCCAGTTTTTTAAAGATTATTTTCGGTAAAATATATTTTACCACTTTTACATACTATTGAGCGAGGATAAGACGAACCATTGAGAATATTCTTGTGGAATCGTCGGAGGTCTCCAAGCCAGCGTGACAAAACTTCTTTCCCATGAGATCCGACGAGCTCTTTATTTCCTCGGAAATGAGAGCGACCATTGAGAATCTTTGCGTGTCTGCAACGATTCGAAGAGTGCAATAAATATTATACCGTAGTAATAGCTATTTAAAGGCCGATAACCGTGCAAAGATAATGAACAGCGATTACCGGTCGATTGATAAATCGAACAATGCCGCGTAAAAGATCGAGTAACGATAATCGTGAATTATTACCATTTCTGAATAATCTCAACTCCTGCGTGACTAGAATATCGTACTCGGTGTTGGCGCTCGCGGCGACGAGGTCTTCCGGCTCCAGAACAGCGAATTCAGCATCACCGGCGGATAATCGCCGGAGGCAATTCAATCTGCAAATGGTCAAGGTCGTTCTTAGAATGTTATTTCCATTATCGACAGTAAACGCGGCGGCTGGCGTTTACATAATAGAGTTAAAAAAATAATTGAGACTTTCATGGAGGTTCAATCGAATTTTGTGCCAATTGTTCCAGATCAAATTTAAAAAAAATTCAATTCATAAAGCTGAAGAAAAAATATTTATGAATTAAAAAATTTATGTATGTTTACGTATATAACAAATTTCTTATAGAATTATTATACATATTTAATAACAATTATATATATATTTCATTTAACGTTTATATTTAGACTTTTTTTTTCTTGAAAAATAAGCATGAAGCCATTTTTTTTATTTGCATGGTAAATTGATCTGCAAGTGATCGAGATCGTTCTTAACGTGTTATTTCCGTTATCAATGTCGACAGTGGAACGCCTGTCGGGCTCTCGTTTACATTATACAATCCCAATGCTCAGCGGCAATCAGAGCAAATTATTGACCCTTCCGTCAGGGTCAAATTGAATTTCGTACTAATCATTCCAAGTCGAATTAAATTAAATTTCCATTCAATTGAATCACAGATGAAATATTATGTAGAATCGTAACTGCTTTTATAACGCAAATTTGAAGATTTGTCACATAAAATTTATATTTCTACTTGAAAGAAAATGGTAAATTTCATTTTCTCAATGAATAATAAAGGTTTCATTTGAATAATATTTTTAGTCATAACTCGTCGGTAATTTTATCTCACGGCTTTCGAAAATAGATTATAATTTCATTGTCTTCAACTTTGAATTTTTTTGTCTTCCTGATCACGAGATTTTTCGTTTCTTCACCTTTGAAATTTGGATATTCAAACGAATGATCGTTACTCGCCTGTCGCTCACGACGACGCACTCCACCTGGTTTCCGTCCTCGGTCCGCAGTTTCGGGCATATTTTTTCGATCCTCCTTGCGGTGTGTACACTCTGCACAACGCAATATCTCACTGTAAATTAGCAAACGCAAACACAGCCTAGAATCAATAACTCGACACGAAGAAATTCAACGAAAAAATCTCGTTAAATGGCTCTCCCGATCGGTAAAAAAGGAAGCATGGACAGTGTGCAAAAATTCACTAAAGTCGCTCAACGATCTCACATTTTTCAGCATCGACGAATCCCGTTCCGCCAAATCCCCCGTAAATACAGCAGCCGCTAACGACGACGAGCGCCACGTTTAAATACGATAGACGAAACGCGCATCTTCGTCCACTTCGATCCATCGTCGACAACGTTTATTCGCAAGGTCCAGCGCAACGCCTGCAATTCTCAAACTGTATTCGCGAATCCGTCACGACGCACGGAGTTTAGCGTATTTTTCCTCGTACGCGTCATCCGCGCGCAATGATATACATATTCATTATAGTTTTTCCCGATCGGAACGCCCGTCGGACGAAGGACGAACGGAGAGAAAGAGCGTGAACGCCCGATCAGGTCTAGCAATAAAGAAAACAAAAAAAACCCGGGAGAAATACGAACGATTAAAGCACACTATAGTCTAGACCAGTCGGTAAGGCGCAAATAAACGCAACCAGTAAATGCTGAGAGGCCGGTTTATTCGAGGACTGATGTATTTACATTTGTATATTTATATATACGCCCATAGATATGAGATCACTGGCACGATCGTGAACGAGAGAGAAAACCGTCTACAAACGCGTGGCAATCGCTCGCCAACGGTTTCTGCGCGGTCCAAACTCGACTGCCTCTGCAGCTTTCATGTTTCCGATAATAATTCAGTTTTTTATTTTCGGTTTTTTTTTTTCTGCCGATTGCACGGGGCGGTGTGACAGCGACGCTGATCTTGCCCGGCCGATAGTCCGAACGTTCGCGAGAAACTGTCGCGAAAGAGTCGAACGTGCATATATATAAAAATCTTACGCGACATGTATATGTATACGAATAAAGGAGACAGCTGCGTGTCGGGCCTTCCCGAAAGACCAAGGTCAAACGCAGAAGTTTTCTGTCCGATAGTATGTACACAAAGAACGGAATGGGCGGAGATGTTGAGGAAGGAGGAAAAGAAGGACGGATCAAACGGGTAATCGGGGTAGGAGACGCTGAGCCGCTGAACCGACGCCGTCTCGCGTGTAGTTGTGTACTTACGTTTTTATACTTAATTCATGTATAATTTGTGACGACGTGATAACGAGAAATTTATAACGGATTTGGAGAATAAACTTTACTGATTGAATCTGGGCGGCGCAATCTCATAATTTTTAGCTATTGGCTGAATTATTTTTTTTGACAAGTACTCGTTCGACGGATGGCGCTGAGGCTGCGACGAGACTAAACATAGCGAATGGGCGTTGTGATACGTGCGATGTTATCGCTCTCTGTTATTTTATTATACTAGTGCTTGCCTTTTAAAAAGCCTTGCATACGTTGCTATCTATGTCATATTCGCTAATGATTATACTTCAAGACTGCCTCGTATCATTTACTACCGATATCCCAATAGAACTGCGATCGTCCGAACCATGACTCAGGTTAGGAACACGTTATCGCAAAGCATTATATGTACATTGTTGCTGGCCGTGGCAGGAGACGAACTCGTTAGCTATCGCGTTCATTCTTCCTCTTCCAGTGTCTGCGCGCCCTCTGACTTTTCACTACGGACTAGACTAGTTTCGGATTCGGACGGGTTCGAACAATCGAGGCTTTCGTGCATAAAGTAATCCAGCCTTCTCCTGCCTATATTGCATCGTTCATTAAAGGACGATATCCATGAAATCAAAAAAATTCAATACAATTCAATGTACATGCGCGATAACGAGAAATTCACAGCCGATTTACGAAGTGATTAACGAGGAGCAGCGCATTTTTTTTTTTCCAAATATCAGCTAAATTATATTTTACGGCAAATGCGACTTTATACAGACACGGCGAGTGGGCGCTGCAAAAGACAATGTGGGGACGTGGAGAATAAACAGTAGACTTATCGTTATCTGATTTCTATCCCCGAAATTATTGCCTCGGACAGCTGACTCGATAAAACTCACAAACTGTACGCAGAAATAAAGGCTCGTATACGTCGAAATATACGTAAGCTATGTTCTTAAGTTTCAACAGAACCTTGGATTGCGATTGGCTGGCGAGGAGTTACATAGAATTTTTTGTATTATTTTCAAACTTCCTATATAAAAAACAAAAATTCGTTACATATCACGCGACTAAAATTATGAGGGCCAATTTTCAATGTAGAAGTATTCGAGATAAGTTTTTCTGAATATAATTAAAAGATATCCGACTCGGCCGCAAGCGCGGTTCCGACGGATCAAATCGCACGTTGTGGCTGTACCGAGTATACCTATAGATATTTCAATCTTATATATAGTCAAAGTGAGTCTGTATCGAAGCAACCTACAGACAGGGTATGTCTGTATCGAGCAAAAGTGTAACTGCTATGGGTACGAGAGAGATAGCTAATTTTACACCACCCGAAAATCCCCCGAGCAATTAATATTTTATGGAAACCTGATGGAAATAGGAAATCGCAGAATTACTGCGCATAGTCTACGTTCTTTCACTTTCCTCTATAAAAAATTCGTGTATCTCTCTCGCAGTATCACGTCACGTGGTACATAAACGACCCTACAGTGTGAGTATACCTAAACGAATATAAAGATAAAGTATCTCTGAACAAATTTATTTAATTGTATGACAGCGTCACAGTGCGTCTCTGTCCCTCCTGATTATCGTATTGAGCGTACAAAAGAGCCGTGAGAAGATTTGCGGAATCGGTCCGACTCGTGCGTTTTCGGGTCACTTCGTGCTCCGCATGGCTCCCTGCGTAACGTTATATATATATATATATATACACCCATGAATATATATGCACCCTACGTTCGGACGGTTCGGACGTACGATAGACAGTCTTTGACGAGAACGCAGTGGTTGTGTAGCTGACTCTTGTCACTCCTCGATTTGGCGGAACACAAGCTCGTTTGCAACATTGTTGTCAGATAAAATATTCAAGAGATAAGGATGCCGAAAAAATACGGTACCTCGCGATTACTCGGCGATGTGTTAGTTTACCGACACAGATAATATGTGTGAGATCCCGAGGTAACATTTTTTTTACATCGACTATGTCTCGGATCGCTCGAAAATTGTTTTCCGGGCGGCCAATTTCTTTTAACGTTTCGGCACGAGAACCCACGTGCTGTTGACCGACGCGACCTTAGCCTCTCGCCGCTGTCAGGCGCGTTGCAACAAAGAACGTCACCGGTACATAAAATTTCGTAGCCGTATATAAATTCGCCGGGAACACATAAGTCTTCTTTACGATTATTCTGAGCATGCACATGTCGTCTTCGTTGCGGAACAAAGCCGTATGGCAAACAAATTCGACAAACGCGTGAGACAATGTGGGTTATCGTTGCACGCTCACATAAGACGGTTTGCGGCTGATTGACATACGGTTCTCGACGTTTTATTGCTCATGTAGCGTCGAACACTCGTGTAGGATAAAATGTGAGGTTAATTTTGAATTCAAAGAAAATGGTCCATTCCTTTTTCGACTAACAAATAAATATTTCGATCAACGAAATTTATTTACTGGAAATACACTTGCCGGTTTGGAAATCGCATTTTTTGGAATTTATTTCCGGTAAAACGTAACATACCATCAAACTTTTTGACTGGATGTGAAAGAATTTACGGAATATTTTTTCTGGTACATAATTGAATTTCTCGGACTGGACGTGACTTTATACCGCAAATATGTCGACTCTCGTATGAGAAAACATTTTTCCGACTGGAAGCGTCGCGTTTCTGGAATTTCCAGACTTCCCGGTGGAAAATGAGATTTATTAACGGGAAATTACATATTTCCGGAATATCGTCACGTGAGGTCGAAAGAATTTCGTTATTTTTGGTAAGAAAATGCGTTTTCTTGGATCTCAAATGACAGCTTCAGGTCCGAAATGTCATTACTGAGACGAAAGTTACATAATTCCGGCACTAATCTTCGAGTGAGAAGCGACATTTATATCTTACCCCGCATCTTTGGCGAATGTTGCACGATAACATTTTTTTTTATCTCGAGAGCTATGCTATCGAAAACTTAGAATTTCATCAACAGCCAAACGTGTACCGGCGGTCGTGGATGAGCGTCAGTTGCTGTGTGACCGTCCCGCGACGGCAACACTCCGAGAGGCGGGGCCTCGTCGATAATTCGTAACGGTTTTCTTGTAGGACGTGCGTATAGACACCAGCATTTGAAACGAACTGGGAGAACTACGGGATAAGCGCCGCTCATCGCCGACTCGTCGAAACCCGTTCAGCTGGAGGATATTCGAGATTAATTCGTAAACCAAAGACACGGGAAAAATAATTACGAGAATGAAGATCAATTCAAAGCAACTGCCTATCAAGGCGCATTTTCTGTTCTTCATGGCAGGTAACTACAACAAAGTTCCTAGTTTTTTTCTCCGTTAACAATACATAAAAAATATCATTGAAAATAAAAAAATTCAAAGCCAGACTCATGTATATTGGTTAAAAAAATAATGTTTCAATTTGTTTAAATCGCGATAAATCATGATTATTGTATTTTTTTGTAGAATAAAATTGCCATCGGTGCCACACATGAAAAAAAATTAACTAGGCATTCTTAGTTTTTGCCTTTACTAATTAATGCGCGTTCGGTCAATGACTCAACAAAGAACTATAAGATCGTACAAAAATAATTTTGTAGAAATATTATTATATTGCGAAGAAGGGGGTATCGCAATAGTTACTTTTAGACTCCCAAAATATACATTACTGGCGTGAAAAGTTGGTCGCGGTGTTTTGTTACCGACCGTGGTATTTTTCACGTACCCTTTACTCTTCTAATTGTCGAGTGGTTGAATATTATTTTGCTTCTCTCTTTTTTCAGCAATGGGGCCGATACTACCATTCCTCACGGTGTACGGAAAACAGCTGGGCGTCTCGCCGATGGTAATGGGCACGGTGACCGCCATACTGCCGATACTGTTTCTCATAGCGAAGCCGGCCTTTGGTTTTCTGGTCGACTACTTTCGCGATTGGAGAAAGTCTATATTCGTCGGTCTGCTGATCTTCGCGTCTCTTGCGTTCGTGTCCATGTACTTTCTGCCGAATATTCCCGAAACGCCGATAGCCTGGAGGCGAGTCAACGTTACGATAAGCGGAGACGATACAGTGAGCTGCAAGGCGCGAAATATCGGCGAGCCGGTCGAATGTTACGGAGAGAAGAGCGTTTTAATGTGTCGTTGGAGATGCGACAGTGGAAACGAATTCTCGGCGAAGACGATATTCCGCGATAGACGAAACAGTAATTTTTCCCTTGACTCCGTATGCATCGTCAACACGATTAACGACACGATCGGTGGTGACGACGACGGAGTTCGGCATACCTGTGAATTACGGTGTGAAAAACCGGAAACGGAAGATCGCTGCCTCTATAAATCGACGACTTTCTGGGGTTTCGTGATTTTAATATCACTCGGATGCATCGGTTTCAATGTCTCGAACTCAATAAGCGACGCTGTATGCTTCGATGTTCTCGGTCAGTGATATCTCTTATATATAAGTATATATACATATATATTTCTTATCTCATTGAGTCATTTAATCGGTTATTACACCAGATGATAATTATTATTTTTATGCATATCACAGATTATTGACCCGACCGTTCACGCGAATTTATGCAAATTTTCATTAAAAGAACTTTGTAGTACTCGTGAACAACATTCAATATAAATATTTATGTATTATTAAATTATGACTCGATAAAATTTCAAATTCGTCTAACAGTACTCTGGCATAAAAGTGTTCATTTAGAACATTTCTTTTTACAGAAACATAACTTTCTCCATGAGATAGCAAAAAATTCAATTATTATTTTTAATACAGGTATTTTCAATTAATTAATTTACAATTGAATTAGGCGAGGGAGGACAAATGGGCTACGGTCGTCAACGAGTATGGGGAACCATAGGATTTGGTGTGACAGCTTTTTTGGCCGGTTTCGCCGTCGACTACTGGTCCGAAGGTCACGCAATAAAGTCTTACACGCCAGCTTTTATCCTCATCTGTGTGTTCACCTTCTTTGATGTGTTGTGCTGCGCGAAACTCGAGGTAAGCACGTGCACAGTCGAAATCATTGTGTCGCCGAAACAACATAGTTTTTTTTACATTATTCAACTTAAAAATGTCTTCTCTTATTTCAGCTACCAATCATGTCAAGCTCGAAGAGCATCGCCAAGGACGTTTACGGGATATTGAAGTTAAAACCCGTGCTGACTTTTTTATGTTTCGCGACTATGGCCGGAATTTTCGACGGCTTTATCGTTTACTTTTTATTTTGGTAGGTCGGCACGAATGATACGCGACGATTGTCGATTAGCTAAAATTAACTAGAACAAGTTAGTTTTTCGAATTTGTAAGATCAATGTTGCACTAGGCATTCGTGACAAACGTAAATCGGAAGAGTCCTGCAGGTATTTGGAAGATCTTGCCACGGTTACCGGCCATATGGGACAGATAAAATTGATCGAGGGATTGATCGTCGCTGCGGAAACTCTCGGTGGTGAAGTTATATTCTTCTCTCTTTCCGGTAATTGATTGACTATGAAAGAATGCGCGCGTCGATGGAAGAAGAAAACTGTTTTGATACTTGAATGGGGCATAATTTGCAGGGAAGATACTCAAGAAGTTCGGCTACGGATACAGCTTTGTCTTCTGCTTCGTTTGCTATTCTCTTCGTTTGGGTCTCGTGTCGCTGGCTCCGAATCCTTGGTGGGTCATACCCATAGAATTCATGATGCAAGGACCGAGCTACGCACTGTGCTACACGACAATCGTCGCATATGCGAGTGTCGTCTCGCCGCCCGGGACTTCGGCCACTGTGCAGGGAATCGTCGCGGGAATGGACGATGGCGTTGGTAAGAAATTTAAGATCAACATAAAAAATAAAAAACAATAATTTCCTGCATGTATAATCTTTTTTACGAGCGAAGAGCCACAAGTCCCCGTTTTGTTTTCTCTGTCGATACGATTAAATTTAATGCAATGCTCTTAATTTTTTATTGTCTGTGAATTCAGGGTTTGCAGTGGGAAGTCTGGCTGGTGGAGTTTTGTATAAAAATCTCGGTGGCGCGATAACGCTTCGAATATACTCGTTCGTTGCCGCGATTTCTGCGATAATGTATTTCCTTCTGCACGTTACGTACCTGAGGCACGTTATGCCGGAAACGAAAAAATCGTCAGGTCCATCGAGATCGACGGAAGTCGCATGGAAAAGCCCGGAAGAAGCTGCCAAAGATTGTCTAACCGATGATGACATAGAACGCAACGTAGACACTGAGTCCTCGATGAAAATTAATGAGAGGTGACAATGACGAGAAATCCGGTAAAAGTTGCTTAATATACGAACACTTTAAAAATAAAAATTGTTAATGCCGAAGATGTTCAAAGCGTTATAAACACTGTACATCGTAAATATACATATTTATATATTTTACCAAAATATATAGTTTTATTGAACTTACAAAAAATTTTACAATTCCGAACGGCCGGAGAAATACAGAGTAAAAAACAGAAAATTTGTCCAATGGGAATCGATTCCGGCCCTACTGCGCCTAAAGCAAAGACCGAATCCCTGCTTCACCACTGTAACTATAAGTAATCCTACGTCCAAAACCCGGACAAGCAGGCGTCAACTGTGTCCTTTTCGCGGCACCTGTTTATCAGAGAATTTATCTTTTCGGATGGTTGGCAACTTTCGGATACTGTTCAGATGGACGAATCGAACCTATTCAGATACCTTTTTTGCAAGTTCTACTTCGGTGTAAAATCGAATGCAAATATAAAGAGGAACGAATATCAAATTCGTTGCACGCCGGAGTCGCGAGAGTTGGGCGTCTCGGTTGAAAGACGCACGAGTTTGAAGTCGCTACCAGTCGCGACCTAGCGACGATGACAGATGAGTGGCGTTTGGACACTTTGCCGTCTGACGTCCTCCTATTGATATTCGATTACTGTCACGCGTTCGATCTCGTTAGGCTCGCCGAAGTCTGCACTCGATTCTACAACATCGTGCGCGATGACGTTCTCTGGTTTGCGAGAAGAAACCAACCGCTCGCCACAAACCAGACTTCGAAAAGATTTCGCTACAGGTTCGTTGAGGTTAAACACGGAAACTTGCTCAAAAAAAAAAATTAATAAATAATCACAAAGTTTCACCGATGTCGAGAACGATACATAATTTCATACCTTTTACCGTTCGCTAAAACATCACAGATGCCATACCTTGCTGTGTCTGCGCACGCGATGGCATGTATTGCAGAACTGGCAAAGCGGCAAGTGCGAGAGAAAGCTTCTTCACTCGTGGAGGGTGAAGGCGATGCCATGGATACGTCTGAGCGGAGATGTTCTATGGTGGAGCGGAGGCCATCAACTGTGTGGATTTTGTCGTCGGCGTAGAAAAAACTCCAGATCACGGGAGGGCTTCGTCGAAGCGGACAAGATATTCGAGAGAGACGACATTGCCAGCGACATTTCCAAGTTCGTTGTGCGAGATGACTGGATAATCAGTGGACACAGCAATGGAAGCATTACTTTCTGGTCTTTATCAGCGGCTCGCAATGTTTATGCTGATGCGCACATAGACAATGCTCACTCAAGCAATGTACACGCTGTAGATGAGGTTCCTGGGACAATAATATCCGGAGCGGCCGATGGCACTGTTAAGGTAGGTAATAATCTTCATTCCCATTTGAATTGCCCAATAAAGCCTTGTGCTGTATTTATTGAACACTGGAACTGGGTATCATAATTGTTATTTTACTATGTGTAATACAAATGTATTACACATAATATACATAATATAATATACAAGACGTTCCATTACATTTCGAATGGTAAAAAATTCGACCCTATCAAACGGAACGGGATGCCCCATTCGTAACGTAATATCTCTTATATATTTAATACTTATATATTAAGATTTATGTATATAATACATTCAATGCATTTAATGAAAATGAAAATATTTTAGCTGTGGGCCCCGCCTCGTGAAGGTGCAGAGAACGTGCCGCAGGCGACGATTCATGTGCTCGATAGAATTTGGTCCCTGGCAGCGGATGTCGAGGGCACTAGATTCGCCGTAGGTTCCTCTGGTCACAACGCCGTTCCGCCGTTAAAGATATTTGACATCGAGTGGTTAGTTTGCGAGAGGATCTCTACACGTTTTCCTTCCGGGGATTATATAAAAATTAAATAAATATAAAAAACTTACGCTTTATGATATGTACAGCGCCAGCGAATCGAGTCTGATGAGGCACCCATGGAGATGCGGCGCCGGGATCTTGGATATGGTTTGGGAAAATGCCAACATCCTGCTCACCTGCGGCTACGATACCTGCGTTCGAAAATGGGACACGCGGTGAGACGTAAAATCAATGAAATTTGTTCCAAGACACAAAACATATTTCTCGTCTCGTTATACTGGCGATACTTTTGATATCAGAGTATCGGATGCACGATATCGGATGGTAATTAATTAGGATTGCAGGATAGGTTCCTGCGTCGCCTCGTGGACGGATCCTACCGACGCTGCCCTCTACTGCATCAGTTCGGATTACCGTTACACAATGGTCACAGGAACGCAGTACAATTGTAAAGCTGTGTTATGGGATCAAAGAATGATCAACTATATGCAGGTAAAATGCTCACGCATTGTTTTTCGATACTAGACGCAAAGAACAGTACATTTCGATATTCGTGAGAAAAAACTTTTTCTGACGAATTTGAGTTTGCAGCACGAGTTGAAGGCGAATGTCACAATCAAATTTTCACTAACAAGTAGTTGTATTTTAAAATGCCGTATGTGGAATCTTAGAATCGATTATATATGAAAAAGAAACATCGATTCGGAACTTTGACTAACGACTTTGATTAACGACAATTATGTCTGCTTCAGCTGTACTTTCTGAGCAACACAGGACGAGTTTCTAGTCCCGTTTACAGCATCTCATTCGACAGCTCCAATCTTTACGGAGCTACAGACCGGCGTTTAGTCGAACTCACGTTTTCTGGATACGGCTACTACCAAAACGACTACCGGAATGTGTTCAGAACCGGATGGTGAACCACGATTGCCCAGAATGCGACTAGAAAAAATATCTGTTGTGTTGAATAGGGTCGAAAATGTAAATCTGTTTAACGTTGATAATGGGAAATATTGCCTCGTGATTGACTCAATTGTTTATCCTCTGATGGTCAGTGGGATGATAGCTTACCAATGAGTACCAAGTTTTACAAATAGATTGTTAAGATTTTGTCGCACTTTACCTACGGTATTCCACTGTTCAATTTTTTAGCAGTTTTCATCGTCTTCCCAGTAACCATCACAGGATAAAGATATGAAAAAATGCGATTTGTTTAACCGAATAAATATATATATGTATATATTTCTGAAAATTGTATCCAGATAACACGCATCTGGGTGTGTAAAGTACAATGCGTTACAACCTTTCACAGGACCCGATACCAGAAACAAAAAATATGCAATCCACCTCTAACAAAGCTTTAATATTCGGCACATACAATTACGTGCCACACTCTTCAAGCGAACGTTTCACATTCACAGCGGGTCGATGCGCAACCCATCCCGAGGGATAATTATTTTCGTCTGAATCAGCTAGACCCACGTTCCCCAACGATCAGCAATTTCTTAAATGCATACATCGGTAAAAACCAAGACCCTTTCAATTGAGTCTTCTCAGATCATCGATCGGATCATATAGTTGAGGATTCCACCGTGTACGAAGTACGTCAAATCGACCTCTGTGTCGAATCGTACCGTCACATCGAATTTTTTGCCGTCGTTTGTTTGGACCGATATTTTCTGGAGTGGTTGACAGTGTGCCGGAATATCAATGTCGAATTGTTCCAAACCAGTCAGGCCGAGGGTGTCGGCGTTCTGGCCAGGCAGATATTGCAGCGGGACGATGCCCATTCCAACCAAATTCGACCTGAAAACAGATCCCCACATAAATTGTTATCGGAATACAGAGATGCGCTGTTAAGAGAGATCTAAAAGTACTGACATTTAAATACATATATTGCAATTTTACCGTACGGTTACTTTTAGTTCTTACATTTTGAGATTAAAAATACTCATATAACGTATGTTAATCTTCAACACATTTCTAACCGTGACGGTAATTTCTTTGCGCGTCAATTGACCAAAAGATCACCTCCATCAATCGACTTTTTTTATTTCAGAAAATGTTTGTTCTGTTATGACTATTATTTTTATTTGGGTTCACAAATATCGTAAAAACAAAGAAGACCATGGGTATCTTTGCGTAATATTTTTTTGTTTTTCATATATTGACTAAAAAATTTAACAGTTTACGTTGATTTCAAAGGCTTTTACTGCCTTGTTAATTTCGTACTGTACGTAACGTACCTGTGGATTCTTTCGTAAGATTCAGCGATAACGGCACGAATCCCAAGAATAAAGGGTCCTTTTGCCGCCCAGTCCCTCGAAGAACCTGCTCCGTAATCCTTTCCAGCTAAAGCTATAAGCTGCGCTCCCTCTTCTCTGTATTTCTGCGCAGCGTCGAACACATCCATCTGCGGGTAAAAAATATTTCTAAATCGTGTCTAGTTTGTTGATAACAAAAGAAAATGTGCAACGCTCACCTCATCGCCACTCGGAATGTACAATGTTCGGGGTCCAGGTTTGCCAATGAGTTTGTTGACTAGTCGAATATTCGCAAACGTACCGCGCGCCATAACGGCGTCGTTGCCTCGACGCGAGCCGTACGAATTGAATTCCTTCGGTGTCAATCTAATGTACATGTAAAGAAAATCCGCCGCATTAAGAAAATTAGTCTCCGTCAATGGCGCTATTTTAGGGGGAAAAAAATCATTCACTTGTAGATTGGTATTCTCTGAACGGGGTAACCAAGCGAGGTTTGTTTGATGCAAAACGCAACCACTGTACCTTCAGAGTGGTAATTATTTTCACACTAATAATCTTAATTGTAATTATTTTAATACTACAACAAGATTTAAAAAAATAAAAACAAACCCTCGCTTGGAAAGATATCTGGCTGCAGCAGAATTGCGAGCGATGCTGCCCGCTGGGCTAATGTGATCGGTAGTGACCGAATCACCGAGATTCAGCAGCGCTCGAGCTCCAACGATCGGCTTGAACTTTGGCAATTCCTGGGGAAAAAAACCGTCGATTGTATTGTACGATCTCGCACTAATGTAATAACAATAACTGATAATTACTTTTTTCAAACCATCGAAGTACGGCGGATTCTTGATGTAAGTGGAACTCGCGTCCCAGGGATAAAGTTTTCCATCCGGCGCCTCCAAATTGGCCCAGCTATTGCTGCCTCTCTCGATCTTACTATAAACTTCTTTGAACATAGCGGGAATGACGTATGTTTGCTCGATCGCTTGAATCTCAGTCCTCGTAGGCCAAATGTCTTGTAGAAAAACAGCCCGACCGTCGAGCTTGTGACCTTTCCGACGATAGAAGACAATT